>OX596218.1:1050465-1587945 GCA_951394215.1 Glyphodes perspectalis
CAAAGTGAAAGGTAACATAGTAAGCCCGACCGAAAGATGTGACTGTTATAGAAATATAGAATGCTGTTATTGAATACAAACTGAAGTATAATATTTTCTTTAGGGAACGTAAGTAAATTAAATATGAAATAAATTAAGCAAAATTATGTAAACTTTTTAAAATTAAAAACTGATTTGTTATTAGAATGCTTTTTATTAATGACTTGCATCGCCCCGCGGTTTCACCCGCATAGCTCCCGTTGTTGTAAGAATAGATTCTCGATAGATTCTACCTTCCGAACCGGTGGTAGTATTATGTGTTCTTTTTTTTGTATATTGACTATTTATAAGTGCTTTCTTGAAGCCTATATAAATAAAGATATTTTGAATTTGAAAATTTTGAATTTGAATTTGAATTTGAATATGGGGATAAAATATAGCCTATGTTACTTCCGGATAAGGTAGTTTTCCAATGGTGAAAGAGTTTTTGAAATCGGCACAGTAGTTTTGTGAGTTTATTCATTTACAAACACACACAAATGATATTCATGAAAAAAAACAACGAAAATTAAAGCGACAAGCTAGCCTCTTGTTACTGTTTCACAATGCTTTTATCTAATCCAATTCAATTTTATATATGACGAAAAGATTACCATCCTTCGGACGCAAGGAAGTCTGGGACATAATTCTAGTATAAATGCGAATAAGTATGAGTTTGTCCGGTCCACTATTTCCAATTACAAACTAAGCTTGTATGCTTGTGCTGTGCTACTAGGTAACGGATAGACGTCCTGACCGATATTATAAATGCGTATGTGAATTGAGACGTGGACGCTTATGGGTCAATGCGCAATGGGTCTCATCAAAAAGTTCAAAGTCACAGAAAGGGCAATGGAGAGAGCAATGCTCGGTCCCCATTGCCTCCGGTGGCAATCCATGTGGGGGCAAGTGGGAATATACGGAATTTCCTTACGCGGTCGAGTCATAAATGAGGAGATACGCAAGAGAACCAAATTCACCGACATTGCTCTCAGAATTGCTAGACTTAAGTGGTATCTAATGGGCTGGGTGGGCGATGGGGCCAAAAACTACTGGACGTACTGGAAGACGCGGTGTAGGTAGTGGGAAGACCTCCCACAAGGTGGCCTGACGACCTGCTCAAGTTTGAAATATTTGGAGGAGGCCCATGTCCAGCAGTGGACGTCTTTCGGCTGAGATGATGTATGTGAATTGATTGTAACTCTTTCACGTTTAAACCGCTAGACCGATTTAAAACATTATTTTACATATGCGACATTATCAAAGAGTAACTAATTATCTTAAGGCCACTTCCCTAGCGGGGTAAGAACCGAAAAAGACAGATAGAACCGAACGTCGAGAGTAATTATGCTACATTTTATCTCCCATCACATTCCCTCTAAAACGGGTACTACGCGGGTGAAATAGCCGGGCGCCGCTAGTAGTACTAACTTCAAAAGAAGGAGGAGGTTCTCAATTCGACTGAATTTTTTTTTTGTTTGTATGTTACTCGATATCTCCGTGAATTGTTAACCGATTTCCAATTTTTTTTTTAATAGAAAGGGTTTACTCCCGAGATGGTCCCATTGCCACCAAGTCAGGATCTGATGAGGGGATCCCAGGAAAATCGAGGGAAACCCTCATATTTTATAAGCACATATAATGTGTTTTAGACATTTCTAAGATTATTCAAGTATTTACGCATGGTGCTTATCATCTTATGTTGGTGAACTGATGATGGAAGGTACAACTCCTTAATGATAATTATTAGTTTATGATTCTTTAAATATTGATATCTTTGAGAATTGTAAGACGATTTTTAGAGTTCTTTTTTTATTCAAAAGGGTATATCCTGGAGTTGGTCCTATTGGCACCAAATCTGGATCTGATAAAGGAATCTTAGGCAAATCGAGGAAAACCCTTAAGTATTATAAGCGCGTACAATCTATTTTAGTTATTTTCTAAAACTATTCAAGTATTTACGTCTGTTACTCATAATCTTATATTGCTGAGCTGATGATGGAAGGTATAACTCCTTAATGATTAGGAGTTCGTAGATAATTCTTTCAATATTATGGGGTCATATCGAGTGTTATTCTTGAGATAGCCTCAATTTCACCAAGTCTTGGTCTAGTGATGGGATTCCATGAAAACGAGGGCCACCCTTAAATTTTAACGGTATGTTAAGTGTTTCATTTATTTTTCTAAAACAATTCCAGTATTTGCGTTTGGTACTCATCATCTTATGTTGCTTAGTTAAAGATTAGTAGTTTTAAGTAATTCTTTAAATATATTAAGGGCTCGTTATACCTTTTCCTATTTAGTCTCATTAGACCGGCACTGTCTCATTAAAGCAGCTCGTTTTGATGGTCTACCTACCTATTAATATTTGAGTTATCTAAGAACACAAACTTAAATAGGTATCTAATTTTTACGACGAAAATATAATGGCAGAATATATTTTATTACTGTAGTTATCTATTTAAGGCCTTTTTTACATAACCGTGGCATGAGAATGCTATTCCTTGGAAAGTAATAAAAATTTTGCTCCAGACGATTTTTTAAGCATTGTTGCATCCGGAATAATAAAAATAAGTGAGGGGGTAGCTCATTAGCAAGGACACGCGTCTCACACACAAGGGGTGCGGGTTCAGACGCGGACACGTACCTTTGGAATTTTCAAATCTATGAACGTATTTATTACGTACTGTCGTGAACGTATTTATATTTTCGACGTTGAGGTACAAAACGTGATGAAACCTGCACATACAACTATATGCATGTGTTACCATAATCCTTATTTGTCTGGTTCCCCTATATAAAGGTTACGGTGTGTTTCAGATAGGCACTCACTTCGATTTAATAACCAAACTCGCTAAATCCTGAATCATGGTCTAAGCACGGGATATAAAGCTAGGGAGATGGTGATTGGGGCACCCAGAAACTTAACAATACATTATAATGAACTAAATATTATTATAGAATAATAAATTTCACTATTATAACTAATTCTGTTTACTTGATAAAAAAAAACAATCTCAAGTATTCATGGCGTACAAATTTCCCATTGACGGCACCAGTTGGCAGCACCGTCGTCGTGCACGTCCCTTAAACGAATGTGATTAATTTCGACGGCATAATTACTGACATAACGGCATCTCTTTTTAAGTTATGAGGGTAATCATATGTATAAAAAGACAACAGTAGTTTTATCATTACCAAAAATTGCCACTATATTTTTGTGACGTCACAAAATATCATAATACGGCCGGTCGCCATGTTTTGTCACAACCATAGATTTATGGGTATTGCACGTTTTTTTCGTAAGTATTTCATGTCCTCTTTCCTTAGTTTATGGGTTGGAGAGAGACATCACTATGTCAATGTCAAATAACAATTTCATTTTATCTGTGACTGTCATCATTATCGATCTATCCTGGTCTGTGTTTTTCACCCGCATGGCGTGTTTAAAAAATATCTAATTGTTAAAAGTGCAGTGTCGACTTAATTAGTTGTTAAATTACGTCTATGAAAAAGGGACGTTGGACTTATTTTCTCTATTCCCGCATTTCGTTGAATCTAACGATAATATATTGTCTTTATCTTTTGCGTGAATGGGATTGGATTGGATTGGAAGAGGCTCAATCTAAGCCCATATTTTTTATTGCCACTAAACATTTGCGGTATACTCTGGGTGCAGGTTCTGTCCCTTCTGCAGCCATCGTAATGCTTTCAATCAAATTCGGTCAGAATTAATTTTGGGATTGATCTGAACTGCAAGTGTGATCACCTGTTTTACCGATTTTGTCTTCTTCTTAAAAGACTACCCTAAAATGGTCCTACTTTGCTCCAAAAAAGGGAAGTATGAATATTATTTACACTTTTTAATATGAAATATACTGAGATGTATTAATATAAAGAATAATATGCTATCTAACATATTTTAAAGTTAAATCAGCCTAATGAAATATTTTATAATATATATAAAACTATGAATAAGGAGAAAAGTTACCCATGGTGCTCCTGGGTATACTACACAAACAATCTCTATTGTAGAAGCTTTTTGAGCAAAGTTATACTTTCCCTTTTCAAACTATGCTCCAGCGATATTACGCTTTACCTTTTTTGATAGTATCAATGGTCGAAAAATGGGTAAAAATTAAAATAAACCATGATTTTGAAAGAAACTATGTTATATTCTTAAGTTTAATTACAAAATCACTTTGTTTCATTGTTTTTTTTTATATTCTTAAACTATAAGGCACCGCTATCTTAGCTAATAACTTTGGTTACAAAAGCTGGACAAATACCTATGTTATATTCTTAAATTTAATTACAAAATCACTTTATTTCATTGGTTTTTTCATATTCTTAACACGTTGCCTGTCCATGCATTATATATAATGCATTTTTAGTCCAGCTATGACGATATGATGAGCAGTGAATTGGGCATAATAAAACACCAATGTCCCACGACTTTTTCTTATTGGCTGGTAACATGAACCGACTTACTACCTAGCATTATTATTTGAATAAAATTTACTTGCAATTAGTGAGATTCGTTATAACACGCAAAATGGTTTTTTGCATGGGATGCACTCTGTTGTAACTTGTGGAGTCTTCTTTCTTAGATCAGTGACTGTGAATCCCGATTCTTAGAGCTTTTAGTAGCAACTGGCACAATGTTTTTGCCAAATTTTTCCAATAGCTTTCTTGGGTATTTTCGTCAACTTATGACGGGTAGTGCTTAAAGAACTCTCAGAACTGGAACTTGAAATGTTCTCATTTTCCACCCCCAGTAATTTTCTTATAATGATTTGATGACCATCTAGAACAGTAGTTCCCAAACTTATTTTTCTCGTGGACCACTTTCAAAATGTTACTAGTTTCGATGTACCCCCTGCTGCTACATGTCTACCACATTCTTAAAGTCGCCAAAAAATGAAAAAGTGTCGCTTCTGAGTTCTGTCCCTATATTCCGACAGGTAAAATAAAAACGAAAAATAGTACATTTTATAACACTTTATTTATTAAAAGAATAGAATTGCAAGAAAAAATTAAAAAGGTAAGTCACAATTTTAATTAATGGGAAGGATGTATTTGGTGGAGTGTCAGCAAACGATCAATGTTTGGCTTTATTTTTGTGAGCAATAACCGCAAATCCCCCCGCTCTGTGATGTTTAATTTGCTCCTTTTTTTTGTTAAGAGATTTGTAACGGCACTAAAACTCCTTTCTACAAGGTATGACGAGGGAAAAGCTATTAAAAATTTCCTTGCGATTTCCCACAGTCCAGGATATTTTTCGGGTATTTCTGCTTGCAGCCAAAATGTTTGGTAGCCTTTTCTAAATTTCACCTTCAGCTCCTCATTGGTGCTTAGCTCGAGCAGCTCCTCTTGTAATACAACATTGGCCACTTCCGTTTCATCAAATGGATTTATGATCCATGGTGGTATATCCATTGTCAGCATATCTTCAAACCTGGTTTTGAAGTCAACATGCAGGGCACTTAAATGTTGACTGTAGGTATGGATATCCTCATCAATACATTCTACCTGTGACAAGTTTGGAAATTGAGAGAATTCGCGCCGACTAATGTTTTGCTTCATTAATTTCAATTTCCCAAGAAAAGCCGAAATTATCCCCTTTGTTTTTATTAAATTCAGGCTGTCCCCTTGTAACTGCAAGTTAATATCATTAAATTTTTTAAACAAATCTGTCAAATACGCAATGTCTGTTTTGAATTTGATCAAGTTTTCTTTTAAATCTGGATCTCTGCTTTCTAGGAACTCTAATACGGAATCGAAAACAGAGTAAAATCTCGTTAAGCATGCGCCTTTCGACAACCAGCGTACTTCAGTATGTAAGAGCAGTCGTTGGAAGTCTTCATCATTTTCGTCGCACAATTGAGCAAATAAACGTGTATTCAATGCATTGCTTCTGATTTTGTTGACAGCTTTTATTACAAAATGAAGAGATTGGTTCAACCTGTCACTTAAATGTTTTGCCACAAGATGTTGGCGGTGGATTACGCAATGAATAGCTGTAAGCCCTGGTATAATTATTTTGAGATGAGTTATAAACCCACGATATCGCCCGACCATTGCAGGAGCTCCGTCTGTTGCCACTGAAATAATGTTTGTAAATGGAATCGATTTTTCCGTAAAAAAATTGCTCAGTACATTAAATATTGATTCGCCTTTAGTGTCAGTCTCCAAAGTTCTGGCAAATAGCAATTCTTCGTGAATTTCTTCCTCCATAATATATCGGACATATGTCAATAATAATGCTTCATTACCGGGTAACGTTGACTCGTCCAGTTGTATAGAAAAATGAGTTTTTTGCAGATGATTGCACAAAAAACATTCGATATCAGAGCTCATTTCATCAATGCGTCTTTGTACAGTATTGTTACTTAATGGAATTCTTTTTAGTACGTCAAATGGAGATTTGTGCAAAACAGTTTTTAAGACTTCTTCAACAGCGGGTAAAATTAATTGTTCTCCAATAGTGTGCGGTTTTCCACATTTTGATATAAGTAATGAGATATTGTAAGATGCCCGCAAGCCATCATCGTTACTTTGAGACGTTGAAGCGAACATACTGTGCATGGTGGGTCTCTTTTCATATTTTTCCTTCAATGTTTGAAAATATTTTAAATCTTTACCTATTTTATCAGTATGACACCTTTTTAGATGATCTTCGAGCTTTGATGGTTTCATAGAGTCATTGCTCAAAACTTTGTTGCATAATAGACACATGGGCAATTGTTTGCCTGCCTCTGATGGAACAAAACCATATTTCAAATAATCGACACTATATTGTCGACATTTTTTCTTTGCTGTAGCCATGTTTCGTGTCAGTTAACTTACCTGAAAAAAAAAATGTTTTTGTAACCAAGTTTTTTTCTGAATATAGGTATTACACCGCAGCCTTTGTCAGCACGCGGGAATAGAATTACGGCTTGTGAAGGGACCAACTAATAAACCGCTAAGACAAATACAGACGTATCAATTTTAAAGTAGGTACTTTAAAATTTATACGTCTGTATTTGTTAAAAATTAGTGGTAAATTAGGTAATTTACCACTAATTTTTAATACTACAAATAAAAAACTCAGTATCGAATGCTGATCAAATTTGTGTAGGAAAAAATAAAAGTCGAAATCCCAAAATTGTCCATAAAAACCATAACTAACATCAAATCAATGAGTTCACGCTTAATTGCTCTGCAATATTGCTTATTCGGCCTTTTTAGAGAGGCAGTGCTTCTCTCGTGAAAAAACAATTGAATAAAACGTGCTGTGTTTGTCTTCAAATCGAAAGAGGACAATTAAAATATCCGTAAGTTACTAAGTCACCTATCTATACAAGCAGTTGTGATCAACTGACTATAATAGTCTCGGCGAACCTTGATCCCTATGACACTGACAGTTATTCCCACGACACAACCTTGTAGTAGCGTCACCGTTATATTATAATCGAATTGGCGGTGTCTAAAAATGATATTTATTAATTTTAGGCAGATATATGCAATTACAATAATATCCCGTTAGAATTATAATAATTATTAACACTTACAAGACATTATCTCAATCAGACTTTACGTTGACGTCCTGCAAAAGTTACTCCGTTTGGAAGATATCGACTAGTGCGGAAAAGTATCGATAAACAAATATCGAAAATGGAAACGAGTGTACAAAATACATCAATAGAGTACCTACGCTCTTAGTGTCAGATTTATAATCATTTAAGTTGTTTGCGATAATAAAATAAAGGAGATTTAACAAATTTATTGTATATACCTACTCAAATAAAACAAAAGCGGTTTATTTATGATTTTTTAATACACATTAATCTGAATCTGACAATGATGTCACCGATTGCGTCTCAGACTCGGAATCCGACCTGCAGCTGCTTTCTCCTATGTTTATTAAAAACGGCTGGTCTACTATATTGTCGTATCGCACGTCTCGATTCCAATCATCTAAGCATAGTTTTTTCGTCTTTTCAACCACTTTCCTCCAATTGTCCGGAGTCACTTGACTACATGCCTCTTGTAGCAACGTAAGCATTTTATTAGCTGTGAATGACGGAGTGGTGTTAATTAAGCCTGGCTGCACAACCTGAAACAATAATGGTTTAGATTGAAAATGATGCAAAGTCAAAGAGCGAGATCGGGGTAAGTACATTTACTTTAAATACGAGGGTGGATTGAAAAGTTCGCGGCCTCAGCAAGAAAACAATATAAAATATAAACAAAAGTAATTTTATTTTTCCACGTAATCTCCACTTAACTCAATGCACTTCTTCCATCTGGTTTCCAACGCCTGTATGCCGGTCATAAAAAAAGTTTCTTCAACCCCTTCACAAAAGTCACCCACCGCAGCTTCGACCTCCTCATTTGATGAAAATTTTTGACCTCCAAGGTGTTTTTTTAGGTTTGGGAATAAATGAAAGTCTGAAGGTGCCAAATCGGGGGAATAGGCGGGATGGGGCAGCAATTCAAAGCCACAATCACGAATTTGAGCCATCGATTCAACAGACGTGTGCACGCGTGCATTATCCTGATGGAATAAAACTTTCTTGCTGAGTAATCCTGGCCTTTTCTCTTTGATTGTTTCACGCAAACGACGTAAAAGGGTGCAGTAATAAGCCGAGTTTATAGTTTCACCTTTTGCAAGATAGTCCACCATGATGACACCCTTAGCATCCCAAAAAACTGACGCCATCACCTTGCCAGCTGACAAAATTGTTTTGGCTTTCTTTGGAGTCGGTTCATCAAGTTTTTTCCACTGCTTGGATTGCTGTTTTGACTCTGGGGTGTAGTGGTGTACCCAGGTTTCATCCATTGTCACAAATCTGGCAAAAAAATCTTGTGGATCAGCCTGAAACAATTCCAAACAGTCGCGAGAGACCGTGAGCCGTATTCGTTTTTGTTCAACTGAAAGCAATCTGGGTACCCAGCGCGCAGAAACCTTAGAAAATCCAAGTTCGTTGACTATGATGTTTTGTGTTCGTTCATACGAGATCCCAATAGTGTCAGCAATCGCCCTGATGGTCAATCTCCGATCTGCCAATATCAGATCACAGATTTTCCCGATGTTTTCTTCAGTCGTAGAAGTCGTAGGCCGGCCGGAGCGAGGGTCATCTTCTATACTCTCTCGTCCGCGTTTAAATTCTGCAACCCACTTTTTCACAGTCGTATACGACGGAGCAGATTCCCCCAATGTTGTTGACATGTCTTCGTGAATCTCTTTTGGAGTTAATTTTTTTTTAAACAGGTATTTGATGACCGCACGTTGCTCAATTTTCTCCATTCTTTAAAAACACTGCACTTAGGCTCACAAAATTCAGTCTAATTTAAAAACAGATAATGCTATTGCGATATAATTTTACAATGTGACAACCAGAGAGTAAACAAATCAAATGAGGTCAGTTACATTAAAATAGTTCAAGTATTTATGTGTTAGGCCGCGAATATTTCGATCCACCCTCGTAGTACTAGCCGACTAGACAGTCACCAGTGACCTAAATAAAAACATGTTAAAATAAATACAAATCAACCCACCTTTGATCTGCGCCCATATCATTTCGATTGCATTATATTGGCAGTGGTAGGGCGGTAGCCGAATCACGGTGTGCCCTTTTGATTTTGCCATCTCATCCAAGAAATATTTCTTCTTTGTTTGCTGTTTATGAAGGTTCAACAATCTAACTAATTCCTTTTTCAGCATTTGAGTATTAGCTGCCACACCATTGTTTTGCAGCCACTCTATTATTTCGCCTTTATTGTTGTTCGCGGTAGGCGCTTTATTAATTTGCACAGAGTGGTATGGGGCGTTGTCCATTAAAATGTAGTGGGGCTCGTTTAAATTGTCTAATAGTTTTGTGAACCATTTCTTGAAATTCTCAAAATTCATCTCTTCGTGATAATCACTTGTATTCACGGATTTGAAGGCCCACAAGCAGTTAGGTACAAAACCTTTGGCTGTGCCAGCGTGGCAGATAATCAAACGCTGACCCTTGCCTTCTGGTGCTTTGGTACAGGATTTCTCTGTGTCGTCTGTCCATGTTTTGGAGACTGAGTGATTGGCGTTGAGCCACGTTTCGTCCAGATAAACCACCTTGTCCCAGTTCTCGATGTTTTTTATTTGTCGTAGAAAATCACACCTCATCAATCCAATGTCCTTCCGCTCCATTATCACTTTTCTTTTGTCACACTTCCCATAACGAAATCCACATTTTTTTATAACCTGTCTGAGAGAAGTGAATCCACCTTTAAATAAATCAACCGATTTCAGCGACGCTAATAATTTTGTGCAAGTCGGCAGTTCACCTCGAAAATAATAGCCGTAAATATGGTTTCGTATCGCTGCCATGTCGAAATCATCGGGGCTAGTTACGGGTCGTGCCCTATTATGTTTTTTCTTCTTTGGAGTTGATAGTTTGTTCTCCTCCATCGACGATTCGCCGAACTTCTCCTTTGTAATTCGGGAAACGGTAGCTTTGCCAATTCCCAAAGCATCAGCAACACGGTCGCGTACGTTGTCAAGTGGCAACAAAGGTCCGCCATTTTGTAGTTCGCGAGCAAAATAGTCACGCAAGCGTACAACAAACTCCCGCATTTCACTGTTGAGTACAGTTTTTCTCAGTCTTTTCGGCATTTTGATACACCAACAAAAACAAAACAGCAACAATAACAAAAAACAGAAAACAACAATAGTAACAAACAAAGGATTCCGATGACACAACAAAACACGTGGCGCATACAAGACTCGTACTGGCGTAGCGAACTGACAGTACTAGCGTATTGACAGATCAGATAGTGTTGCTATAACTAAAATTTTAATTCACATTAAAATTATACAGTCCGACCATGTTACCTCTGCATCGGAATATTGGCAACCCCATATACAAATACACGGATACTTGTAAATATAACAAGCATTATAATTATAGTAATGTAGATTATATTTTAAAAACATGTTTATCGATGTGGCTGAATGCAAGTCACGCCTTTGCCTATAAAAAGTTGCGATATATCGACACGACCCGTCACTAGTATGAACTGTCATAGGGATCAAGGTTCGCCGAGCTGATTATAGTACACGTAAACAAAATACTTAATTACTATAACAAAAAAAAAGGTAAGTACTTACTTTTCTTCGGCACTAGCAATCACTGATATAAATTTTCTCACACCTTTTATTCGAAATTCCGGAAACAAATGAATGAGTTTGCCTTTGGCATCAAGTATTTATAGTGGTGATCAAATTCATGTCTGAACAAGTTTAAGCATTGTCGGGCGGACAGCGCTTTGCAAGTCTGTACACGAAATTGTACGTAATATCATACGCAAGTTTAGACAAGTAACAGTCGCTTGCCTTATTAAAATATTATCTGCTTAGTTAGGTACTTAAAATAATGTAGGTAGGCCCTTATAAAAACTATGCTTGCTCTTTACTATTGACGGCCACTTTGGTTCAGTGGTAGTGGACGCTGCCTCTGAACCAAGAGGTCGCGGGTTCGAATCCCGCGGGGTACAAACATTTGTGTGCATGAACATGTTTGTTTGTATCTGTCCAGGTGTTTTCTATATACAGGGTGTATCGTAAATCGTTTAAAACCTCTTGGCCACGTGGTCTATAGGTCACCCTGAACAATGTTTGTTCCACGACTTATCCAATACAGACATTAAATATTTCGACTTCCCATACAAACCTCGATCAGCTGTTTGGTCATTTTGTATGGGAAGTCGAAAAATTTAATGTCTAGATTGGATAAGTCGTAGAACAAACATTGTTCAGGGTGACCTATAGACCACGTGGCCGAGAGGTTTTAAACGATTTACGATACACCCTGTATAATAAGTATGTATTTACAAAAAAAAAAGTATTTAAGTATGTTTATCGGTTGTCTAGTACCCATAGTATACAAGCTCTGCTTAGTTTGGGACTAGTGGCTATGTGTGAATAATGTCCAAGAAAAGCAGATAAATTTTCGTGGACCCCCATTAGCATCTTATGGACCCCCATTTTTGTTCACGCCTACGTAGACCCCCAGCAAGTCTCCCGTGGACCTCTGGGGGTCCACCTAGACCACTTTGGGAATCACTGATCTAGAACCTTCAATATTGACTGTGGTAGTAACTCATTATAAATCATAATGGCATTCTCTACACTTTAGAAACAAGGTCCGCAGCAATCTTCTTATACCAAATAGATGTTTTCCTCGCCGGCGAATTGTAGCTTGTCAACTGGTCAGCCAAGTCTATGCCTTTCTTCCCGTTATTGTACGTCAAAACCATTGCAGGCTTCCTAACTCTTCGAAAACCTGTTGACATTCGCATTTCATGGTCGTGACACGTCGACAACATAAGCACATCCCGTTTATCATGCCATTTTAGGATGGTCGCGATGTTGTTCTGCTTTACAGATATTTGTCCTCTTTCCAAGCATTGCTGAACCACTTCTCGGGGCAGTTCTCGGCGGTTTTTGCGTATTGTTCCACACAAATCGGTAGCTTGTTCTTTTAGGTATCTTGCTAAGGGTATGCTAGTGTAGTAGTTGTCCGTTATCATAATTCTTCCTTCTCTAAGCAATTCTTCGCTCAAAATAACAACAACCGATCCCGGCTTATTTAATCCAGCTACTGGGTTGTCTTGACCAGAATATACGCGGTAGCTCCAGGTATACCCACTGTCAGTGCATAATTTATAAACTTTTATGCCATATTTATGAGCTTTTTGTGGATTGTAGGTTCGAAAAGATAGTCTTCCCCTGAAACCAACCATTGACTCGTCAACTACTATACACTATCCCGGGGTATATATTTTTCGCCAGTTTTTGGTTAGTTTGTCGATGAGTGGCTGTATTTTATATAAACGGTCGCCGTCATTACGTGGTGCTTCGTTATCTACAAAGTGCCAACACTTTAGTATTAGCGGGAATTTATTATAGGACATATTTATCTCGTGAAGGAGAGGATGATAGTATAACTGGTCCTTCTTCCAGTAACTTTCGAGCGTTGGGAAATTGATGAGTCCTGTTAATAAATAAACACCTAAGAACTTTCTCATTTCAGCTCCTGTTATTGGTCTCCATCTTTTTAGACGACTGTTAGGGCTCAAATCATTCATGCTTGTTTGTGAAGCGTATCTATTGGTTTCGACTACCATATATTCAATAATTTCTTCATCGAAAATTTTTGTGAAAATCGTCCATAAGTCTGAGTGCTCAGCGAAGAAGTGATTGTGGCGTTTCCTTCGTTATAACCTGTAAATACTTGTCGTGGTAAATTCCTTATTTCATTTTGCCATTCAGTACCAAGCTCGGGGACAAGCGGAGCAGAAAAAATGTATCCAGCAGGAGGCACATGCAAATCATCCGCAGGCATACTTGAACTGCCACTATTTACCTCATTTGGCTGGGAAACCGGTCTAGCTGGATTGTAATAAACCTCGACATTAGGAGAAGCAGAAGCGATTATGTTTCCAGATTGTGCTATTGTGATATTTTCATTCGGAGTATTATCAATAAATTGTTGAATACTAATCACATCCTCCTCCACCGAAAAAGGAATATCATTGGCATTATATATACCTGGTAATAATTCATCTTCATCCTGTGAGCCTTCCAGGTCTAAATCTTCTAACTGGAGCGAAAATTCGTCTTCGCCATCAATTTCTTCCAAAATACTTAGCAGTTCTTTATCTCGTAGACGTTTAAGAGGCATTTTCACTTCAAAACAACAACCAAAATACTCTGGGGACAGGCAACGTGTTAAAACTCTTTAACCCTTAGCCAGGCCTAGCGATTTTTTCTAATTTGAATACTGATTTTGGTAGAGGGCAGGATTACGAAAAAGTAATTTCTTGTTTTTTTTTTATCTTAACTTATTCTTGAAAAAAAACCGTGTGGTCTCTATATGACCACAGCCCGTAAAAAAAAAAAAGTGGTCTGCATGTGACCACCGCCTGGCAAGTAATTTTTAGACTATTTAAGGGTAGGTTTATATCACAGCAAGTGAACGCTTTTGAGTTATGAAGTAGGAAATATGAATGAAGATGGATGGAGATGGTGCCAAGTCAACAATTGCTGCATTAGATGATCCTGCAATCTCTTGTTCTGTATCAATCTCATGACTGGATAAATCAACAAGTGGTGTGTTATTATTCTCCCTCTCAACATTAGGTTCCACTGCAGTCTCATCATTAGAAGACATCAAAGATGCCGCTAAAAAATCTTGCTCTGTGAACACGTTGGGATTTATAGGATAAATTCCTGTAGCGCGAAAGCCACTTTCCCCCTTGTT
Organism: Glyphodes perspectalis; assembly: GCA_951394215.1. Lineage (NCBI taxonomy): Eukaryota > Metazoa > Arthropoda > Insecta > Lepidoptera > Crambidae > Glyphodes > Glyphodes perspectalis. The sequence continues at coordinate 1,064,775 of OX596218.1, forward strand.
TATAGTTGCGACATTGGAGTATGCTTTGTTGAATAATGAAGCCACCTCATAAGGTGTTATTTTTGCCATCAAATGTGATTTCATATACAAATTGCATTCCTGTCTGTACGCTGCTTTTAAAGGCCCGTAAAATACTACATCAAGAGGTTGGATGCGGTGAGGCGGAATGGACAGCATTACTATATGGTTTTCTTTGCAAAAAGTATAGCCTGCAAGAGAAATATGACTGGCGTGGTTGTCAATCACCAGAAGAATGGGGCTCTCTTTAGTTGGTTTAGCATAGGCAGCAAATGCTTTAACCATTCTATAAATACGTCTTCATTAATCCAGCCGTTCTTTGAAATTGTATACATAGCACCAGGCGGGCCATCTTTTTGTAAAAGAGGAGTCATTCTTTGACGCGGGAATATAAACATAGGCGGTATAAAATTCCCTGCTGCACTCATGGCACACATGACGGTTATGTTTCTGCCACGTTCGCCATTTGTAATAGCACCAACCCTGCGCTGTCCTTTCTCTGCTAATACTTTTCCGGGATCCGTGACTGTTGTAATTCCGGTTTCATCGGCGTTATAAATATTATTTGGGATAGATTTGTGTTTCTCCACTTACAACTCCTAACACTTACACCTACAACTTTCTAACAGGGTATAAAAAATTGTTACCTCATTTTTGTTGAATGACATAACTCTATTTAAACTTGTAGCTTCTGCTTTACGCACTGCTACTGATGGATTACGTCGCAAGAAATTATTCAGCCAATCCACGCCTGCCATTTCTGTCTCTTTGTTAAAGGTATTTTGAATAGAATTAATGCTAGCATACTTATAAACAAGTTTTCGAAGATCAGTCATTGTCAATCCATAGAAAATAGAAGACAGTGCCTTTATTTGGGCTGCGATAGCACTTTCTTGATCTTTGGTAAAGACTGGTTTCTTACCCATTGTTGGATCACTCTCATTTTTCTTTTTCAATCGTTCTTGTAACGTCGAAAATGGTATTTTGTACTTTTTTGCTGCTCCTCTTATAGATGAACCTTTTTCAATGTCTTGTATAGCATGCTTCAAGTCCTCCGTACACCAGCTAGCCTTGGAAGTTGTCCTTTTTCGATTTCTCACCATCTGTACATTAAGAAATAGAAAATTGGATGTGGGGTAATGGTAGTCACTTGACCGGTATTACCCCTTTGGGTCTTTTTGTATTAACCTCCAAAAGATATGAAATCTATACTAACTACGACAAATATCACATTATCTTTCCAATCTACGGTGTCATATCACATTAAAAATTACAATTCCTGTTCAAAAATAATGAATAAAACGACATTTACCTTCAATCGTATTCCGCCAAAAATTACAGTGAGCCGGCCTAAAAGCGACGCACGTGTCTCCTCCGTTAGCTATCCGCGCGCACTGGCTGGTCGCAGCGGGCCGCGTCTTTACTTTGCCCCGCGCGTCCCTCACCCTGTTAACCGTCGTCCTATCTACACTGGTAGTCAAGATATTGGACTGACTGGCGTTGCCCCGTGACCGCCAAAGCCCCGGGTTACCCTACGCTTCTTAGCTGTTGGAGGTGAAACCTGTGAGGGCTGATGGATGACAGCTGTAGGTAATGTTTCTTCTATTACTGCAGGAGGGCTGGTCGGTAAAGCTACCGCAAGTCGTTGAGAGGGATGATTGATAACTGCTGAAGGTAAATCTTCCACTATTACTGCCGGATATGATGTCTGAACTGTAGGTGAAGAATTTCCTTCTAAGACCTGCAGAAGGTCAAGGTCTGTCTCATTTTGTAAAGTATCCAATGCCTTGTTGACGTCATAGGTTGGGTAATGGTATCACGAAAATGTGTTTGACGAAATACCTTCCTCAGACGATTCATCCTCTGATGATGCGTAAATTTCTTCTAAAGCCTTTTCAATTTCATGATCTCCAATATGTTTCCGTGGGTTCTGAAAATATCAAATAGTGTTATGAAATGAATTTTGTTTGGTTTCAATGGGTTAAATCATCGGTTTTACATGCAATGTATCACGTGAGTGAGATCTTACTCTTAATAATTAGCTGGATAGTTAGAAAGACAGTGGCCGCATGGAGACCACATAAAAATTTTTTAGACGGGCAGAGGTCGTATGAGGACCACAAACATTGAGAGTAATTATTTCACAAAAAAACAACGATAAAGCGAACAATAGCACGGATTAATAAACATATAAACTATCAAAAAGTTACAATAAATAGTACATACCTTGTTTATTCCCGACATAATCGCATTTAAATTCAACACTAAACAGCAAAAGTGGCAGTCAAAACGAAGGTTTGATTTTGACAATCGAAATGTTAAACAACTTGTTCGGAAACACCAACTTTTTTTCGTTTAGAAATCAACCCATTCATAGACAATATTGTCATGACATATTGTGGTCAATATATCGCATCAGCTCGTTAAAAAATACAAAATTGCTATGTGGTCACTATGTGCTCACAGCCTGGCTAAGGGTTAAAATGGTGTTAGTGTCAATATAACTAAAACTAAAACCAATTTTACATTCATTTACTTTTGATTTTAGCAGGGAGTCAGCAAGACGTGAGCTGGAGTTCAATTTGCTAGTTGTTAAAATTGGAATGTTAGAAAAGAAAGATTCAAATGCCTTTGCTACATCAGCATCTGAATCAAAATAAGAACCATTTATATTGAGTGAGAACTTGTTGTCTTGTGTCTTATTTTTACAAGTCTCTTTGTTTATAATTTTCCAAGTTGCTTTACTTTTGTTTGTAGCCGACATTATCTTTTGTTTTAAATAACAAGACTTAGCGAATGCAAATGTTTTCTTAAATAGTTTTGAGTATTTTCTAACATATTCTATAATTGAAGGATCATTGGAATTTGCTTTCAGATCATAGATTTCGTATAGTCTCCGTCTACTTTTGTAAAATCCAACAGTTGCCCAGTCACAGAATTTGGACCTTGTGTTATTTATTTGTATGGTCCTTTTGGAAAAGTTACTTTTTAATTCTTTTTCTATTATATTAAACATACTTGAATACAATACATCTACTTCTCTGTCATTATAACTGAGCAACGATAATTTATTACTAACATTTTGTCTAAATTTTTCTACATGAAATGCAGTGATTGGTCGACTAACAACACTTACCGATGAAGGGGCATGCCTGTGCTCCAGGACAGCTATGGCTATGGACTATGGTCTGTGTTAACACAATTTCTAATACCCCACAGTTACAAAAAATATTATCTAAGCATGTGGCTGTTGTACAGGTCACACGTGTAGGTTCATTAACACGTTGAACGCTTAGAATATAATTACTTTGCCCGACAGTGGCTTAGGTCCATTGGGCCGCGGCAGACAAGGTTTGACTGCTAATATGGTCTGAGATAAAATGTCTGTACTAAGCTGGCAGATATTTAAATTACTGTAAATGTTATTTGCAGTGACCCGCGGGGCTCTGTGGAGCATGCCTTACGCCTTAGCGCACAAAAAACTTTACAAGCCTTTAAAATATTGGTGACCTGACAGACCCGACACATTTTTTTAATATATTTGATTCAGTATTAGTATAAATTTCATTATATTTTTTTACCATATATATTATATTGAATAGTTTTAGTCTTAATCACAACATTGGGTGTAAACGAAATAAAAAATTAATAAAAATAAAACCTTTATTATAAATTAAGACATTATTTGAGTAGCTTTTGAGATCAAAAATCAGACTCTAGGTAATTGTTTATTTACGATTTTTCCTTACTGTTCCGACAAGATGCATTTCTCTTTGTAATAACTGTCTTCATAATGCCACACTTGTGTACCAGTTATCTGTAAATAAAGTATGACCTCTTTAAAAACGGTCCTCGCATAATGATATCACAACATTTGTGGGTGTGTTATATACATCATCATTTTTCCCCGCATATACTATCACTTTATAAGTATAACCCGGCGTGGTGCACAATTTAAATTCTTTAATCCCGTATTTATGTCTCCTTTGGTTTATTATACTGTCTGAAAATAATTCTCCCACGGAAGGAGACCATGCTTTTATCTATACAGAGATTTTCTCCTGGAAAAAAGTTATCCTGAAATACTTTATTTACTTCATCATACAGCTTGCGGACACGATGTAGCCTATCCGACTTATGATTAGTGTCATTTTCTGAAAAGTGAGTTTGAGGGGTAACTACTCCCCCCCTTGAAGGGGGGAGCGCGGAAAGCTATAGTTTCGGAGATATGTTTTTTTTTTAATTTTGAGGTTATGGTGGTAGATAAACAGCGGAAATCCAGGCAAAAACTTTTCTAAGGGTCATAAAAAAAATAACCTAGTGTTGCCCAAATGCAAGAACAAGACGAGACTTAGCCAGTCTTGGTCTTGGTCTTGCGCCAATACACCTGGTCTTGGTCTTGGTCTTGCGCTCCCAGTCTTGGTCTTGGTCTTGGTCTTTCATCAAGAGTCTTGCAAGTCTTGCAATTACCTATTAGTCTATTGCTATTTATTAAAGTTTACTTTAAATCTTAGGAAAACGTATTAGAATTGGAACATTGTGAGCTTGAATTAACATAGCCATAGTAAAGATCAATCAGATTAATAAATAACTGAAGATTTGATAAAGAATTCGAAAAATCAACTGACCTATATGTCGTTTTCCATGGAAGTAACTGTTTCTTAATAAACATTTATGATTTAATGATAAGGTCTTTAATAAATCTTGTACACCAAGGTTTAAAATGTGAGCAAAGCACCGGAAATGTTGATTGTCTGAATCAAAGTGTGGCGGCAGCTGTTTGCCCAGTTCATACATAAATTTGGTATTTGCAGTTGCGTTGTCGACCGTGATACCTTGTATTTTATCAATTATGTCATATTCCAATAAACATTTATTTAAAAACGTTGCAATATCTTCCCCAGTATGTCGACCGCGTGATGGTATAAAATCAAGAACTACAGATCGATACTTCCATTCATGCATAGTAACCCCGTAGTAACTCCTACCAGCAATTGACGTCCACCCATCAATGGTAAACGACATTTTAGATGATAATTGTTGAAGTCGTTCCTTGAGATTCAATTGGAGCTCTTCAAATCGCTCTTTGACTTTCCTTCTAAGTGTAGACCTTTTAGGAAACACCATATTAGGGCCAATACGTCGAAAATATACTTGTGTAGCTTCGTCATCGAAAAATGAGAAGGGAAGATATTTTCACCACCCAATCAACTGTAGCTGTCGTGATGTTGTCACTGCTGTTTTCCAACTGAAATAAAACAATAAATCTTGTGTTATTATTTAAAAAATACTAGGTTTGAGCGTTTAGGAGGAGGAGGTTTGTTGTTGTTAAATCGAGAAAATCGTTAAATTGACATTTGTTATATTAAGGTTACACTGTACTGTAATTTACCAAAATAAAGTACTTAGTTGTTACTGGCCGATTATGAAAACAAATGAAAATATGGGTGTTTATAAAAAATATTTAAGACGATAATTACATACTTAATATGTCGCACCCCTAGATGAAAACACCACTAACTCAAAAATACTTACGTAAGTTAATGGCGTTTTTGAAAGTATCGCATGAATAAAAAAAAAAAAAAAAAAAAAATATTCTATCTAATGAAAAACATTTTCCATGGCAATTCTAATATTTTCATCAAATGGACGGCCTGCGTCACCCTTTCCACTGACTAATAAAAAAATTGAAAAACATTTATCATGATACTTAGCTTCGACAGATACTAAGTCATACTCAAAATTCACACGCTCCCTTACACTTCTTCCATATTTATCACCACGCGCCTCTGCAGCTTTTAATACTGTGTCTTTAAATGAAAGAGTACTCACTTCTCTAATAACGCGTCTGCATTATCTGCAGCATACTGTAAAATTACATCAGGCTGTGAAAGAATACGAGGTTGAGGATAATAAACAGTTGACACTTTATACGTTACAACATCGCTATATGAAGCACAAAATCCAAAACTTGACAATACATCTACCTAGTAATTTTTTTGGGGCATATCTCCTATGAAGGAATACAAAAAGGCTAAGTAGCTGCTGTGACGAAAACGATCGTGGACGCATTACACTCATTATAGCATGGGCTATGGCTGTACATTTTGCTTAATTTTTTTTTGTTTGGCCTTTTTTATTCTTCACAATTAATTGATGCATGAAATGTGTTAGAGTGTTAGGAATTTCGTCATTAATATTATCTAACATTCGACTTAGTGGTGGGTATGAGTCATGAATAATTGTAACAGAACGAATATCTTCTTTAATTAATTATTGATGCAGCAGCTTCTACAATTCGAAGACGTTCATCACAATGATTTTGTTATTTTTCTTCGTACCACGAATTTGTTAAAATATTACTTGCAGTATCTCGAAAGCAAATCACTGCGTTACAAATGAAAAAAAAATGAAGTACCCTCTTTGAAATTTCATGTTTTCCTATTTATTCCTATCGCTTAGTAAGAATACATTCATTTTTTCTTTCCATGACGTATAATTTTTTTTCTATGAAGATATGACAAATAATGCTAAAAATTTAAAGTTCTCAAACATAATAAAGGAATTTAATAAAATGTACCGGATTTTTTTTTATTAATCAAGTTTATTTTTTTCTTTTTGATGTAATTAGTACAAAAAAAAATCAATACATACAATTTAAACCCAGAATACCTTTAATTTTAACTTTGTCTTTTGTGTTTAGTAGTATCCTCTCGTTTGAGGCGCCAACAGTAATCGCCTAGCATATTTGTGTCCCAACGGCCTTGAAATCGTTCTTCAAGTTTCTTTATATCTTGGTGGAACCTCTCGCCCTGCTCATCACTGACAGCACCAAGATTAGATGGAAAAAAAGAAAAGTGGGAATGAAGAAAGTGAATTTTTAACGACATCCTACAACCCAGCTTTTCATATGCTCTTAACATGTTGTTAACTAGCCAGGGTTGCCACCTTTAGGGAAATAAAAATCGGGACGATTGGGCATCCATCAGAGACGTTCGGAGTTTGGTCCAATCAAAATATGACCCATATGTGAGACAGTCTAAGGAAAATGAAACTTTATTTTGTGTTTTTATTTGTATTTATTTTTAACCGACTTCAAAAAAAAGGAGGAGGTTCTCAATTTGACTGAATTTTTTTTTTTTTTTTTTTTTTTTTTGTATGTATGTTACTCGATATCTCTGAGAATTGTTAACCGATTTCCAAAATTTTTTTTTTAATCGAAAGGGTTTACTCCCGAATTGGTCCCATTGCCACCAAGTCAGGATCTGATGAAGGGATCCCAGGAAAATCGAGGGCAACCCTCAAAATTTATAGGCACGTACAATGTGTTTTAGACATATTCTAAGATTTTTCAAGTATTTACGTATGGTACTTATCATCTTATGATGGTGAGCTGATGATGGAAGGTACAAATCCTTAACGATTAGGAATTAGTTTATGATTCTTTAAATATTGATATCTTCGAGAATTGTAAGACGATTTTTAGAGTTCTTTTTTTTATTCAAAAGGGTATATCCTGGAGTTGGTCCTATTGGTACCACATCTGGATCTGATGAAGGAATCTTAGGCAAATCGAGGGAAACCCTCAAGTATTATAGGCGCGTACAATCTATTTTAGTTATTTGCTAAAACAATTCAAGTATTTACGTCTGGTATTCATAATCTCATGTTGCTGAGCTGATGATGGAAGGTGCAACTCCTTAACGATTAGGAGTTCGTGGATAATTCTTTCAATATTACAGGGCCATATTGAATGTTATTCTCGAGATAGTCTCAATTTCACCAAGTCTTGGTCTAGTGATGGGGTTCCATGAAAGCGAGGGCCACTCTTAAATTTTAACGACATGTTAAGTGTTTTATTTATTGTTTCTAAAACGATTCCAGTATTTGCATCTCGTACTCATCATGTTATGTTGCTTAGCTGATGATGAAAGGTATAACTCTTTGAAGATTAGTAGTTTTAAGTAATTCTTTAAATATTAAAGGCTCGTTATACCTTTTCGTCTTTAGTCTCATAAGACCGGCACTGTCTCATTAAAGCAGCTCGTTTTGATTTGGTCTACCTACCTATTAATAAATTTCACTAAAAAGTAACAAATAAGTTAAATTTTAACAAAAATAAAAACCGACTTCAAAAAACCCCGCAAAAAATGTTTATAAAAAAACACAAGTAAAAACTGCCTTAATAGCTATTTAAATGTCCAAACACTAAAAAGTATAAAATAAATTCTATCGACTGCTTCGATGAAAGTATTAATATTTAACACTTATTTAAATATTTACAATAATCAGTTAGTTTTGGAGTCGGTGCCAGCCAAACTAAAAAAAAAGTAGACACTTAATAACAAATTACCTTACTAATAACAATATGAAACAAATTAGTTGAAATATGAGTATTAACTTACTATTGATTTTGTATATTCAAAACCTATTTTACCACCCTTCACCAAGGAACCAAATAATTGCAAATTCCGAAATGATGATATAATTACGCGCGCTGGCACCGACTCCAAAACTAACTGATTATTGTAAATATTTAAATACGTGTTAAAGATTAATACTTTCATCGAAGCAGTCGATAGAATTTATTTTATACTTTTTAGTGTTTGGACATTTAAATAGCTATTAAGGCAGTTTTTACTTGTGTTTTTTTATAAACATTTTTTGCGGGGTTTTTTGAAGTCGGTTTTTATTTTTGTTAAAATTTAACTTATATTTTATTTATTTTTCCATACGTATTTCTTGTTGTTACGAGCTGCTTTTAATAATTCTACTTACATCATTTTTGTATTAATTTTTTAATGAAGTCTGAACAAGACATGTGTATGTTCAAAGAAATTAGCAATTCTGTTTTTATCAAATCTACCGAGCAACGATTTCTGACATTAGACCATTTCATGGTCATTAGTGAAAATACGCGCTCAATATACGCATTTGAAGGAGGTATGTACATGCGGCGCGCGGTAGATGACGCGGTGGCGCGTGACTGGGTTGAGTACCCGTGAATGAATTGATAGAGCCTATCGCATAGTGTCAAAAATCGGGACAAAATCGATAGGCCGTCGGGACGCGGGACAATGTCTTCGAAATCGGGACTGTCCCGGCAAAATCGGGACGGGTGGCAACTCTGTAACTAGCTGTTCCGCATTTGCGGCCCTATGGTTCCCTAAAAACTCTTTTATAACTGTTTTCAGTGATAACCAAGCATCGAGTTCCTTGTCAGTAAGCTTTTTGTCAAAGTTCGGATCTTTCATCAATGTGCGTATTTGTGGTCCCACGAATATCCCTTCTTTGAGTTTTGCGTCACTTAACTTTGAAAATATCGTCTTCAAATATAAAAATCCATCTCCCTCCTTGTTCATAGCTTTGACAAAATTTTTCATTAGACCAAGTTTAATGTGGAGTGGTGGTAATATTATATTTTTAGGGTCTACTAATGGTTCATGTTTCACATTAGCTTTTCCGCAAACAAACTCTGACCTTTCAGGCCATACTTTTGTAGTATAGTGCTTTGCAGTGGCTCGGCTGTCCCACAAACAAAGAAAACAACAGTATTTGGTAAATCCACCCTGTAGTCCGAGTAAAATAGCTACAACTTTGAGATCAGCGCATACTTTCCACCTAAAATCTTTATATTTTATCAAATCTAGTATTGATTTCATATTTTCATATGTTTCTTTTAAAACAGTTGAATATGCTATTGGTACTGACGCATACTTATTACCATTGTGCAACAATACTGCCTTCAGACTTGTTTTTGAACCATCAATGAATAAACGCCACTCTTGTGTTACATAAGGAATGTTCAACTCACTCATTAATGTTTCTATATCGTTACAGTAACATATGTTTTCAAAATTTGAATAAAATGAAGCCATTTCTTTATTACGTTTTCGTTGCGCAGATACTTTTGTCTTAGGAGCCAATAAATTCCACTCTTTTAATCTAGATCCTAGTAATTCCGCTTGCCGAATTGATAAATCTAAGTCTCGTATCAAATCATTCAATTCATTTTGATTTATCAGATGTTGACGGCCTAGAGAACTTGTAGAAGGTAAAAAGTCAGGATCTTTGCTGCTGTCGTCATTATATTCTACATTTGGCAAATCTGACGCTTGCGAAACCTTAATTTCATTTTTGGTAGGAGGTAATGGAGGAGGCATTTCTTCTCTGTGAGGTACTGGTTTCGACATTGAAGGAACGTCAGGATACTGAATGTTGTGCTTGATTTTCTTTGAAAATCCACGTATGTCAGTCATGCAAAAGTAGCAATCATTATAATGATTACTAGGTTCACGCCATAAAGCTGGTACGGCAAATGGCATTGACGTTTTGTTACCATTTAACCAAGATATGAGAGTAGCATAGCACGAAACACAAAAAAACTGTGGTATCCATGGTTTATCTTGATTGATAGCACGTCCAAAATAAAGTAAATATGCACTTTTCACTTTTTCAGAAACATTTTTGGTTTGTGATTTCACAATGTACTGTCCACAAACGTAACAAAACTTATTTGGTTCATTTTTGCAGCTGCGACGGCCACTTCGTTCAGTATTCATCATTGGATTTAAAAGAAATATGTTTAGAGATATCGAGGTTATCGAAAAGAAACGATTTATGAATAAAACAAAAGAATAAAAAAGTATAGCACATCGAAAACCTCAACTGCTTCTTATATGTCCGAAGTGAGGGTAGTTAAAATAATGATTGACATGTACCTCGAAAACTAGACGTGATGGATACCGCATCTATTTGGAACATTTTATGTGTGACTCATTACCAATTCATTCCAGCTATCAGTTTAACGGGTACCAAAATCGTGTAACGCAGTGTAATTGTTAATGATTTACTTTTCGTGGTAATTACAATATTATTCCCATATCGAGCAATCAATTTTTTTATTATATTATAATTGTTTTATGATCTGGAACGTAATCTTTCATTATATCTCTTAACTATTGAATACTTGTGTTTGTTCTGTGCTGGCAGTCATGCAAAAAAATTCGAATCTGCTTGTTAATGCGATTACTTAAGATTATCTCAAAAATCTTAGCGAAGACAGATATAACTGCAATTGGTCTTAATCAAATGCAGAACAAAATAGTCAGAATTGACGCATCTGGGCAGAAAATAATCGTCAAGTTTCCTTGGATAATAAAATAAAATATAAGGCCATTGTCAACTAATCCATCAGTAGAAAGTAATATCGGCTTAGCGGGTCATCAATGTTCCTGTAGCTGTTTTCTGTAAATTTTTATTTCTTTCTTATCAAAAAAAATAACTAATTTACACCATGAATCGCATTTACACCATTTATTACACAATAAAATCTATCCTAATAACGGTATAATACCAATGGCGACGCATACATCTCGATTATGTAATAAAAATAAAAAAACTGACTATTATTATAATTGAGATTTAAAAGCCATGATACATTTGTATTCCAAACATTGTGTACGTGGGTATAATATTAAAGTGAAGATTCTACTATAAATTATAAAGACAATATCCAGACTGACACACCAATTCTGTCTGGTATAGTTTAATGACAGTTGTAAACAATACATACAAACAGTTTTCTGGTTCTGAATATACTAAAAATTAAAGTGATAACTACATATAACTTATTGTTAATGTGTACATCAGAATGTATTGAGAATCATACCCTGTTTTCGTCTTGCTTCCAATTAATGTTAACTTTATCTGACTCATAATATTTGCGAAACAATTAAATAGACGGGTCCGAGATAACCATCTTGGCTGGTTTTTTTTGTCTGATACAAGTAGCAATTGGTAATGTTGTCGACAATAATATGTTTGTCACATATTTCTTTTGTCATCGAAAAATAGGCAAAGGTGCTTATAATGCCTATTGTTACTCCTAGTGTCAATATGAGCAATCCATATTTTACTGGTATTTTGTTCATTCTGAAACATAAGATTTTTTAATTAACATTTCCGGACCTGAATATTGAGTAATTTATTACTTATTGTATTTTTTTTTTACTTGATAACCTTGTGTTATGTTGTTTCGTGTTACAATTGATTCGTTGCTTAGTTGTGAATTGACAATCGTCATTATTTTCTATCTAATGAAAAACATTTTCCATGGCAATTCTAATATTTTCATCAAATGGACGACCTGCGTCACCCTTTCCACTGACTAATAAAAAAATTGAAAAACATTTATCATGATACTTAGCTTCGATAGATACTAAGTCATACTCAAAATTCACACGCTCCTTTACACTTCTTCCATATTTATCACCACGCGCCTCTGCAGCTTTTAATACTGTGTCTTTAAATGAAAGAGTACTCACTTCTCTAATAACGCGTCTGCATTATCTGCAGCATACTGTAAAATTACATCAGGCTGTGAAAGAATACGAGGTTGAGGATAATAAACAGTTGACACTTTATACGTTACAGCATCGCTATATGAAGCACAAAATCCAAAACTTGACAATACATCTACCTAGTAATCTTTTTGGGGCATATCTTCTATGAAGGAATACAAAAAGGCTAAGTAGCTGCTGTGACGAAAACGATCGTGGACGCATTACACTCATTATAGCATGGGCTATGGCTGTACATTTTGCTTAATTTTTTTTTGTTTGGCCTTTTTTATTCTTCACAATTAATTGATGCATGAAATGTGTTAGAGTGTTAGGAATTTCGTCATTAATATTATCTAACATTCGACTTAGTGGTGGGTATGAGTCATGAATAATTGTAACAGAACGAATATCTTCTTTAATTAATTATTGATGCAGCAGCTTCTACAATTCGAAGACGTTCATCCCAATGATTTTGTTTTTTTTCTTCGTACCACGAATTTGTTAAAATATTACTTGCAGTATCTCGAAAGCAAATAATAAGGTACTGTGGCCGAAGATGGCCCGCTTAATTTTAAAACCTTGTAAAATCGTCAATTTTGATATTAGAAAGAAAAGACATCGATGTAAAAGTAGGTTATTTAATAGAGAAATACAATATAAGTATAAATGTGATCTTATTACGATATTAATCCAAAGAAACACTATTTTAAAAAAGTCGTTGTTGGGCCATCTTAGGAAAGTGGTCACTGAACAAGGCCCATAATATAATCATGTAAATCTTCGCTTAAACAAAATCTAATTCAATTTTCCTTTTAATTCTAATTGGGAATCACAGTTTTCATTTAAAACTAATCAACAAAGTCTAAACTATTATCCAAAATTTAGCTATGGGCCATCTTAAATCTATGAAAATTTTAAATGACTACAAAAACGAAAATGACTTTCTGAAACGAATATAACACACATACAGAGATTCATAAGAATAGTAGGTAACAAAATAATACTCAAAAAGTTCTTCATTCAGAGATACATTTTTGACGCCCTTGGTAAGTGGGTCGATTTAGGGGTATTGAAAATAAAGTTAAATTAACTTTTCTTAAATTAAACTAAAGCTCTTCTGCCGTTTAACAAAAATTAAATACTTTTACAAAATAAACATTTCTCTTCAAAAACGTAAAACAAAACTTAAAAAAGCAACATTAAGTATGTATATAAGTTATTATAAGTAGGTAGAATTATCTTAATATTTTGGTTGGATATAGAGATCTTTTAGTTACACTTAGAAGTTAGAACTAAAGATAAAATAATTAAACCGTTTTTAAAAAACATTCCTGTTAAAAAAAACAACATAAACTCTAAATATTTTAAGTACTTAATCATAAATAATTGAGTGGATAGAGATCTTTTTAATTACACCCAGGACAAACGAATTCTCTATCTTTTGAAGTTAATCCGACACATTCTTCATGATACCAATTCTGACATTCTTGACATTGACGCATAGAAGCTATTTTGTCTATTTTACATCCGTGACAATACCAGCTGTCTTCTTTTTCAGACGTTTTGCCTACTTTTTTAACTTTCTTACCCTCTGTCTGTCTAGCTTTCGTTATCTTACCAGATTCTTTATGATTTTTTCTATTTTTATCAATACTGTTACTTTCCTTGGACAACTGAGTTCCTCTTTCCGTTCTGGTACGTTTATTCTTTAATTGTTTAGTATTCTTCTTTGTTTTCAGGTCATTAAATAAATCTTTGGTAATTTTCTGCCCAATATAATTTAGGGCCTTCCGTCTAGGTTTATCTTTGATTTTTCCAAAATTTGGTGTTGAAATTTTTGTGGAAAGGTGATTTAGTGGCTACAGATACAGAAACTTTCTTTAACTTTGACAGTGGTACATCGTTATCCGAATCCTCAGATGGAATCTGCTCTTGCTCAGGATTTGGTTTAGGTTGTGTAACGTTCGGGTTTACATTTTCTTCATTTGATTCGGAGGATGAAGTATAAATATTAAAACGTTTTGAAGGATATTGAACATTCTTTAAATACGCATTAATGCCTTCTTCCGAACTATCTGATGTAAAAGAATTTAACCGAATGCGAGGTTGGAAATTATGAATTCCCGACGTAGTAGGAACAGGTGAAGAATAATCAGCTCTATTAAAACTTAGATTTAGAAATCAGACTCGGAAGACGAAGTGTAATTAACCAACTTAGTATTTTTTTGGCCTGAATGCGGCTGTTCTATATCCATTTGTATCAAATCATTTTGAGATAGAAGGGATGGTGACATATTAAGATTTTCTTCACAATCCGTGACATCTGTATCGGACATAATATTATTGTTGTCACGTCTTGGGGATACTACAGAAATATTTTCTACGGTGTTACGTGGATTGGGCAACTGTGTAAGAGCTGAGGGTGCATACGCTTCTTCAGGAATTGCATTAAAATCATACGGAAAAAGTCCGGTTGCTCGAAATCCACTAATTATATTTTCTTTGCTTGAACATTTGGACCAAACCTTCGTAAAAATTTTGTTAAAACGCGTTTTTGTGAGTTTTCTTTCAGGATGCTGATATGCATATAGTACTACTTGTTCGTCCCAGTAATGTTCGTAGGATTTATTCACTGACTTGTCAAGAGGCTGGAGCTCATGAGTAGTATTGGATGGTAAACAATAGAGCACAATGTCATGAGCATCAGCAGCATCTACTATTCGGGCATCCAAATGTGAAGACGCCCCGTCAAAAATTAGTAAGCATCTTCCTGGCGATTTAAACTGACCCAGGTGGTTAATGAAGTCAACAAATAGTTCGGTAGTCATGCTTCCTTTTGGGGCCATCTTTACTACGCTTCCGGGTGGCAAATTATCGCAAAACTCTGGTCGCAATCTTTTTCCCTTGAATATTATCATTGGGGGCACAGTGTTCCCTGTCGCATTCACGCACATTGCTATAGTAACATTTTCTGCATGTTCTTGGGCCACAAAGTGCACCCGTTTGGTCCCTTTGGCAGCAAAAACTTTCTGCTGATGGTGTATGGTCAATCTGCAACCCTTTTCGTCCATGTTATATAGACGTTGAGGATGTGAAGGAATATTCAATTCATCATAAATTTTCTTTATAGCTTCAAAATGTTTTTCCACAATATGTTTGTTAAGTTTTTGGGCTCTTGCGGGATTCATAAGTTGAGCCCGACGTAGTGATATTTGTGGATTGCGTTTTATAAAATTTTTAAGCCATTTTTTACCAGCTATACTTTTGGTATTATTAAAACAATTCGGTATATGATTTGCCTTACAAAATTCATAAGCTTGCTTACGTACAATTTGCGGTGTCAAAGGCAAACCAACCTGAGCCAGTCTAATCACCCTTTCACACAAATCGTTTTCTTGTGCTGCAGTAAGTATCGAAGTGCGACCAGTTATTTTTTTTGTGGATCCAGATTTTATGTGGTTTCTTAACGTGCGCCTCGGTATGCCGAACTCTGCAGCTGCTTTTCGTTGTGACATCTGTCTGCGATTTACTGCTATGAGGGCTGCTTTTAGTTGAGCTTCTGTCCACTCTCCACGCTTTTTTTTATTTGACGACTCCATTTTAAGCCTTACCTAAGACAAAAACAAAACATTCAAAACAATTCAATTTTATATTTTATGCTAAGTATATTAAATTAGTATAGCTAACATATTATCATAAATCGATTATATAATAATTAAAACACTTTTGATTAGAAATTAAAGATTATAGTAATATATCATTACTTTTAATAGTCTTAAGAAAGCCCGGGCCATCTTTTGGTTCCATGTGGTGGGCTTTCATAGGAAACTTTACCACAGTTAAATAAGAATGCAGAAAAAAAACAAGATAAACAATAAAATACTAGAACTTACCTAATGAAATACCCCTTTGCTAATGAAATACCTTCATTAGCAAACAGATTAATTTCACTGTTTCACTTGTTGAAATGAAGAAAAACTTCGTAATTTCACTCCCTTTTAAATAAAAATGCAGTTTGGAGGTTATAAAACGTGTAACACCACGTCACGTGACCGGCGTGACGTCAATTGTTATCAAACACGATTTTAAGCTTTTTCGCTTTATTTCTGTTTAATATGAATTTAAAGTTTTATAAGTATGGTGCCTCAGTGTACAAGTACTACAACAAGAACACCTGAAAAGCTATTTATTCATGTTCCACGTACGGCAAATAGCAGGACAAAGTGGCTACAGCTTGCCCGCAGGGATCCGGCACTTATAGCGACGCAATCAAAAATGTATTTTTGTGAAGATCATTTCGATGTAAGTTCTAATAAATATTACAAACGTACAAAAATATATGAAAAATTAACAAAAATGTTGTTCATTTGAGGTTAGAAATGTAGTACCAAAACAACGTTAAAGATATTTTGTCTTGTGTTTTAGTTGCCGAAAGATATGGAGAACTATACTGAATATCATTTGATGGGCTTCGTCTCTAAAGTTCAAATGAAAGCAGATTGTTTGCCCTCAAAATTTGAGTGTCAACCTGACAGAAAACGACGAACAGCCAGTGAAACAGCTAGACCATTAGCAATCAAGAGACAAAGATTGGAAACCATAGCAGAATGTGAAAGAGAAATACAAAGAGCTCAAAATATTTCCATAGCTGAGATACAACCAGGTCCAAGTTCAGGTACTACGTTCCTAACCGTTATGCAGTTGATTATAAATAAGTAATTACCTATGTTGATTGCCATAAGGACCTACCTACTTAAGTAATTTTCACAGATTTGGTTAGGTTTGTGTTACATAAACCTACTTAAATCTGTGGAAATTTCTTAACCAGTTTTTAACTTATCATCACAGGAATATTGTTTAAAATCAATTGTGAAATCTTGACAGATTTGGGTAGGTGGATGTGTGGCAGTCTACTGCAAAATGTTATTGATTTTCTACTACACAAATGTCAAACATCCCAACGACAATGGTTGTGGGTTCAAACCTAATCTCGAGTCGAATTTTTTAAACTTTCCTCTTTGTTCTTTTTCTAGACTCGAAAAACAAAATAGGAGTCAAACATTTATGAACATAGTTACCTTAAAATATTGTGTAAAATATGCAACATTTATCGATTTTTTTAATAAACTGTGATATAATAAGAAAAACAATATTTTCAGATACACTTCCACCAGCGTGTGAAATAATTACAACAGACAAATCGATACAAGTATACATATGTAACAAATTCAGAAGCAAAAGTACACAAACTCAAACAATATGTAGAAACATGGCAGTATCTCCAATGAAAAATCTTACTGCTTGTGTTTCAACCTCTCCGTTCAAATTAGAAGTGCCATCCACATCTGGCCATGTCAAGACATCTAGGAAGCTGTGCTTCAGTAACAGAGATGAACAGTTTGATAGTGATGTGTCATTATTTACACCATCTGTAACTCGCTCAAACTCTTCCTCGTCATTGATGTCGTCTCAACACCTAAAGTTTTTCAACAAGAGAAGGAGCAAATGGTCCAAAATACTGTTATGAAAATAAGGAAAAGGCCAAGGTTTTACATTGGGGTACCAGAAAACTGTTATTACTTAATTAATATTATAAATAGGCACACCAGTATTCCAGTACAACATGTACTTTTATGTCTAAAGAAAATAAGATTGGACACTACATGTTTCAGTGTCTTATGCAAGTAAAATATTTTTGAAAAATATACCAATAATTTGTAGCGTTCTGCAACCATTTATTGTAAACTTGGACAAAAAAACGATAAAACAATCTTTACCTATGGCTTTTAGACACAAATATCATTATGTCAGTTGTATTATAGATTGCTTAGAAATTGAAATCCAAAAGCCTTTTAATGCTGAACATCAAGCTTTGACTTGCTCTGATAATAAGAAGACAAATACTTTGAAGTACCTTATATCAAGTACGTCAGATGGTTTGGTTAATTTTATATCTGCTGGATATGGTGGTAGAACTAGTGATGTATGTCTGGTTGAAAATTGTAATTTTCTAAATACTTTAGAACGGAATTCATGTATCCTGGCAGATAGGGGTTTCAAGCATATCGAGCAGATGGCACTCAAAGCAGGTGTTCAGTTAGTTCGACCTCCAAGTGTTTCATCTGGATCAAAATTATCAAAGCAAGAAGCTCGTCAAACTAAACAAATTGCCATTTTAAGGATCCATATAGAAAGAGTCATACGCCGTTTAAGAGAGTTTGCTATGCTAAAACCTCATGCTTGTGTAAATAATAATCTGATAAGGGTACTCGATGAAGTAATTATAATAGCATGTGCTCTAATTAATTAACAGGATTCCTTAATAAAATGACCTTGTCTAGATCACATGTTGATTCAAATATTAAATGTTACAGCCTTTATCATTGTATAAAGGCTGTAACATTTAATATACATACCTAAGTACTTTACTGTTTGTAATCTGTTCTATTATCTTAATGCATCTGAAAAATGTAACTACAGTTTCAAATACATTGGAAAAGTTGTTTTTAAAATAAAAGTAAAACTTAATATAAAAAATGTTTTATTTTATGCTTGCATGTAACAGCGGGTAAACATTTGATTTCCAAAATCCTGAAAGATTGACAAGTAAATCATGAACATATTCTGTGTCCAAATCAACACAAATGATATCGATGTTTTCAGTAGCTTCAAAGTCACTGTGTCCTATGCAAAAATAGCATTACCAGACTTTTTCTTGCCAGACAAAAACATTTGTAATTGCACTTGTGCATAATATTTTTTTGTGGGTTTTTGTTCTATCACATAATTTTTATATGTATCTGCGCGTGTTGGGCACTTAATTTCGATGACAAATTCATCGCATATTCCATCAGGCGAACCAGCAATCATCATATATTCCTTTGATATCATCAAACCACATTTTCTTATCTTAACTCCAAGTTTAACTTCGATAATTTTACGTACAGCATTTTCTAAGTTTCACCCGCGTTTCATTGCAGGCGTATCAGGTAGTTTGCCTCCCATAATTTGAGCAATTAAGTGTATAATAACTTTTTTATACCACCGTATCGATTTATGTTCTCCTGTATAATAAGATAACATTTGGTCGTGTTTGTCCACATTTCTCATATATTTATTATATTTTATAATGGCACGTGGTTTCAAGGAAGCGCAGTTTCTAGTACGATTTCGTACTTCTTCTAAAATGCAATTATGCTCGCTTGAAAGAAACAGCACCTCCCGTTTGTCCATCCACTTTGCTATAGTAATATTATTTTTGTCATACAATATTACACATTCACCTTTTTAAGTTTTGTTTTAAGCAAGTCTTTAGGATTCCCTTCTCTATTCATTTTTAATGTTCCAGTACAAAATGTACCGCTTTCTAACAAATCTCTAGCGAGAGAGATGCTAGTGTAAAAATTATCGATATAAAGTGAGTGTCCCATATTTTTAAGGCCATCCATTAATAATTGAACAACTTTGTTTGTATGCCCGCGTCCTGAAACAAGAAGATCTTTTGATCCAGCTTATAAATGGGTTTTATAAATTATGCCTGTGTTATCGGCTAAATTGTAAAATTTAATTCCATAGCCACTGGCTTTGGATTTAATGTACTGGCGGAAGCTCAGTCTTCCCCGCCACAACATCAACGACTCATTGATTATAATTTCCCTTGTGGGATGATAAATATTTTTCATATTTTTATTTATTTTGTCAATTAAAGATTTTATTTTATTTAAACTCGCATTTCCTGCCACGTTTTGTACGTTTAATGCCCTCATTATGCTTATGAACCTATTTCTCGACATGTGTTGTCTGAATATGTTATTTTTAAATAAATAATGGGTTTTCCAATAATCGGAAATTCTGTTATATTGGATAGTCCCCATATGAATTAACAACCCAATAAACGTTTTTAAAGTAGTCATATCTATTGGCTGCCACTCTTTCATCCTACTGTGGGCAGAAGAAGCCGTATTTTTTAACTCCTCGCCATACTTGTTGGTACAAGTTAAAATTAAATTTAAAATCGATGGACATAAAATTAGCAAAAAAAAATCGAATGGTTCTTTCTCCCTCATATCGACTTTCAGTCCAGTATTTGCTGTGAAGTCCAGATGATTTCTATGCGGCGCATTTCCATAACGCCATTCATGGGTTGGTACAATATCCTCAGTTTCATCATCGCATAATGGGTCTTGAGTCAAATCATGTGCCTCTGTTTCTATGCCCTGACTGGCATTCTCCAGAATGTCATCGACGTCTTTCGTCAATATACCATACAGTTCGTTGTATGATAAGCCCTGATTATGAATGACTTCCTCATTAGTGAGGTAGGCAGAATCCCAGGTAGCCAAGGTATCATAAATTTCATCGCCAGTAGGGACTACATCACAGATAGAGGGCTGATGAGCAGTTGACCGAGAGGTAGATGGCTGAGGAGCATCTGAATGAGAGGTAGATGGCTGAGGATCCATTGGTGTTCTGAAATATAATAAATAATAACTTTGTTATCCAATGAGTTTAGATAATCATTGTAGCTTTATATCGTACTTAAAATATTTAATTAATTTTATTTTTTTTATATATATATATATGTGTGTTAATTATAATTAATGTGTGTAAATTATATATATATATATTTACATCCCAGTTCCATTTCAGCGTCCCCCCAATTTACATCAGTTTTGCGTCCATGTGTTTCAATGACATTTGTCTTTATATCTTTGCATATACTGCTTTATAATCCTATAAAATATTGTGTGATGAATTTAAAATTACAAGATTATAGGTAGTTATACATCAATATTCAATTTCTGTTCATCCTGGTACCTATTGGGACCCACATTTATATCTACGCTTATATGGCGTCATCGTATGTTTCGACTATTCCCCCTACTTTTATGTACAATTGACGTCCTTGCTGTGCATACTTTGTTGCGTGCCGTTATGAAACGTTGCATTTTTTAACAAAATTAAAAACAGGTGTTATCAAATATTTCCTGTTTATAATAATAGTTTAGACAAAAATACTTTGTAATGAAATTCGTTTGAAATGTGGAGAGTTACTCATTCTAACATTAGTTGCTATCTAAGCTACGGTTCGACAACACCCAAAGTAACACCCAAACATAAGTAATTATTGCTTCATTATTTTTTTTAATATGGCGTGTAATGAAGAAGGATGTTGGGCTCCTCCTAATTCACTGAATCGCTTGGACGAAACGGAGCAATTAGGTGAGTCAACTAATTTTTATACAATTATTTTATTTATAGAATAGAATAGAAAAAAATGCAGTTTAACCACGGATAAACTTATTCCTTGATGAAAATGATTTTGGAATTAATATTTTTGAAATAACGGACAATGTCAATTAGTAAATCTTTACTAGCCCTAGACGTGTGCCCTAATGAACAGCTATTAACTTTGTTTTACAGGCACAAGCAGCGAAAGCATTAATTGCCACCGGTCGCCATCATACGTGGAAATGATGCCAGTCCCCGAACCGAAGCCCCTGACGATTCAAACCCAGCATCTACCACCCGGCAGAGCAGTGGTGTCGCAGGAGGGCGGTGGGCCACAGCCAGCTACTACTACAATCAAAAATACTGTAAATATACAACTTTCGCGCGTTGTATTATTATTTATTATTTTTTGTATTACAATTTTATTAATACAATTTGGTTTAACCATTTTATTGGTAATAAATAATATGAAAAATTGGTCATTACTTTCCCTACTATCCCCTTTTCCTTTAATTGTACCGCAAAAGATAGCTAGTGGGCCAGACCCAGCAAATGTAATTAATTACAAACACTATAACTATAAATTTTACTCTTTCACCATCATGGAATAACCCTCCCAGACCCATATAACACAATATTTGTCCCCTTTTTATTTTTATTTAAGGTTGCTAGTGTTGTACTCTAAACTGTTAGTGAATATAGATGAGCGACGTTTGGATACGAAGAGTTAGAGATGCATTCAAGTTTTTTGAATTGCTTTATAGATTGTGAAGTCAAGCGCAACATACCATATTGCTGCATAGTATTCCATGATGGTGAAATTCGTAAAATTGAAATAGAACTTCACTTGGTATGTTCGTTTAATTTAACAATAATATAACTCTAAATGATGCAAAACTCCAGCGTTTTGTATCATTGTTTGTTTTTTGGCGATGACAACCTTATTAACGGGTTTTTGTCGGACTCTGTAAAACATGTCCTTTTATAATTGTTTACTATCACTAAATGACTTTAATTAATTTGAACTATGACATGGGATATGGGACAACAGTGATATACATGACAACAGTGCTATACAAGGTAACAGTGTTAATGTGATGTAAACAAAAAACAGCATCACGCCTATTTTCCTGATGGGGGTAGGAAGAGGAGTACTTATTACAACACCCACACTTCGCCAGCTGTTTTGGGTGCCACGTAATAAGTGGTGAGCCTATTGCCGTTTATCAGGCACAATACCAGACTCCGTGCTGTTGATGAGAATTTCGAAATGGAAAAACCCAATAATCAGCGCATCAAATTTCATCAAAATCGTTCCCGTGCGTAACAGAAAGACAAAATAATTTACGGATTCATTAAGGATTAAGCATATAAGCATATAGGCATATACACACGGGTGTTGCTCGCCAAGCTTTTGTCTCTTGTTTGCTGGAACTTGACTCGCGTGTCTAGATATCGTAGTGCTCGAGTAGGTTTCAGACACAACCCCGGTAGAAAGCTCGAAGGGCAGATGGGAATAAAGGGAATTATATAATGGTAAAGTACAAGGTATCGTAACAAATATTGCCATATCTTATTTGATATTGTGTTATAATTACGCGATCACACATTACAAATAAAGCGCCGTTTGACCGGAATCGAGTTTATATTATGGCTTTCATGTTTTTTTACATTTCGAGAACTTTACAGAGTTCGTCGGTCGCGGAGTTAGTGGTCCCCCCGCGACCACGAACGCTGTAAAGCTAGCAAACAGTGTTTTATTTGTAATCTTAGTTGATATTATAGAATTTGAAACAGATACATAGTTTACCTATTAATTTGGCGAAGGGATGTTATGCAGCTCAACCCATGGGTAATTTTTTTCATGTAGTTATAAAATAAAACCATTAAGTAGTACTCTATATTAAAGCATTTATTTATCTTTGAAAAGGTAAAAGGACAAGTACAAGCAGACATAATAGCACATCATAACCACTCTCTCAAGAGTGTAACACAAAGAAGACGCATCGACCTACAAATATAGAGGGGTATTGGTAATTAGACCGGATCCTTTTAAGAGAAGATAGGGGACGTCATTTGAAACAATTTTGACTCCATTATGAATTATCTGAAAGTCAACCCATTTTTGAGATATTTAATTAAAATTTTTTTTAGAAGACTCATCAGATATTTATTTTATTTCGATTTTAGAGAGATTACATTTACATTTATTAATAAACAAATATAAAATTATAATAAACTTTATTCGTCTGGAAACTACAGGCCGTAATATAAAGAATTCATGGATTTTTTCGGACGTTTGGATCACTAAGATGTTGACTTAAAAAAATAAAAATGACTTTTGTATGGGGTTAAAATTGTTTTAAATGACTTCCCCTATCACCTCTTAAAAGGTATCCAGTCTAATTATCAATAACCTTGTATGTATTTTTAAGAACAGCAAGTATGCAGAGTGGTTAGAATAGGTTTTTTTTTTTAAACATTGAATATTATTTTTTAATTATAAGAATATTAAGAAATGTTTCAGGTTCTACTAAAAATTATACAAACTGAAAAAGAATGTAAGTCTTATAATGAATAGTATTGCGCTCATTTTTCAGATATTAAAAGCCACAAAGTGGAAATGTGAAAACTATACCGAGTAATTAATAAAATAGAGCTTTGCATTAACAGAATAAAAGAAGTTGAAGTAATAAAAGTGAATGATAATGATATTCTGTAGTATGTTGAAATACATAATATATCCATACTTATTGTTTTGAATATGTATTCTGTATAAACACTTTAATTTTTAGCCAATCTTTATTGTTTACAAGCTCTGGATATTGACTTCGTAAGTTTTCACATTCGTCACGTTTTGGAGGTTTTCTGGACTTGATATGTTTCGAAAAGAAATTTAAAACAACACGTTTTTGTTGTGGTGTCCAAGGAACTAGCACACGCTTCTTTTTAATTACCTTCTGTTCTACTGATTTACTAGAACAAGTTGGGGTTGATTGATTAGAGCATCCAATTGGATTTAAGGAAGTTTCATTAATAGGAGTGGGTTCTAACATTTCGAAATCGAGAATTTTCTCATTTTGAATGTCGTCACCAGTTATTTCTTCTTCTAAATTAATATTTATTTCGTCTAAAGTACGACCTTTATACATATCCGCGTTTCCAGTTTCCATTAAAAGTAACAACTTAGAAATTTTAGCTGTTTGGAAAACATCATCCGGTAATCTATAGTTTTGTTTATGAATTGACATTGTATGGCCCATAAATGAAGCCAATTGTTCCATATCGTTTTATCGGACATATTGAAAAGTTGGGTTAAAGTCGCTAAATGTTTGCGAAGTCGAGTCGAAGTCTTTTGGATTTTTTGCACCACACGCTTTTGCATATTTTTCTATGGTCTTATAACCACATATAATTGATCCCCCAGCTTTAGAGAACAAAAAATCATTATCCGTGTTTACATATTTATGTCTTATAGAAATTAAGGTCTCAATATCTTTTTGAACATATTTGCAAAATAAAACTGGAACCCCTCTCCCTCTTTTACCCCGAATAACGATTCGTTTCAAACTGTTTACTAGTATTTTTTCAGTTGCTGATAGTACTTTGTCGAATTCTTCATATTTATTATTTTCGTTGTCTTTTTTATCATAATTTTCATAAAAACTTAATTGTAACCTCTGAAGTTCTCCGGGACGCCGTCGATTTAGTAACAGAATTCGGCAGAACACTGACTCTAATAATTCATTGAATGCATTGCAATTTAATGAATTATTTGATTCCGTTAGCTTGACTACTGCGTGTGCAGCAGTTTTATTTAGATGGTCTTTTAAACATTTTAAATCAGATGCTAATGGAACCATTGTTGTTTTATTATACCGTTTCATATTTAAGTCTTCAGCAGCTTGGCTAGAGACGTCAAATTTCCAATTAGATTGAATTATACTTGTAAATGTTTTAAGATCAGTTTGAACTTCTGCTCTATTAATACTAGCTTCCGCTTTGTAAGACTCAAGTAATGCTATATTGCAACATTGTTTTAGCGATGTTGCAATATTCATGGCATAAGTAGGTGAATCGTAACGATCTTTAGAATTATTAAAACTAGCTGCATTTTTAGTAGCCAGAACTAGTGTTCCATAATTTTCCGGCTTTAAGGCGTCTAATAAGCTATTGATGTTAGGTTTATTATTTTTTATTTCTATTAATAGTTTACCAAGCTCACGCATTTTTCTAGAGACTACATTTATAAAATGTTTTTCTCTATGTGACCTAAGATATTGCATTCCAAAAGCACAGATCAAAGGATCTTTTTTCGCAAACAGATATTTTATCCGGTCTCATACGTGGAAAAACTTCATCTTTTAATTTTTGATTTACTTTGATGTTACGAAGCATAAAATTCTGTGCATCAACTTGAACATTTGATGTAAGATTTTTACTATCACATAGTTTTTTGTGCTTCCATAGTTGTTTTCGAGAATAAAATTCTAAGCATTTAGTACAAGGTAAATAGTCGATATTACTATTATATTTGTTTTTTTTCATTGGCTTAAAAGTAGAATTTTGAGTATTAGTAATATAATTTCCTTTCTTACGCAAGAGTGTAAAAACTTGTTTACGAGATTTACTATTTTTTGGCATCGATAACGCCTTGTGAACTTCCGGTTCATTAGAATGGTTTCTTATAACGTGTCTAGCGAAATATAATATTAAACTTTCACAATAGAAACAATAATCTCGCTGTCGTATCCTCTTCTTTTCATCCTTTTCATTTTCTTCGGAAAAAAGATCTTTAGTTTGTTGGTTTTCAGAAGCTTCATTGTGAATTTCAATAGAAACCTAAAACAAAAATGTCAATGAATAGGTATATATTTTTAATCTATTATATTTCACACTAGCTGTGCCCGCGACTTCGTCTGCGGGGATATTGACTTTCAAAAATAAAAGTAGCCTAAGTTACTCCTTATTACATCAGCTACCAGCCAATAAAAGTCCCGTCAAAATCGATCCAACCTTTTCATATATTAGCCGGAACAAACAGACAGACAGACAAAATATTGGAAAAAATGTTATTTTGGTGTATGAACCGTATATATTCAAATATGCATGTAGTTAGAAACGGTTATTGCAATAATAAATAAATAAATTCCAAGGACTGCCACACCAATTGCCTAGCCCCAAACTAAGTTTAAAGCTTGTACTATGAGTGCTAGGGAACGGATACACATACTTAAATACTTATAAACATCCATAACTCGAGTACAATGCCGATGTTGATCACATAAACATTTGCCCCTAGCGGGATTCGAACCCGCGACCCTCGGTTGTGTAGCCAGGGTCTCTGACCACTAGACCAATGGGCCTGTCAATATTACAATTTCCCCCCCTAGCCGCTTTAATAATTTAGAACAAATCACTGCTTTAATGTATTTTTTTACTTACGTGATGGTTTTGCTTAGAGTTGCTGGTAACTGAGGTCGCGTCACAAAAATCTGACTCAGTATCAGATTCGTCAGTGATTTCTGGTACATAAAGATTATCGCCTGAATCACTAAAATCAGCATCGTCATCACTTTCCGGCACATCAAAAGATGTTCTTTGATTTTCTTCGATGTTTACACAACTTTCCGGATTATCTGTAGTATCAATAATATCATCCTTTTCGGTAGCTACGTGATTTATATCTTTATCAAAAAAAGTACTACTTATGGTACTATTTTCACGTCGAAGTCCGTCGCTAACGTGAACTGTATTGCTGGTTAAAGCTACGCATATTGCAGTTCCTTTGTCTCCAAGTTGTTCCTAAAAAAATGTGAATATAATTTACATTGACATTTCTAAATATATTTACCAAGTTTTAGACATTTCTAACATAGTTATACGTGCCATTTTTTTTAAAACAAAATAAATATTAAATAAATTAATGTGTTTACATGTTAATGATGAATGAATTAATGAAAATGAATTTCGTAAATGAAAAAACTCCATAAAAGCCTGAGCCGGGGGGATCGAACCAGGGACCTCGTGATCAGTAGTCGCATACCTATTCTACCGCTGCGCTGCCAAAGCAGTCTCGAGTAGTAGTTATTAGTTTTGAAACTGACGCGAGTTAAAAAAAGTACCTAACAAGAATAACAAAACATATGTTTTATATTTATACTTTCCATGCAATGCATCTTTTAAAATCGGCCTATAAAAATATAATAAACAATTTAACTTTTATCTTTACAACTTGGATACATACCTTAGATATTTTTTGTGTTTTGATTTTTTCTTTTAGATTTAACAGGGATTTGTCAATATTTTCTTGATAATTGCTTACATTAACTGCCTTTGTTTTATTTGTTCCTGTGTTATATGCATGTACTTGATCTAAAAAATAAAATAAATTTAGTTATGAAACGTTATGATATTATTATTACATAGTAAAATAAGCTATCGTTAATTTTTAATATTTACCAAATAAGAGTAATCTACGATCTAACAATAAATACCTAGTTTGCCTGATGACAATATTCGCATTCATCTTTTGGGTAATGATCATACCGAGCACAGGTACAGTCACTGCACCAGAACCAAGATTGTTCTAGTAACATGAGTACATTATGACCAAAATTTAAATCAACCACCATATGTTGTGGTTGCGTTGGTGCAATATTAAATACAAATCCATAATTTATACAATACGTTCGCAAAATAAAATGCGCCGTATCCCAAGGCCAAATCAAATCATTATTTAACATCTGTTCAAAATCCGATCTGTTAAGAAAATTATCTACCTCTAAAAAAACAACCATCTTGGTTTCACTTGAACGTATACTGACTAAGACAACTGGGTACCGACTGTTTAGTCGGATATTTCGATGGTCCCTACTTTTAAATCTTGCACATCAAAAAAAGGATTACTTTATAACCTAAATAAGTTGTCAACAGAGCGTCGAGACAAGAATGCGACCCATAAGTACCATTAATTATTGTATTTTTGTGATTATGCGATAACAAATACATACATATAAAACAAAAATGTAATCAAATTGATAATGAACCAGCACTAAAAAAAAAAAAAACCTTTAATGTAAATAAAACAATCTTACCTTTTCGTCCTTCTAATGGACGTTCGTTCTTTTAATAAAAAAAAATAATGAGAAGCATGGGAAAACCCTTGCATCTCATTTTTTTTATTTAAATTCCTAACGGCCCATAATAAACAAATTTATTATATTTATGGATTTGTCGGATCCATAAGCATAATATTAAAATCCGTCAATATCATAGAATATCGTACATTAAAATAAGACTCCTCTTCTACCAAAGGGTATAGCCCTTGGAGTATGGGCAGAGCAAGGAAACTTATCATTTCGTCTCTGTCAGTTGGATTCCATCTACGCAACCGAGAATGCGGAAGAAGTTTGTTTTGTTGCTTCAGCAAATCGATCTTCTGGCTTGCATAGCGGTTAGTCTCTGTACAAAGTAAGTCTATAAAGTCAGAGTCAAACATCCTGTAAAATACGGCAACCATACTTGTTTGGTCAGTTATTGGAAAAGTCGGCCCTGTTGTCCTATTAAAAGTTTCTCTATGTCCTAAAAATTCGTGTCGGTCGCGTACCCATTTAAATTCAAAAGAGCAGCTTTGTGCAATATCTCTAATTGCAGCGTCATTAAGTTGGTCCTCAGTCGTCAAAACAAGTTGTGCCATTGGCGTCAAGTCATGTTCTGTAGAAGGCTCGGCTGACGCATTGCGCTCTGAAACAGCTGGTAAACAACAAGCGTCGTTATTTATAGCAATGTCACTTTCACCGTCACTGTCAGTCAGTAATAACCAGTCTTCGACAGTCTTTTCAAAGTTTGGGTCACAAATCCCTGAAAAAACAATCGTAATAAATTACTAAGGTTCATTTGTTTGATTAAAAACAACTAAGTTCACCACACTTTCGTTTTTATAATCCATCAAATATTTTACTATTTGGTAGATTATTTGCTAAATGTCTAGTATACATCTAACAATTTTAAAAATTCAAAAATATATACCAATCTCAGAACGCTGTGTACTTGTGGATGGTGACGTAGCAATTTCTACCTCCATTTCGACAGGTATATCTGTATCAAAAACAGATAAAGGATTTTTTAAAAGATAACGTTGGATAATGATTTATGAAAGTATATTTAGATAGAGACATATTGAGCTGGTACAACTGTGCACGTTTCTTATTGTGAACTGGGAAATGTTTCAGTAAAATCGAAATATTGGGACTAAAAAGAATGAAGTACAAGAGAAATTTCTTTAATTTGATCAATTTTATTCAGAATCTGAATATTCTTTAATTTCCCCCTTCTTTTTTGGAGTCTGTGACATCAATATTAAGTTATATATAGTCGATAGGCGACCTGGGTCGCTGTCCAAGGAAGGGGAATTTGGTACAGTGTCGGCATCTGGCGTACCAACGCGCAGCAGTCCTTCTGCTTGATCCACGTCAGGTGCCAAATTATCTGTAACAAAGAAATTAATTTATACCAAAAATATGGCTCCATTCTGTCTGAATTAAAGTGTATAGACGTTACGACATAATGAGCAGGAAATCCACACGCGCACAAATCACTAACTCACATTCAGGTACACTAAACAATAATATTTATATTTTGCCCTAGGAAACATACAATGGTGACATCTATGATTTTTTCGTTGGATTAGTCAATAGAGAAGACCTCTAAAAGAGTATAAGTTCATTGGAAGCATAAGAGGTGGCGTTTTTAAGTAATTTTTCAGAGCACTTATATTATTTTACGCTTGGATACCCTACTACCCATGGGCGTGAGTTGACAGTTTTTTTTTTGGATAGCATGGTATCCACAGGCGGTTGAGTGGATATATTAAAATTACATGCGAGCAAATATGGAACATACTCCAACCTGTGTATATGGCAAACAAACAAGAAGATGACTGGATTAAAATTGCTGACGAATTCAACAGTCGCACAAATTTTCCAAACATTATTGGAGCGATTGATGGGAAGCATATACGCATGATACAGCCAGAACATTCTGGATCATCATATTTTACTTTAAAAAGTTCTTTTCTTGCGTTTTATTGGCATGGACGGATGCAGATTACAAATTTGTATACATTGATGTTGGTTCGTATGGAACATCAAGTGATTCAGAAATACATATTTAAAAAATCCGAAATGGGTAGACGGCTATCTGAGAATCTGCTCAACATTCCCACTGGAAGGCATTTACCCAATGACGAAGACGGAAACATTATGCCATTCTCTGTCGTAGGCGATGAAGCATTTGGACTTGGTAATCATATAATACGCCCATATGCAAAAAGAAATTTTAATTACACCAAGCGAATTTTCAACTATAGACGT
Source organism: Glyphodes perspectalis (assembly GCA_951394215.1). Classification (NCBI taxonomy): domain Eukaryota; kingdom Metazoa; phylum Arthropoda; class Insecta; order Lepidoptera; family Crambidae; genus Glyphodes; species Glyphodes perspectalis. Next base: position 1,095,742 of record OX596218.1, read on the forward strand.
ACTAGAGCTCGACGCATGGTTGAATGTACTTTTACCATTCTCGCTAACAAGTGGCGTATTTTCCACCGACCAATTGATGTGAATATTAATTTTTGTATTCGAATTGTTAAAGCTTGTTGTGTCCTTCATAATTATGTACGAATCAAAGATGGAATAAAATTTACAGATACCCTCTACAGTTGTCTTATGAGTAACGTAACAATAAATGAAAACAACCGAGGCAGAAATAATATGGATAATGTGCGGCAGTCACATATTTTATTTCTCCAGCGGGCGCAATTTCCTGTCAATATAATAAAAGTGATTTAAAAAATGTAGTTATTAAAATAAAAATGATCGATGTCTACCGTGTTTTGTTTTATTCTCGGCACTAAGCTCATTCCAGTTAGGAACAACTGCTTCACAAACGTCCTCCCATAGTTTTTTCTTTAGATTAACATCAGAGTACTCTTTTAAGTTTTTTTTATAAAGTCCACGTCGTTTTTCAATTTCTTGAATCAAATTTTCTACATAAGTTTCGACAAGCAGAGACGAGGCGGAATCCATCATGAACATAAAATAATTCGCACGACCGTCCCCGCATCCGACGCGGAGAACTGAAGCCATCGGCCGATGAAACAATCGGCAAGTGTGCGGGGCGGGGAAGAGCGCCATACTGATCAAGCGGTCGGCCGATAGTTTGCCGATGGTTTAGTTTGAAGGCAATCGTGAAGCCCATCAAACTTTTTCATCGGCCGATACTGAATCACTGTAATGTGCGCATCTGCATACATCTTCATACGGATTAAGAAGCCGACCAAACTATCGGCCGATAGAAAGTTTGTAGTCTGCGGGTGTCCTAACGAGGACATTTCCCCTGGACGATTGCTTCGGCGCGGAATGGTTTTTGGGGTACAATGATGACTTTGTGCAGGTAAGATGTCAGCGGAAGTTATGTTACCGAAACCAAGGTGATGTTTTATGATATTTTCTCTGAACTGCAACATATTTTTTCGTTGCAATGTTTTCGAAATGTATGAAACGCATTCCAAAAAGCAATATCATAAAGTACTTATGCATGCAGGTCCGCATGTCCACTATAAGAAATAGATTTTGGATAATAGCACTTTTCGGCTTTTTCAAAAAGCGCTTCCACGAGTCCAAAGTTATAGAGTAAATAGCTTTTTTCCACCCTGGAGGTCTCACTGAATAGCTGTTCAGCTCAGCACATCAAATACATTGTTCAGAATCCTGATAAAAAGTATGGTCCCGTCACAATCTTCAAAACCTTATATTTCTAACTCTTTGCTGTAATATTCAAGCGCGTCGGCAACTGACTCGCTTAGCAACTGCGTCGCTAAACGGACCTTAATTTTTTGTTCGTTGAAAAACATATCAGTGTAGTGTGCATGAAATTGCCCTGCGGTTGATTCAGCAAAAAAAAACACGATTTCTCTTATTAATATCAGGTTTATTCTTCATTAATCCTTCATACGTCTTTTCCACGTCTGTCGTCCGCCATTCGTCTCACATCACATCCTCTTATAAATCTCTTCCGTCTCTCTTACTCTATTACGTTCCTTCTTACAAACTTCACATCATTCCGATGATGAACTGTATCTGTCATACATCATCTATCAATCATCCTGCATTCATATCTGCCCTCAGATAAGTACCTATCTTCTCTACCATTCATCAATGTTACAATATTCATACATCCATTAACAATACATTTTTATTCATTTAACACGACAACACCTAGATAACAACAATGTAATACAAACGTAACATAAAAAAAAAAAACAAATAACAGCAAACTCAACCCATTTTCTAGGGTACTCATTATTCAAATTGTTTTTAATGATATAAAACCATGTGCATGTGCCAATAAAAAAAAAATCATACACTCATTCATATTCACATCCACCGAACTGAAAGTTCTCATCGGCCCTTCTTCAGTTTGATAAAACTTCAGGATCATAACTATCATTCCTTTTGTCTTGTATTTTAACCCTGGATAATTAATAATTTAACCCTGTATAATGAGACAAGAAAACCTAGTTGAACTAGGTTTTCTTGTCTCATTATACGTCTTCTTATTTTGATCCTGTATCTTTTGTATTTGCTGTTTTGTAACCTAGTGGCTTATGGTGGTGTGTCAGCCGATGTAGATGGTAGCTTAAAACTTTTCTCTAAGAGAGTCACGTGGTCTGAGGCCGTATATGGCTCTGACTGCCCTTTTACGCGATACAAAAATAGTTTGTATATTGGCCGCAGAACCCCACAGCAGCAGACCGTATGACATAACGCTATGAAAATAACGAAAGTAAAGTTTGGGCAAAACGAAACCAAATTAATATTTGACGAATTTAAAATAAAACGGGTGTAAAAATACACTTGACGAATCGAAACAATTTTTAGGCTTGACCAATGATACCCTAAATCAGTTAAGGTTTGAGCACCCTAACGAAATATCATTCGTAAGCAATACCGCAACAGCACCTCAATCTGGGTCGTGCGTCATACCTAAATACTTAGCTTATTAGACATTAAAATTAGTATAAATACACTCGGCGTCAAAAAATCGCACCTTCTAAAAATCTTATTTAAAAATTTCTACACCTTATTTTGAGCGGCCTCATCAGCTGTGGTAGCCATTTTCCAGGTGGTTTTTCTTCAGTTTAATCTGTGCGTGTGTCCTCTTCAACGGTTGAATAGCGAATGACCCACATTGACCCCGTGTTGACCCTTTTATACCCACAAAAGAAGCGCAACTAGCCACTCTCCCGGGTAGCAAAATTTGCATCGAATTTTTGTGAACTTTATTTCAGCTAATGGAGCAGTGTTATAGTTGTTTACAGAATTACCACTAGAGCCTAGAAAAAACCTACATGACGCTCAAAAATGGTGATCTGATTCAGATAAAACACATTGTGATGATTATGAAAATAAAAATGAAATTGGTATAATGACTATTGAATGTACAAATATATAAAAAAAAAAGAAATTAGTACCATGACGGAATCAGGGTTGTCAACTTGCGCAAACAATACGGAGATGAAGATGCGGTGCAATGAGTTTTTTGGTGACATAGTGGCATGCGAATTAGCCAATTATCATGGTAAAGCACGCTACGACAAAATGAAAGACATAATTAATATTTTTAGAAAATCTAAAACAAATTAATACTCATAAAGAATCACAATATTCGATTTATACGATTATAATAATTTAAAGAATTATTTAATAATATAATAAAAATACTGATTTCCTTTATCAAAATATTTATTAATACATTACAAATCATCTCGTAGTGAACTACTTATTACTAAGATTGGGTCTTTACGTCATCAAAACATTTTTAAAAAAAACCATTTGAAACTAACTGCTCTTTCTTTAATATTTGTGATATGCTCTAAAACATTCTATGTACAACAAGCCTGGCTGCCGTGGGCAGTTTCCACAAGCAACTAATGTTGTTACCCTTTTATTTTGGTTGTCTAGCAATGGGCGCATCTCCTTCTTTCAGTTTTACCTTTTGCATCTTTTTCTAATTTAATAAGGCAATGGATATTTGTCCCCAATGGAAGTTGTAGATCTGGTGGTAAATAAGGCTCGACAATAGATTTGATTACTGCTAGTCGGAAATCGTATAAAGTAATTTTTCTCTCTGAAGCGTACTTATTATACAAAAAGAAATAATTAATTATAATTATTTGCATTATGTGTATAATCACTTTTTTGTACCACCTGAGTGTTTTGTGCTCACACTAATAAGATAGCATTTGGTCATGTCTATCAATGGCATTCATATTTTCATTATACCGCCTCATTATTTGTGGTTTCAGTTTAAGTTGCCCCCTGCGATTATAGGTATTTTCTAAATTGTCATTATATTTTGTTGAAATGGCAAAAACTTCCCTTCGGTCGACCCATTTAATGACACATATATTATTTTTGTGCTCTATGCATAACTCACCTTTTTTTAATTTTGTTTTTAAATTATTTTTAGGATTACTTTTACTCATTTTTCTTAGTGTTCCTGTACAATAGGTATCCTTATTAAATAACTTATAAAAATAAGCATCCATTAAATGCATTACAACTTTTTTAACGTGACTTGTTCCACCTACAAGCACGTCAGATGCACCACCATATAAATGTAGTTTGAGAACAAACCCCAGCTGATCGGCAAGTGCATAAAATTTCAGGCCATACTTATTTTTTTCCCTTTCATATATTGCCTAAATCGTAGTCTTCCTCTTCATAACATCATCTTTTCATCAATTACGATATGATTCGTGGGATAATATAATTCTTCCATTCTTCTATTGAAAAAATCTATTATTTTTTTACTTTACAGTAACTTGTATTTCCTTCTATATTTGCACACAGCATTCTCAAAATCAATAAAAATTTGTTTTGCGACATTGCTTTCGAAAAAGTGGGTTGATTAAAAAACATATCAGTTTTCCAATAATCTAAAAGCTTATTAAAATTTTATAAATCCCATGTGGAACAATAATCCAAAAAATTACTTTAGATCATTGCAAGTTTTCGGTTTCCATAACTTGCCCGGCTTTTTGCTGCTGTGCTTAAAACTTTTTCTTTTTCCCCATACTCATTCGTGGACTGGGTAAATAAACTTAGCAAATCATTTGTACATATTACATTAAAGTAGCTTATAGGTGTATCAGCTATCTCTTCTTTAAGACCCGTTGTTCTGGTAAATGGGAGTTCGGTGTGGTAGTCAGGATTTCCTGGGGGCCATTCATTGTCGGCTGCATCAGCAGGTATTATTTATTATACGTACGTCATTAGGATCGAGTTCGTTGTTTTCGTCATATGCATCTATGTCATCTTCAATCATGTCGTCTTCGTCTATGTCGTCTTCATCTAAATCGTCTTAAAGATTTTCTGACAGTATTCCTATTAGCTCTTGGTCGGATAATGCTAATGCTGGCTCATTTATAAGAGGAGATGAATTTTGGCCATCCATTGATTCGATGGTATCTTCGATCCTAGGGAAATTCCAAGAAGAACTTTCCCAAGAGCCATATGGTTGTGGATTATCAAAGGGATCCATAACCTAGAACAAAGATAATTTTGATTATGCGAGTGTACGCAATCTCGCGTCACTCATTGTCCGGATTTAGTCCGATAAACCTTCCTAAAACAATTGACAAAATTAAGTTACACAGAACGAGAAAGAGAACAGAGGGTCTCCATAAGCGAAGGGATGTGATTCTTTCCTCGCAGATCGCCAAGGGACGACGTGACACGTCCATATGTGACGTGGTTTCCCCGCTCTTCCGGAACTCGGCAGCTAACTCAACCTTACCACAATGAGACGGATTGCAGGTTTCCCGTGACACGAAATACGTTAATAATTCACTTGGAAAAAAAAAATAGACTTGTCTAAATCAATATAGAGACCTCAAGATGTGAAGACCGTCCGAGGGCGGTGATATAAAACTTAAAATAAACGATTTCTGGTTTACAAGTTCTGTTCTGTTTACAATTTCTGAATGTTGACCAGAATGACTCGCATTTCCAAGCCAATCAAACTGTCAAACTAGGATGCGTTCCGTTTCATCTAGTCGGATTGATATTTCTAATTATAAGACATAAAGAGAATGGTTGTATATTATACAAGCTGCCGCGCAAGTAGTTCAGTAGGTACGTACCAGATGGCGTTGCGTAAATATTGGTAATCAGGAACTAATCAATATTGCGAAATAAAATATGTAACGACGTGTTACAGCTTAACTTCAAGTTCTCCCTTCTCTCGTTGTAGTCACTAATTATCTCCTGCTGTACTATACATACCATTCCATAACCACGTATCTATCTGATTCTCAACTACCTTTTGCTTTAGTCATCGTTTTTGTCATACATCATCTATCAATACTACATGAGCTTTTGTGACTTTAGTGGCCAGATGTAAGCCTTCGCTCTCTTATAATTCGACAAGTTTTACCTATAAATTGTAATCAATTTTTGCTCCAAATGAGTCATACAAAACCTTTTTTTTTCTCCAAACGTGTTTTCAACTAGTTTCAGCGCATGACAAGGGTCAATAAATGCATATATTTTATGATCCTCGAAACAAAATAAGGTCTCATTCATTTGTATGAGATTGCATCCCATGTATTAAAACATAGAAAAATTCGATGCAGGCCCATCACACATCACGCTGACACATTAACATCTACCTCAAAACATTTGTGTAAATATGAAAGCAACAGACCAGCCTCAAGTGATTTTCTGATGGCCATTTCATCTATCACGAGAGCGCAGATGACAGGCTTGCTTTACTTGCCTTAACCTTAAAAAGACCAACCCGTCCTGCCTCTCTGACTACCGTCCCATATCCATATTGCCATTCCTGTCTAAAGTATTTGAGCGCGTAGTTCACAAGCAGTTCAGCAATTTCCTATCCAAAAATAACCTTTTAAACACTTACCAATCCAGTTTCCGCCCTGGTCATAGTACCACAATAGCCTTACTTCTAGCGACTTATAAACCGTAGGACGGGTGACTTTTTTAGACATAAAAAATGTTGTTTTTAAAACAATCACTACACCACAACAACCCTATATGTATCCATCGCTGGCAACACCGACGTAGACTGAGACTAAACTGTAATTCCCCTGCTATACTTTGATTTGACTGGCTCGATGGCGCATTCGGTAGTGATCCTGCCTCATGCGCCAAGAGTCGTGGGTTCGATCCCCACCCAGGACAAATATTCGTGTGATGAATACTTGTATTTGTGCTGTGTCTGGGTGTTAATATTCAGTATTTAAGTATATATTTGTAATACCACTGTTGTTTCTGATATCTGTAACACAAGTGCTCAAGCTACTTACCACGGAGTCAGATCAATGTATGTAATGTAGTCTGAATTTATTATTATTATTATTTATTATTATTATAGACAAACTGAGGTCTCAGACAAATTCTGTTCAATCTCCACTCCATCCATTCATCTTTAACGGTTATAGGTATTATCATAAAATAGTTTTATTTGCACTCTTTCAAATCTTTTTGTTTGAATAATATTATTCGTTTAAGTGTGTGCTTGAAATAAACCAGATTTTCTCGGAATTAAAGCATGGATGTCCCGATGAAAAAAAAGTCTTACCAGCAAAATAGAAGGGAATGGAAAAGTAATAAAGACTTCAAGCAATGGTTAAAACCCGTGCCAGGTGATCCAAGTAAAGCATTTTGCAGTTATTGCCATTCTGTAATGTATGCGAAACTTAATGATCTTAAAAAGCATTTGGAAACGAAAAACATAAAAAACAATGCGAAATAATTTCTCAAAATAAACAGCTGTCATTTTCTTCCGGTAGCAGCAAAAACGTGTAGACATTTTACAAGTTTTTTTTTGTTTTTATAAAATTTGTTACATAACATCACGCCCATAATCCCCATAGTCAAAGAGCCAGCAGGCCCCTTTGACCATAATCGGCCAGAAGATAAAAACTACAGGATTTGTTAAATAAACATGTATCTTTTATTTTGCGTTTATTTATTGGGCCCTTTTTATTCGTTGAAAGATTTGGGCGCCCGGTAAGTCTAGGGACATCTAGCGGATTTTTAGAAAATATTTTTTGCTATATCTAGCGGAATTTTTCAGATTACTAGAGACTTGAAATTTTGTAGAACGACAACACTACTTACAGAGAAGGCGCGACTAGATATGGTGTACGGCTTAATACAGCATCGCATCCGGGAACGCCCACGTCGTGAAGAGTTCCAGTATTTTGCCGAGCTCCTCGGCAGAGCTCATTCTATCGAAGACGCATTAAAAGAGCTAACAAAAGTGTCTCGCTCGAGCCACCAGCCGTCGGCCCCGCACGACACTCGACATCAAACGCGCCGCTGTCTCCCGTGTCAAACGCACCGCCGTCCTCACGAGCTTGCAGCCGCCGAGAGTACTGGCGCAGCCGCGGACCGCAGCAAAAACAAACGTATGTTCTGTTCTTATTGTATAAAGCCTAATCATTCGAAAGACACTGGGGCTAAACTTAAAAGCGGAATTAATAACGATAACACTGGTACATTTAATAATGATAATTATACTTATTGTTGCGGGTATGGGGAGGAAGGGACCAATTCCCTAGTTCCAAACTAAGCTTATGCTGCTAATAAGCTGAAAAATAAAACACTTTTTTAAAAGAAATAAATATGTATATACTGGATGACTTTTTTTACCGTCAGGAAAAAAGAACTGTGTAATGTGTACCTAAAACCATTTCTATACATGTGTGTGTTTATAAAATACAACTGATTTTATAAATTTTGGAATATCCAAAAAAAATCATGAATTTGAAATACATTAGTGCATGCGTATTATTTGTAGGAAATGTAGTAAAATGGTAGCGGTAGCGCGGCGCGGGGGACGCGCGGCCGCCGCCCGCCCCGCGTGTGCGTGAATGAATTGAATGTCGTTCATTTTGAATCCTTGCAAAAAAAAAAACCAGCGAAACAAAAAATCGCAAATTTTTTTAGTGTTATTCATAGGATAAATTTAAAGTACATTTCAATCCTTCCTTCATACTTTTACGGACTTAGGACCGCCAAAGATGCAGTAGGTTACATTTTGTTACCTACATTTTGTTAAGTTAAAAGAAATTAGTACCTACCTACATACGACTTATTAACTTATTTACAACACGCTGTATTGGAATGTATTGAGGCGTACTTAAAGATTGGAATCAACTTATTTACAAATCACACTGATTGTATTTACATTACTAATTAAAACTTACCTTTTAACGATATTTTAACAGTTGTTCAAAATGTTCTCCGTTTCTTTCCAAACACAAACTAGCACGTCGTTGCAAATTGTTTGTTAAACTGCGAAGAGTGTCTCTATCACTTTTTATAATATCGAAAGCGTCTATTATTCGCTGTTTTGTAGTCATTAACACTTTGTGCTTCCTCAGTGTACACTAGCAACTACTAACAACTCGGCCCACAAATAAAAATCTAGCGGCGTTAAGTCCCGTAAACGCGCGGGCCAGTTCACAGGCCCGCCAAGTCCTATCCACCTATCAGGGAAAACAGCATCCAAATACTGGCGGTCAGATCGTTCGTAATGAGCAGAACAACCATCGTGTTGAAAGTAGAGGCCTCGTAAATAAGTCAGGGGAACGTCATCTAACAGAGGGTCAATGACCGATTGAATCATCTGTTGGTATGTAGCACCTGACAATCGTCCTTCAATCCAGACCGGCCCAATAATACGATCGTGGATTATCGCAGCCCACACACTGACACTGAACCTGATTTGGTGCGAGTCTTCTTTTATTTTATGTGGGTTTCGGAAGCTCCACCAGTGTTCATTATGAACATACTAAATGCCCACACGGGTAAAAATGGATTCGTCGCTCCATAGGTTAGGTTAGCCAGCGACAAAACTCCATGCGGGGTCCGGGATCAGCGGCGTGTAATGCCTGTACACGTGTAAAATGGTACGGATGCAGATTTGACAATCTTTGGTAGATTCTCAAAATTAAATTTGTACTAGGAATCCGCGGAGCCAAAATACCACTGTTCCGCAAAGATTGTAGATGGCTCGGTTCTGCGTACATTCGTCGCGCTGCTTCTACACTTTCACTACACTGAATATAACACCTAACCATTGCTAGGTATTCCACATTTGAATATTCGTAAGTTTTTATAACGTACGTCTACGTAATTACGGCGAGCGAACGATAGGTACTTCCGATACGGTCACGCGTATATTACAAGGCACGACAGGTGAGTGACTGAAGAAAGGTCAAAGGGGCCGCCTGGCCGGCGCGGGCGCGTGCGCGGGCGCGCGGGGTTGAAATCAGTAATAATAATAAGTGTGCGCTGCGCAACAAAGAAATAGATAAACACGAGCGAATTCATTGATGTTTAGCGCATTCGGAGTAGGGTGAATATGCGTTTGAGTTTTGGTGGTTTCGTATTTTTATTATCTTTTTTCCAATATTCGTTTTTTAAATGTTATGTTAGTCAAAATTAAGTTAGAATTAGATGGTTATGAGGATAGGTTATCTATTAAAAAAATTAAAAAAAAAAATTTTTTTTTAAAGTGATCATGCTATCGTCATCTATATCATTTACCTATCTCACATGTAAATTTTCCTGACGGTAAAAAAAGTCATCCAGTATATATATATATATATACAGCGTGTAAAAAAAGCCTTAACGAAGCCTTGAACCACGCATTCCACTCTTATAACTGAGTATTATACTCAAATATTATTGCAGGGAAACGACTTTTAATTTTATGCATAAAAAAACGGCAGTTTTCTAGACCACGCAATGTACGTCGCGCAAGCGCGGGCGCGTGCGCGGGAGGATGGGCATCCCCGCTCTCTCGCTAGGTACCTACGCGACGCGAGCGCGTGTGTGCGATGGAAACATGACTGATATTATACTAATTATTTCACACGTAAAAACACTTTTTTGCATGTACGAAGTCAATGTAAGTACTTACCTAGTGCTCATCGTTGTCATCCAGTGTAGGTCCCTCCAAGCGGATAAGATGTGGCTCGAACTGGCGACCAGCTACGGGTAAACAAACACGCGCCCTGTACAGCGTGTTGCGAAGCGCCCGGTCCAGGAGTCCTTCTTGAACTGCTTTTCCTTTGAGTTCGTCAAAAACGTGGATGATCTTTTGACGCATTTCATCAGCTAACTCACAGGGGCGGTCGAAAACTCACGGCCCTATAAAACGGGCGCTATAGGCTGGTTCTAACAACCACTGCATTGCCCGAGTGATCACTCGAGGATCACGAGGCTGATGTGCATTAGGATATTCTATCCCATACAGCCGCAGTGCCACGGAAGCATTTTCATGGGCCATGCCGTAACAGTACACCATGTTGACGTACTCGCGGGCGCTTTTTGCATAAAAAGGCATCTTGGACACTTATCACAGCACAACACAACTAATATCACTCAACTCGACACGAAAACACTTAAGAAAACTACATAACAATACAAAATCACAAAATTATCCGAAATCAATACGCATCCGAAGTCGTATGAAACCGAACTGAAATACGTCAATAATAAGAAAAAACCGTCGCTCCTTTAAAGTAAACAAACGCGGCTGACCAATCAGCGCACGCGATCCCGTTATTGCCGCCTCGCCTAGTGTTGTCGTATTATTGCTACATCTGTTTTGTTTGCAATTATTTACAAAATCAGATTTGCCTACGTGTTAGCAACTGGTTTAATTGTTTGATACTACTTACACCAATTGTAAAAAAAAACGTAGTGCAGTTTTAGTTGTTACTAATTTAATAAGTTTCTTCAAAATAATAATTCTGCTAAACAAGAATCAAATCAAACGAGCTATTAAGCCTGCAATAATAATAACGCGTTGTTGAAATGTTTCTAAGGCCAGGCGTAAATTTTTGTAATTCCCGCTGACATTCATTTAACAATTTTCTTATAAATTTACTGGAGTCTAGGCGTTTTGGGTTACAGGTTGCCTTAGTTTTCACCTGATGATTAGTGTTGTTGTTTGCCTAGCAGATTTCAATACTTCTCAATTCACACTTGGGTTAGAGGAGCCCAGTACGTAAAATAAAATTGTAATAATTTTATGCTTGTATCCCACGGACTAGTAAAAACGACGGACTCCACGCTGTCATACTATAGCGTGAAGCCACGTTTATACATGTGTAAGTGAGATACTTATGGATACCAGATATCGGATATCTGATCAATGCGTGACGTAAGTTACGAGTCAAGGTGGAGCACCTGAGGAGCTTCAATGACTAGTTAGTGGCGCGGAGTCCTTCTTTTTTTACTAGTCCGAGTTGTATCCAAAATGAATTTACGTTTATTTATCGTCAATAAGTTCGTTCTTAAAGCAGAAAGAGGAAATTGCCAGAGTATTCTTTCAGGCGCTGGGGAATGCTCTAATTGTATGAAAAAAAAAGTTCAATTTATTTGAAATCCTGACTAAAAATTAGACTGGGTTCGAGTCAATTGGAAAGAACAACTGTATTTACTACCAACCTTGTATTAATTACTACGTAATTTCATCTTTTAAATAATAAATAAGCGAATTTGAAAAAATCCAAATTAAATTCCTTATAAATTTTATTGCTATTAGTTTTCCTATAGGGGTGTCGCGCTACGCGCGTAAGATCCATCATTCTACAAACACATGTACAATTATCTTTTCTGACATCGTATAAATAATAAATGCGATATTATGTCAGGACCTGGGAGTCCTTAACATGACCTAAGTTCCCCAACTGAGGTTATGGGTACATAATGCATTCCCAGGGTCGAAAGAAAAAGGTGATTGGTGTATTTAGTTACTATTTACATGTTAATTACAGGTATCTAAGCAATGTACCTAGATAACTAATAAAGTTGATGAAAACTAGGCTTTGAGCGATCAGCTGGGATGGCCCGACCGCGCCCGCGAGTCGTTGCCCTCGGATACGCGAGTGGTACACAGAACAGCTGAGGCGCGCGCGCGTGTGCGTACGCTGTGTAGTGTCCGCGCAGCCGCTACAGGGGATAGTGACTGTGTGTGCGCGTGCGATGTACATTGCAGGCCGTGATTTGTAAGGCCTTATTTGCTAGAAAATATTCAAAATTAAGATATGGTTTCTTTGGAAGAAATGTTAGTAATAACGTTTTAATTTTTTTTATCTAAAAAACGTAGAATTTTTTTTTTATCTTTGAAGGTCAATATCTCAGAAACTATACATTTCCGAGGGATTTTTCTAGAACTAATGATGTTCGTAATGACCAGGAGAATATGTAGTTCACGGCTTCGTTAAGGTATTTTTTACACGCGTTATATATATATATATATCGCACCTTGAAAACCGTAACGTCATTAAACGAAAAACCTGTTTTTTGGGAATCAGCGGTTAAAGATTTTTTGAAATGTTTAGTCCTAGAATTGTCATTTAAATTGCATTTAAAAAAGGTTTGTTATGTGCCATAGCTTCTTTGTTTACTCTTCTTTTAGATGCTAGTTTAACTTTTTGTGAAGTTTTAAGGTTTCTATAACAAATTTAAAGGTTTTAAAAAAAAACAGCAAAAGTGTCACTATTCCACTTAACATTTCAACAAAAAGAATATAGTGTCATAATTTAATAGTAAAGAGCAATAAATAAAAGTGTATTTATTTATCAATTAAACACAGATATAGAGAAATCAACCTTTATTAACAATATATAAAAAAGTACCTTCCCATTGTACTCCATTTACAAAGGTTTTAATACTAATTAACGAAAAAAAAAACAAAAAATACTTTTCTTAAAGATGAGAATAAACTTTCTTCAAAAATAATTGAAATGTTACTTTGTAACTTATAATAAGAAATCAAAATTAACAACGATGAGAAACAATATTTGAAGGCGCTTTCATGCGTCACGTTACAGTGACATACATGACATTAATTAATATAGTAATAAACAAAATCTGTTTCATTTGACGACAAAAACCTTAAACATTATAATGGCACTAACGAGATCACAAGAATCAACTTAAAATACTTAATAAGTAGTAGGAACAAATTTCAGGCATATGGTTTGTCTCTAGTCTAGGAGTAAATCCCTTCTAATATTACGTACTTAATGGTTTATTATGTTATCATAAAACGAGGAAGCGTAGTACCTAGGTATATGATTAGATTGAACAAGAGATCTTAAATCAGCCTTTTTGCGTTCAGTCAGTTGAAGCTTTGTATTGTAAAGCCTCTTTAATTGGGGACGACGACGAATGCTCTGCATGCGTACACTACGGGGTTGCTGTTTCGATAAATTGATTTCTTTGAATAAATCTTGAAAATAGGAAGTCTTGTAAAAAACTTTAACTCTGTTGGTATCATTGTGATTAGTCTTTTCAATTCTTATAATTTTGACATCACCTATTTTGACTGTTTCTCCTTCCGTATTTTTATTAATTTTTTGTTCCGCCAAGTTCTTTATATTATAAAATTCACTATGGCTCATTTCATTTATATTAAATTTGTTGCCCTTTTTCTTCGCATCCCGTATTACTTGTACGTACTGGTCGGGCACATAAATAGGACCTGATCTGAGAGCTTTTTTAATTTGTCTTTCAATTGTTGAGTGAGCTGCGTCACCCTCGTTTTGGGTGTGACCTTTAATTAAAAATTTATGAGTGATAGACTTTATATTTGTCATTTCTTGAACAGCATAAATGTACAGAGATACGATAAACTGATTTTTTTGCTGGCCACAACAATTATCGGAGTAGAATACTAATTCTAAAGGTTCTGATGTAGCAGCAGCAGCAGATTTCTTCTCTAAATATTTGTACACACACGTTCCAATTTCGCATGCACCTCTTTGTCCTTCTACTTCGTTCCAAAAAAAGCATTCAGTGTTATCTGTACCAAGTTCGCAGATTGTAAAATTAAAACAATTTAATTTGGATTTATAATAAAATAAAATACTGATACGTCGCCTCTTGGTACAGGTAACACTGCTTGTAAATCGTAACAAGCCACAATTTTATTTGGACTTATTTCCTCTTTATCTTTAGCTTTTTCAATCCTGTTTTTTTTCTTTTTCCTCTAAATGACGTTGGTATTTTTCTTCCAGGCTACTCTTTTCTTCTTGATTAGCATTCTTATAGGATGTGCACAAATCGCATTGGTCTTTTTTGGGGATGAAAAAGCTGATGTTAAACTCTGTATTGAATATTTTTCTAAAAATGTGAATTTTTACGTATTCAATATTGTTTTTTACACATTCCGTTTTATAATCTGCATAAAGATCAGTGAGACTTTTGCCGCCGTCAATATACTCTCTTGTTGTTTGTTTACGCAAGTAGTGGCTCTCAATTCTAGGAATTTTATTAATGTGCTTTCTAACTCCTTCTAAAAGCACTTCTGGGATTTTTGTTCCGTGTTTTTCATGTTTACCTCTTTTTTCAGGCTCTACTATTCCAGAAGTATTTAGTTTCGATATCACAGTTCTTATAGGCCGGTCATTAATGCCCAATGTATTCTTAAAAAAAAATTTGCACACTCTTTGATTGTCACCATTTACTGTGAAGTAAAATGCATGCCTTGGTAATCTTAGTCATTATGTAACCTTTTGTATTGGTATTTGGGTTTTACTTCAGTCATGCTTTTAGCAATTAAAACTCTCTGCCGAGACAATGAAGCCATGTTCCAATATTGTTCAAAAATCTGCTGGCGAGTGTTTTGCGAAAATCTTTCTGAGCATTTCAAACGGCAACGAGCATTACAGGGTGGTTTAATTTGTCTAGAACCAACATTTCTACGGCCTTTTGAAGCAGATGTGTACGGAAGACCTAAATTTATTTATTATATAGTATTTTTGCTGTTTCTTTTTTACTTCCTTGGCGCCTTTTCTTTCTTGAAGTAGTCGCTATGGAATCTGTATTAGGTGCAAGCAATCTGTTCACAATACGATAGGCAAGTTCTTTTAATGGCAAAGGGCTTTTATCCTCAGGGGGAATAGTAGTGTTTTCAACTTCGGCCTCTATATCTGTCAGCACCGGACTATTTTGCGACTTCTGTAAGGCTTCATCTTCTGATGAAGTCATCGCCAAGTCAGCAGATAAATCAACCGGAACGTAAACTTCTACGAGTTCATTGGGTGAAGCATTTTGGCTACGTTTCGCATGCGATGGTTGTGATTGTGGATTAAGTGGTGATAGTGATTGTGGAATGATTGATGTAGCTGTTTCTATATCGGATTCTGAATCAGATGATGAGCTGGTGTTAGAACGTGATGAGCTGCTGTTGGAACGTGATGTGCTAGATGAAGAATTCCTCGAAGAAGATGTACCAGCTGTTGATTTTTTTAATTGTCTTTTTTTCTTTGTACCAGATGTTTCCTCAATTTCAGTGTCAGAAGAGGACTCCGATAGATTTGGTTTATATTCACGATCATCGTCTGACGCTGGGGAAAAATCACGCTCTAGATCACTTTTTGTAGATGAATTAGAGGATCTCCTGCTTGATGAGTTAATCTGTCCAATCTTTGTAGTTTGTGATGAGCGGAGTTTAGAATTTACATGGGAAGTAGCAGGATTGTCATTTAGCTGTTTTTTTTAACCAATGTTAGTATATTTTCCTTGTCAATCAATGAGTATTCATTGGAGCTTGATTTTTCATAATAATATTTATTTTTTATGAGACCTTTCAATTTCATTATTCTGGCATTAGGTGGAGCCATTTTTGCATAATACTGTAACAAAAATTACTAATAAAATTTTGGCCTAAGTTTAGAAATATATCACAATACATTTTTAAACCTATAATAACACATCTCAAAATTACCCAGGACTAAGTGATATAATTTTCATAGTTTCAAATACATTTACAAAAACAACTTTCCTTCCCTAAATTTTTCTACGTGTGCAAGAAAAAAGAAGCAATAATCAATAAAAACGTTATAATATTTTTAGAATAATACGCCACAACTGGCACTAAATTAAATATAACGTTAGACCTGTAACATAATGACACAACTTATGCTTAAAACATAACACTATAATGACTCTAACAAAAAAGTGTCATGGATGCTTTATAAGCTAGGTTATTTTAAAATAATAAATTGAAATCAAAGTGTCATTAAACAAAATATGTCAACAAGTGTCGAAATAAAAAACCAACCAGAAAGAGGAAAATTGTCACTAAACTAAAAATGACAATAGTGAGTCCATGCCTACAATAGCTTTAAACAAATTATTTATCGGAAGAATGTAGTTAATCGAAAAAACACACTATTATACTTAAAATACACATTTAACTTACCTATTTGCCGATGGAATAACGTTCTTAAACAAAAAGATACACTTTTATTCAAAATTGTATGTCCTTTCATGCGTAGATGACGAAAGACTGTGACGAAAAACTGTCAAAGTGACAGTTAGTCGGTTAATTGGCGCTAGAGTACTTCCCAAAAGCGTAGTGACACTAATGCCATCTAGCGGTTTTTATTAGAGATAGAACCACAGGTGTCTTTGTATTCTATAGTGTCCGAAAATTTGCACGAGATGGCGTTCTTAACTAAAAAGCGCCAAATTTCGATTAGTGACGGTACGGTTTTCAAGGTGCGATATATTGTAAAACAATCATACACCTTCGAAAAGAACCAATTTATTTTTTGTTTGTCTTTTAAAAAGCTTTTTTATTGCGGGATTATTTTTATGAACGGAATGGAGGCGAACTGTAGTGTACTTATCAATTATAATTTTAATTAAATGTATGCGATGATTAAAAGCAGGTGCTTGGTCTTTGGAATGTTCCAAAATTGAGTGAAAACGTTCGAATTTAAAAAGTTTTAAAAATATTACATTTTAGTCTCACAATATCCTGATTATTAACAAAATGTGTACCTTTTTCATTTAAATGAGATTTTATAACCGTTTCAGATTTTAAACATCCTGAAAATAAGTCTTCTGATGACATAAACCTCCTATGTCTCTGATTGTCACTAACTTGTGGAACCACCATAGATTTAGAATTTTTTGACTACGCTATAAATCTATGGGAACCACAGTTTTTCATTGCTAGATAATGTATCAACACATATTTCACACTTAATCATTTTCAGTAAGTTTCGTGCAATCCAACCAGAAATACAACCTGTTATTTGTTTAATTGACTCTGAGCAATTTTCACAATTCAACATTTCAGACAGAATATTTAGGTACGTTATTTTCACAATTTTTGTCACTAAATGTAGGATAATCTAAAAAATTTTTAGTTTCGAAGTCGAAGGACGAAGTCCTGAGTTAATATTTTCGAAACCTGATGATGAGCATGTAAGTATAGGGATATGTCCGATAGGAATGCAATTTCCATTAAAGGCGCTGCGTAATGCTATGTGGTTGAATGTTTTTTTTTGTACAATCCTTTAAATTGTACTGTGTTAGGATTATTATTATTATAACCACCTTGTCGTCTGATAACACCAAAAAACATTTCTATTTGGTCTTGAGATAATCGGTTAGTTGCTATGTACTCTAATGCTGGTGTGCGTCCTGTTGTTGTGGTTGTAGTTACATAGGTGGTGAAAAGATGTTTTAAACTTTGAATGCAAATCAAAAATCCTAAAAAGTCAGTTTTAGATTTGCATTCAAGTATGGATTTTTTTATATGTTTATTATGATTCTTTGTCTTATTACACGTTTTGTTTTATTGTAAATCCGTAATGATAAAATATATTCCTTGGCCTTCTCTAAAAAACTTAAAATTTGCGCAGAATTATTCGAATTAACGGGTTTTTATTTATAATTTTTTCCTGATGACCTTATTAAAAATGTCAAATATATCATTAAAGATTGTGATAAACTCTACGGTTGGTTCTGTATTCTTAATTTTGGATGATACTATTAATTGATCACAAAGTTCTAAAGCACGGGCTATACTTCTGCTTAATGCTGTGTGGCTAATTTAACTTTCATTATTTCGTTTCGAAAATGTATGTGTCTTTGTTAGAGTTTATTGAAAAAAAAATATCCTTGACTCTTTTGAAGTTGATTTAAAGCAATAATTAAGCTCCACCTTATTTCTTCATTATTATTTCCAAATATAACTTTTTTTGCTTCAAAGGTATTCCTTACTAATTTAATCATATGGCATGGATCCAAAAATACAGCAACTTCAATGCCGCAATCAGTATGTAAAAGTCGTTTTTTAATTATTTGGCGTTTTTAAATCACAACCTAAAAGTTCAGCCGCAGCCAAGTTACTTGGACAACCATCAACCATCAAATAACACGTCGTTACATATTTTATTTCTCAATATTGATCAGTTCATAGATATCAATATTCACGCAACGCCATCTGTTACGTATCTGCTGAACTACTTGCGCGGCGGTGCTTACTAATGCGTGGACGACGATCTTTTGAGCAATGAATTTGTTCATGTAGGCTTTTTTTTAATTCCTATTTTATGATTTCTGAGGAGTTTTCTGAGTGCGGGTGAATACTTTACGCGATATGACTTCTTTGATTTTTTCTTTAAATGGATTCTATTTATTAAATTTAGGACTTCAGTCTTTAAATTAAGTTGTGAAAACTGTTCTTTTGAAATGTAATCTTTTCTCTTTAAATCTCTTAATATCACGGCTATGGTGGCAACACGTTTCTTTAGTCTTTTATTTTGTTGAACTAGTATTTTGTTTTTTTTTTGCAACAGTTTTTTCTTACATGTTAATTCACGTACGCGTTTTTAAGTGCCGCTTTTCTGGGTGTTTCAAAAATATCTCCCATATCCGGTATGCTGACATTGTCGAGACTTGTCGGGGAGTTTTTAATATTTATTTTGACGTGTTCCTGGGAAATAAAAGAAAATAAGTTAAATACATCTCGTCACCATCGAGGTAGGTTAAAAAAAGTTAATACAAATGACGTTATAAGTAAAGGGAAACTAGTACCGATTTGAGATTACCTATACTGAAAGTTGAATAGAAATAGAAATAGAAATATCTTTATTCATGTAGGCTTCACAAAAGCACTTATGAATAGTCATAATAATACAAAATAAATATTCTACCGCCAGGTTCGGAAAGTTGATTCTACCGAGAAGAACCGGCAAGAAACTCGGTAGTTACTCTTTTAAATCGCCATGTATACAATAACAATGCTACTTTATATCTACTTCTACAAATTTATATAATTCAAATATAATGAATGTAATACATTACAATAAGAGAGTAGACCATGCAAGAATTAGAGCGCAGACTGCAGATTCCTGTCATTGAAAAAGTCTTCAATTCTATAATAGCCCTTTTTCATGAGAAATGTTTTCATATGTGATTTGAATTTATGAACGGGCATTTGAACTACCTTATCTGGTAACTTATTAAATAACTTAATGCTAAGCCCCACAAAAGAATTACTGCTTTTATAAAGTCTAAGATGTGGAACGACAAGCTTGTGTTTATTCCTGGTATTCAAACTATGATGGTCAGATTTTTTGGAAAAGAGATTAAAGTTCTTGCGTACATACATAATACAATCAAACATGTATTGCGATGCTACGGTTAATATATTGGCTTCTATAAATACCTTCCTAAGCGAATCCCGTGGTTTAAGGCCATATATGGCGCGGATAGCCCGCTTCTGCAATACAAATATATTTTGTATGTCAGCAGCAGACCCCCACATCAGAAGGTCGAACGACATTACGCTGTGAAAGTAGCCAAAATAAACCAATCTTGGCGTTCCAACATCAGTCAATTTCCGTATTAATGATTATGGTTTTATTTAAAAAGCCAGAACAAATGCTAGAGCAAATCGTTGGGTAGACTGTGAAATACTCATTTTTTACACTTTTAATTAGGTACCTCTATAACGGGAACAGCGTTCTTTTTGAGAAGTGTTCGACCTTTGTTTGAAGTATATTTATCAGTAGCCTTGAAATGATTGCTATAAATTCTAGTGCTTTTTGAAGGCGTCCTACTGGATTCACTTCTTTGTTTACGAACAATTGCACTCTTAAAGCCGGATCTCAGTGGTTTGGAAACCTACGAAGAAAAGACGGTAAATACATAGATGAAAACAAAAGAGTGTTTGTGAGAGATTTTTATAGTGGAACAACAGATATTTAGATGTCAATTGATAGTCTTGTTATTGTTCTTTTGATAGGTATTAAATTAAACCAAAAATACAACAAAAAAGTATATTTTTCTTGCTACAATATGTGCGTAAACGATGAAAACGGTCACTTCGTTTAATTATCTGTACGAAATTTAAAGGTAAACGTATATATTACCTGAAATTTATAACGCAAGAAGGTACATGGATTATTCATAAATTATATA
Source organism: Glyphodes perspectalis (assembly GCA_951394215.1). Classification (NCBI taxonomy): domain Eukaryota; kingdom Metazoa; phylum Arthropoda; class Insecta; order Lepidoptera; family Crambidae; genus Glyphodes; species Glyphodes perspectalis. Next base: position 1,116,541 of record OX596218.1, read on the forward strand.
ACAGTGATTCCTTTATGTCTGCCATACATTTTACCGCAATAATTTAATGAAAATGTAACATTGTCTAATAATTGTGTCATTACTTGGAGATTGTGCTCGAAATGCATTCTTGATAATTTGTATGCAACCAGGATAAGTTTCTTGTAAAGAGGATGTTAAGTCCTGAAAGGAGACTACTAACAATACCATTACCAGGTCCGAAGAACAGTAGAGATGAGACTGATGGTACACCCAAAAGAGGGTACCAGGGTTGAATTGGCCAATATGGAACAATCATTATTCCTGTGGCTTTGCCATTTATGATTTTCGTAAGAAATTTTAATATTAAAGAAAAAGGAGAGAATGAATAAAAGTAAAATCTACTCCAACCCAACGTAAATGCATCAATATCGTTAGCATATGGATCCCTTTTCGAAGAAACATATCTCGTACACTTCGCATTTAGATGTGTTGCAAAAAGATCTATATCAGGTAAGCCAAAAATTTTTACTATATTTTCATAAACTGAGAATGACACTCTGTATCGATATTAATGCGTCTAGATTCTTTATCTGTTTCTACATTGTCTTTAGACTTATGTATGACGCAAAAATAAAGATTTTTCCCCAGTGTTATGTATTGTGTATGCGCGTCACGCGCAGTCTTGTATTAAACAACTGTACTGAGAAAAAAAAAAAAAAAGGTGATTTCGGTACTTCATGATCCACAAATGGGTATAGTCAAAACAAAAGCTCTAGCCCGTAGCTACGTGTGGTGGCGGGGAATAGACGAAGCGGTTGAGGCGGTATGCCGGGAGTGCACGGTGTGTGCGGCCGTTGCCGATGCGCCACCTGCGCAAGCACCTCGCTCGTGGCCCTGGCCGTGGTCTCGACTTCATATGGACTTTTTATGGCCAATAGGTGGTTTAACCTATTTAGTAGTCGTAGATTCGTGTTCAAAATGGATTAAAGCGATACAAATGAAAAAAACAACTGCACAGGCAGTAATCTCAGCATTACGGAATTTGAGGTCGAAATTCGGACTGCCTAAGCAAACGGTAAGTGATAATGGACCACCATTTTGGAGTTCAGAATTTAAAAATTTCCTGTCTCATAATGGTATAGAACATATTTTTCCTGCCCCCTATCACCCGGCCTCGAACGGCGCTGCGGAAAACGCGGTTAAAATTTGTAAGCGTGTGATTAAAAAGGCCTTTATACAAAACCAAGATGTAGAAGTAGCATTAAATAGGTTTCTGTTAGCTTATAGGAATACAGAGCACCCTACTACAGGAGACAGTCCAGCTCGTATTTTACAAGGTCGCAGTTTACGTATGAGATTGGACAACATTAAACCGGATAGGGGTAGCCGAGTGGCTGCAAGGCAAGCGCACAGCGAGCAGCATGCGGGCGGCGCACAGCGGAAGTTCGCTCAAGGGGCGCAGGTATGGTACCGGGACTACAGGGGCTCGGATAAATGGCTAGCGGGTACAGTTATTAAGCAAATGGGAAATAGCGATTACTGTATTAGATCTAGTTTTGGAACCGGAAATCGATCGACATCTAAAACTTGGTTAAGTGTTTAAGATGTGTGTGTGTTTAAGACCTTATAATCTGCGCATAACCTCAAGTTACCATCACTTTTGCGTACAACGACCAATGGCGTGGCCCAGTCAGAATGGTCAACCGGTTCAATGACGCCGGCGCGCAGCATGGCGTCCAGCTCGGCATCGACGCGCTCGCGCAGTGCATAAGGCACCGGCCGTGCCCGGCAGAATATAGGCTCGGCACCCTCGCGCACGCACAGCTCCGCTGTGTCCCCCGAGTATCATCCCAAGGTGTCGTCGAACAAGGTTTTATGCCTAGAAATAATGTCATTTATTACATGTTTTTCGTCTAGTTTCTCAGCTATGAAATGGCTTGATAAGTTAGGTTTTGGTATTTAAATAGGTATTTTTAATTCTGTTAACCACTGTCGTCCTAACAAGTTAGTAGTTCCCTTATCCAAGACGTACAAATCTCATTTTTTTATCACATTATTATAACTGACTAAAGTTTCTATGAACCCTAAAGCAGAACAGCTGATCCATCATAAAACTTTAATTGTATACAACAAGGTTTCAACTTAAGTTCGCTATATAATTTATTATAAACATTCTTACTAATGCAAGATAAGGCAGACCCGGTATCGACTTCCATATTTAACATACGATTTTGAACCCTAATGCTAATACACACCGGTTTATAACTGCTTACCGACAACTGATGAATAGACTCGCTAACATCCTCTTCTGCCTCGTTCGCACTTTCGTTGTCATCCATGTTACGGTCGCTCAACAAGTACATACGAGCTCGATCCTGGTCCCACCGTCTCGCACCGCGCCGTCTGCGCCCCGCGCTCCGCCCTCTGCCGCTTGCAACAATCAGCTGCTACGTGTCTATTGTCTCCGCATTTGGAACAACATTCGCCGAGCCCGAACTTATTAACTCTTTCTGTTAACTCGGCTCCATATCGTTCCACCGCGCTTGCATCCCGCTCTGCAGCTTCCAATGACAAAGATAAGGTTACGGCCCGGTTGTAACTTAAATCCTCTTCCGCAAATAATCTTTGTCTGATTACTTCGCTCTTCAACCCACATACCAGTTGATCTCGCAGATTTTCATCCAAGTTTGAACCAAATTCTCAATATTTGGATATTTTTTTTAACTCCGTGACGTAGTCTGCTATACAGTGGCGTAGCGTGGGGGGGGCAGAGGGGGCCATGGCCCCGGGCGCCATACGAAGGGGGGCGGCGGATTAGGAATATAACGAAACAAATTCCGAAACGAAACCGCAAGGGTGTGAAAGAGAGGACGATAACTGCCCGACCGGCGGGCGACCGCGCGGCGGCGCGCGAGTCTTTCCGAACGCGAACGTCCGCGTCGCGTCGATTCAATCAAACAAAACAATACGCTACAATTCATTTCATTACAAAAATAGTGCCATATTTATAAGTTACCCCGATGTACCTGCGCAGAAGACCGATATTTGAAAGGCGCCAAAAACCGTACACTTCGTGGCAAAAAAATCACCTAAATAAATCTGGACTAATTTGTCATTAATATTGATGATTTGTCATTATCCTCGTCATGTTCAGATATGGCGAAAATGATAGCGATGGTGATGGAATGGAAGGTGTAATTAACCATTAAATTAAGTGTGCAAGGGAATGCAATTTAACTTGACCTCTTTGATTTAGATTTAAGATGACAACCTTTTGCTAGTGGAAATTTTATGAATGGGGATGAGTCGAGTTCGACCTGACGCTGACTGGATTCTGAAAAGAAAAATCTTTTCCCCTTTATTGCCTATATTAAAAGCAGGCATATTTTTTTGGATTTTTTCGTCATTGATCGATTTTAACTTCTTCATGCACTATATGTTATAATAACATAAAACATATAAAATATGTATTTAAAACACTATATTTCATGTTTCTTAAAATTGTTAAAATTTTTAATTATATGTTACGCAATAATACATTTGGTACTTTTTTTGCCCTACAGTGTACATTTCTTATGAGCGAGATAGCATGAGACTCAGTGTTTTTTAATTTGAAACTTGACGTAACGCAATAAAGTCTATATTTCAACGTTGGTGGCATTAACCGTGTAAATTACCGTGCAAAGTCAAGATAAAAGGCTATGAATTTTCAGTATTATTTATTTATTTTAGGTAAACGCTCGTCATAAGACAAAAAACGATTCATTCATTATTACGCAACCAAATTTCATGTACATTGTTTAGTGTAGTCATACTTTTAGATTTAAACGTATTGTAATGATTGATATTTGGGATTTCCCCGCAATGAAATGATGTTGCCATAGCGTATAGCTGGATTTGCGTTTCGTTTTACGATCTTTTTTGTAATAAAAATTAATTCTTCATAATTATTTACTTACTGACTGACACGGGAATTCATTATTAAAACTACCGTAGTTAATGACACGGTAATAAAACATTACCGTAGACCGTGTTTTAGCCAAAAATACAGTGCATCTACGGTAATTTTTAATTACCGTGTTTCTGGTAACACTGCGTGGACGAAGCTTGTCGACGGGACTTATTTTGTGGTTTACCACGTTTGTACGCGAAGACGCGAATACGCGATTATTGTTGTACGTGTTATATTTGTAAAAAAATAAAAATACCTAAAAATAGGTATTTTCTTCGGGAACATTGTCGAACAAGTACATAGTAGGATTGATAAAGGTAATCTATACTGGTATACTTATCTATACTAATATTATAAAGCTAAATAGTTTGTTTGTTTGTTTGATTGAACGCGCTAATCTCAGGAATTACTGGTCCGATTTGAAAAATTATTTCAGTGTTAGAAAGCCTAATTTATTGAGGAAGGCTATATAGGTATATCGTGGGCGAAGACATGCGCGGAAGCTAATAAGTAGATAAAACTATAAATTCTTTTCAGAATTGATTGTTTTTTTTTAATATTTTCGTCTCGTTGTTCGTGATAGATATCATAACTTATACCTACCATGTTTTTACCCGAATGCGCCAGAAGGAGGGTTATGTTTTACGAGAGTATGTACGATGTATAATTGTTTAGCACACTCTGCAGCTTGAACGGCTTGATGGAGACGATGGAGTTTAGCTTGAGAGGTGTCGTTAAGAGGCTGACATGACCCAATGCGGATTTAGTATGGAGGCGGTCACGTAGAAAATGACGGCGAAACTAAGAATTTGCGAATTTAGGAGAATATACACAATTAATCATTAAACCAAGAAATGATTTACTAGTAATTTTCATCATAAATGATCTGTAAAAAGAACAGAACCATTGCATTTTCTAAGTTGTTAGTTGATGAATTTTTCGCTAAAAAAGATTTTAGAGGTAAATTTGGGATTTTTTTTTATCAAGTCAAAATAGTAGTATTATGTTTTAAGATAAATGGTTCACCTCCATATATCCTCTAAAATGTGTCTTAAAATTTCAAGCAGGGTCTTTGAAGTGGATCATGCATTTTTTCTCAAAACAAGTAGCGCATTTAGCTCATATCAGCGCCTTAAATTCGTGTTTATGATTAGAGTGACACTGGGTATCTTACTACTATTATAAAGCCGAAAGTTTGTGAGTTTGGATGTAGGTGTGTGAGTGGGTATGTGTGAGTGGGTATGTGTAAATGTATGTTTGTTACTTTTTCACACCAAAACTACTGAATGGATTTTAATGTAACTTTGCAGTAATATAGCTTAATATTCAGAATAACACATAGGCTATAATTTATTCCAAAATAATGCGTACGAAGTCGCGGGCAAGAGCTAGTTAAAAATAAAAAAACTTGGCGGAATTTCGGTGTACAAAACGCAGTCGGGTTTTTTAGATTTTTAATTACTGTTTTTATTGTTTTTTTTCTTTTCTTTTAAAGCTTATCTCTACCTAAAAATGAAAAGAGCAAAAGAAAGTGGAGCATATTACAGGAATAAAAAGAAAGCAAAGGAAGAGAATACCAAGAGAAATGAAGGAGCTTTATTGAAGTTTGTGAAAGTTTCGGAGACGACAAAGTGTACGCCAGCTTCGCCAAAGTCTACGCCAGCTTCGCCAAAGTCTACGCCAGCTTCGCCAAAGTCTACGCCAGGGCCTTCGGGTGTGAGTACTTTCAAGACTACTGATGTTCGAGACCAAGAAGTAGATCAAATAGGACAAGATTCCAACGACTCGCAGCCTCTGATTGATAGTATTAATTTGTCAGATTCAAATACTTTTGCTGTAACTGCTGGAAATCCGACATTACAACAAAATATAACCGATTTTGATAGCAACGACATTGGAAAATGGCCTGAAAGCATAAATTCAAACATGAGAATACTATTGATACAGAGAGGCCCTGAAGTCATTCAACACATGAATACAAATTTATCTGTAGAGTCAACAGTATCACGTACGACTCGGTCAGACATGAACCGTACAAAATCAACAGTAGTGTCGAGACGGCTGACTAACGATTGGTTTTATCGCACAATGCCAAACGGCGAAAAAGTTTTACGCTCTCGGATGGCATATTCTCCTTCGAAATCCTCATTGTTTTGCTTCTGTTGTCGTCTATTTGAACACCCCAAATCATCAAATGTATCCAAATTTTGCTCTTCTGATGGATTTAACACTTAGTGGAAATTAAATCCCAAGGTAGCCAATCATGAATCAAGTTCACAACATAACGTAAATTTTTGCAAATGGAAGGATTTAGAAAATAGGCTTCGAAAAGGGAAAACTATCGATAAAAAAGAACAAAACATATTAGAAAAGGAAACTAAAAAATGGCATGAAATTCTGACAAGAATGTTTAATATTATACAATTTCTGGCAAAACAAAATTTGGCGTTACGTGGTCACAGAGAAGATGATAGTAGTACTAACAGAGGTAACTTTTTGGAATTGGTGCATCTGCTGGCAAAGTACGATCCTGTTCTCAGAGAACATTTAGTAAGGATAAAAATGGGCCAAAACATATCTCTTACTTATATGTCACCTAAAATTCATAACGAGTTGATAGAAGTTTTAGGAAAAAAAGTTCGCCAAATAATTTTAGCTCGTGTCCAAAAGGCCAAATATTATTCCATAATTTTTGACAGCACCCCGGACATTTCCCATAAAGACCAAACAAGCCAAGTATTGCGATACGTGGTGATTGAAAATCAGGAGGTGAGAGTTGAGGAATCTTTTATAGATTTTATTGAAACCAAAAGCAAAACTGCAGAAGGTATTAGCAACATGATAGTAAGTAAACTTAAAGATGACGGGCTCGATATTATGAATTGTAGAGGACAAGCTTACGATAACGCTGCCACGATGGCTGGATGCCACACAGGTGTTCAACAGCGAATAAAAGATATCAATCCTAATGCCGAATTTATTCCTTGCTCGAATCATTCACTGAACTTAGTTTGCCTACATGCAGCTGCAGCTGAGGTCAATTCGGTTACTTTCTTTGGCACGCTAGAACGCTGCTACGCTTTTTTTTCTACGTTAACCCACCGGTGGGAAGTTCTTGTTGCAGCAACAACAGGAAAAAGTTTGAAAAGACTTCAGGATACACGTTGGAGCGCTAGAAGTGATGCTGTAAATTTCATTAGACATCATTACAAAGAAACATTGACTACACTAGAAAAACTCACGGAAACGAATGAAAGTTTGAACACACGGACGGATGCAGGAAGTTTATTAGTCGCTATGCAATCATTTTCATTTTTATGTTACTTAGGCTTCTGGCAACCGATACTTCGTGAAGTTAATGATACTCAAAAGTATTTGCAAACAGAGGGGCTGAACATACATCAGTGTGCTCAGAAAATGAGTGCTTTGCAGACCCTATTAGAAGAAAAACGAGCTGAATTTGTAGACGGAGCTCTACAATATGCTAAAAGTTTATGTGAAGAGCTTGGAATTTCTTTTGAACCCCCAAGACAAATCCGGAGGAAGCATATTTTTGGCGATGGATCTGTAGACGTTGGGTTATCGTACGAGAACGAACTGAGGCGAACAATGTTCACTTCAGTAGACAGAGTAACTGCTGAAATTCGTAATCGATTCCAACAGCTACAAAATCTAGCGCAAAAATATTCCTTTATAATGCCCGCAGTAATGCTGGACTCAGAAGAACTTAGCCTAGATCAAGCTCCTCGAGACATAAATACAGAAGAGTTTCAACATGAGCGCGCACGCCTACGAGCATACGTAGCTGCAACAAACCCAGACTGTAAAAACGAGCTCATTAACTCCGGCTCTCTGGGATTATTAAAATATATTATTGACTCCAAACTTGAAGATGGCTTGCCAAATATTGTAATAATGCTGAGGATTTTTTTAACATCTGCCGTCAGCAATGCCAGTTGCGAGAGAAGCTTCTCTAAACTAAAGCTAATAAAAAATTATCTTAGGTCGACTATGTCCACGTTGAGGCTAACAAATCTAGCTATTCTGGCTATTGAAAATGAGATAAATTTTGATATTGACGATTGTATAAAAGATTTTGCTTTGAAAAAAACACGAAGAGTACATTTTTAATCTAATTTTTTTAAATGGCACCTTGTAACACTCGTAAATATATATATTTTATTCCTTCCAAGTTTAATGAGCACTACCTCATTATACGAGTACGTATAATTTAAGATACTTGTACACTCGATGTTGTATGCTCAATTGACAAATAAATACTCTAATACTTGTTATTATTATTTATTGCTTTAAATACCTACGTTACATAATAAAGTATATTAGGTCCATTGAATATAATATTTAAACTTTAAATGACTTATAATTCAATTAGCGGGCGGCCAATTTCAAGTTGGCCCCGGGCGGCGAAAACCACGCTACGCCACTGATTAACACAAATATTCCATTGTGTTAAACACAATTTATCATATTCATCCACAGACTGCGGTTTGATATTGCTTCCTCAGATATTACCCGATTCAGCTATCGCAAAAAAAATATCTTGTGGCAGGACAAAATTTGAAAGTTTAGTTAAAGAAGTACTCGGTCCTAAAGCTGAAGAAATTGCAGTCACAGCTCTCAAAACTTGTGGTCTTGATGAATCTCGTAAAGTTTATTTCAGTGTCGCTACGGATACGTCTAATAAAGGAAACCGTAAAATGTATCCTATTTGCATTCAACATTTTTCACGTGAAGACGGGTGTCAAACACGACTACTAGATTTTTTTGAATGTCCATTTGAAACAGCTGATGCTATAAGCGATGCTATTCTAAACACGCTTTCAAAATTTGATTTGGATGTAGCATGTGTTTCGGCATTTAGGGCAGATAACACAAATGCTAATTTTGGAAAAAATAGATCGGCGTTTACCTTGCTAAAGGATAAAAATCCAAATATTATGAAAGCAGGATGTCTAGCTCACGTTTTGAATAATACATTCAAGCATGCAATGAACAAATTAAACCTTGATGTGAAAACAGTTATATTGAAAATTTACAGCCATTTCTCATCTTCTGCGTTGAGGAGGGAGAGTTTAAAGGAATTTGTAACATTTGCGGAACTTGAATGGACTGAGATCAACAAACACGTAACAAAAATATGGATTTCATTGGGTACTGCAATACAAAAGATTTTGAAGGTTTATCCTGCCATCATTTCTTACTTTATATCCATAGGCAATGAATGTCCAAAAGCCATAAAGACATTGTTTTGTATAACAACAGACGATGAGAGCGACGTAGAATCATAGTTTGTTGCGAGGGCAAGCTAACTAGGCTGCCTGCTATATAACCTCAAATTACACAAAATTACTGTGACAAGGGATGTTGTTATCATGGAGTACCCAAAGAGTGATACAAAAGAAGTTATAGTTGAAGAGAGGGATCCTGAACAGGAAATAGAAAGAGAGGAGAATGAAGACAGTATAGACGAGTCAACAAATGAAGAAAGTATAGAGGAGTCAACAGGGCAAGATGACCCTACATATATGGCCAGTGAGTCTTCCAGTAGTGATGATGATGACTTCCGGGAATGCTCTGTAACAGACAATACAATTCTCTCTTCTCCCAGCAGTTCGACGGACAATCAAGAGCCTACTAAAAGTGTTTGCCGTAAGCCGGACAGATTTGGTTTTTCAAATATGTGCGTTGAAGACTTAACCAGTGAACATATTACGTTACAAGATGTTCTTGCAAGTTCTGAAAAGAACCAGTGGTGTAAGGCAATGCAAGAAGAACTAAATTCGTTCAGAGACAATGACACGTGGGAGTTAGTGGACAGACCTAGTAAGGGCACAGTGGTTAAAAATAAATGGGTGTTTAAGAAAAAGTGTGACAATAGTGGAAATGTGCGCTACAGAGCCAGACTTGTAGCCAAAGACTCTACACAAATAAAAGGATGGATTACAATGAGGCCTTTTCACCTGTTGTGCGTTACTCAACTTTAAGACTACTGTTTGCCTTAGGTGCCAAACTTGATTTAAAAATGAACCACTTAGATGTGCCAACAGCTTTTTTAAATGGTGATCTCCATAAATGTGTATTCATGGAAATACCAGAGAACTCTGATTATAAAAATTGTGAAAATAAAGTTTTGAGGTTAAAAAAGGCCATTTATGGATTGAAACAGAGTCCAAGAGCTTGGTACATAAAAGTGGAAAACAGTTTGTTAAAATTAGGTTTTGAAAAGTCAACATATGAACCTTGTTTATTTATTAAATGTCATGGAGATGTCAAAGTTTTTGTGGCATTGTTTGTTAACGATTTTTTTGTTTTTTATAATTGTGAAAAAACTTATAAAAGTTTAAAGACTGTCCTTGAGTCAGAATATAAAATAAAAGACTTGGGTCAAATTGAAAATTGTCTTGGCATGAATGTGACTGTTAAAATGACTGTATTACTTTAAATCAAGAGCAATTTGTTGATAATATTTTAAAAAGATTTAATATGACTAATTGTAAACATTCAGGTACACCAAAGGAAGTAAACTTAAAATTAGAAAAGGCTGTAAATGATGACTGTAACCAAGTTTACCCTTATCAACAGCTGATTGGATCTCTGATGTATGTATCAGTCTTAACAAGGCCTGATATATCTTATTCTGTTAGTTTTTTAAGTCAGTTCAATACATGCCACAGTGACACTCATTGGAAGCATTTAAAAAGAGTATTGAGGTATTTACAAAATACTAAACATTTTGGTTTGATTTTTAAAAGAACCGATAATGAGGAGTTTCAAAAAAAATGTACAACGGTTATTTTCGCATTTCCTTCAAAATTAACCATTATTTTTTAAATTTAGGTACTATTAATGATGTTTATGTATTACCTAACTGAATGTTTACCTTTTGTTCTATTATTTTACTTAAATTGGATGTGATTGAACAAAAACGTAATATTTAAAGATTTTTTTTTATAAAATAGAACCCATGATTTTTATATGTCCCCAGTCTTAATGAGAAGTTCGGTTTGAATTTTCGTAAACATTTAATTTTACTTCTGGGCATATTGTGTGTTTTTTACCAAAAGCTTAACCTAAATTACGTTAAAAACTATGAAATATGACTTAAAATCACATAGTTTACCTTAAATTCATAATTTATTGATGTCCTCGAAATTTGTTTTTTCCGGACATGTCAGTTTTGTTATGACATTAAAAAAATACAAAATCTACCAAAAGGTATTTTTTCTCTTGCAAATTGGCAACACCGGTAATCTCAAGAGAACGGCCATTTAAAAAATTAAACGTTAGTGTCTTTTTTTCGGCTGTGGGAGTAACTTGTGTCCAGCTGATCGTGAGAGGATTCTACCGTCAGGTTTGTGACAATGCAATTTAACTTAAATCATACATTTCCGGAATGCATGCATTACTAAGTAATACCACATTTATGCACGAATAACTTGGTTAAAGTAGTTTAACGTACCAAGTAACTGAATTAGTAATATCAATTTTTAAATGTACGATTGACATACTTTGTTACTTCGGTTTTGTTACTACAAGAACGGTAACATATACACGGACAGCCAAAGTAACAAAACCGACAACATAAAGCTAGTTACACATATTATACTTTTATTATTTGAGATTTATATTTTTCTTAGAAGTTCTAATATTTTGGTTTTGCATCGAATTTATCTGATTTTTTTTTTTTAATGACAACTGTATTTAACTAACTCTTGGTTAGTAAAATAGTGCTATCGATTTATAGCGCAAGTCTTTTTAATTTAATTGAATGGCCGAATTTGTTATCATAGGAGATAAAATAATATATTCGCGAGGTAATTTAATTTAAAACAATTAAAATCGCCTTCTAAATTAACTGAAAAGAAAGAAATAATAAGTAAGTATTTCGGCAAATTGTTTTGAGGTCCGTCAGTCATTATTAATTTGTTGCTTACTGTCTGGCAAAAACATAAAAAAAATAACAAATATACATACACTCGTCATACATATATATATATACACTTACAATAATATATTTTGATGATCAATCTTATTGTGTCTAATTATTTCTTGCCACTGATATAGCACTATCGGTGGCCTTGTAAAGATCCTCGCGTATGCAGGTGTAGGGAGACGCAGGGGAAAATACCACATAGATATGCAGCCTCCAAGCTGTAACCCCACCTGTGCATGTTCTCCCTACTTCGGCCTACCTGGGTCCGTAACCTATTTAAGGACTTCCAGGTTGCCTAAGGCAGATCGTTTATCGTTTTAAGTCGTTAAAAAAGCAATAAATAGTTAATGGCAGTAGTACCGAGAACATTTATTTTCACAGTGATTACTTTATCCATTGCAATGGTATTTTGAAGGGATTTTACTTACAGAACTATGGCACTGACAGCTAAAGAAAAGATGCGTAGATACAGAGAAAGGTTGAAAAAAGAAAACCCAGAAAAGTACGAGGAACAACGCAAAAAAAATTTAGCTAGAATTAAATCTAAAAAAAAGAAAATTTCTGAAATGGAACCAGCTGAAGCAGAAGCTAAAAGGAAAGAGTGGAGAGAAGAAAAAAGAATATGCAGGCAACGTCAACACGATATGAAAAGAATATTGCCTGTACAAGAAAATATGTGTTCTGATCCTACTAAAGATGAAAAAAGTGATCAAAAAGAAGATAAAAAAGTAAAAAAAATACAACAAAAACTTAAAACGGCCTTAAAGCAAAACAAAAACTGTAGGACTCAAATAGAGAAGCTAAAAACCAAAGTTGAACGATACAAAAAAAGAATACAGAGAGTACAATTTCAAGCCAGTAAGTCTGTATCTAGTTTGCAAAAAGATTTAGATAAAATAAAAGCCCGAAATGAAGTATTAGAGAGCGCATTAAAATCTACTTACTTAAGTTGTACCAAAAACTCAGAGACACACTTGATGAAAAAAGTTATTTACAATTCAAATAATAAACAATACACATCAAGAGTGCTTGGATTAAAAGTGACCGCTAGACAAAAGACAAAAAAGTCCAAAAAGTTGGAGACACCAGACATAACAGCTTTTTATTTGAAAGACGATGTAAGTAGAATAACATCAGGAAAAAAGGAATGTAGGGTTAAAAATAAAAATAAAAAGCAAATTAGGTACCTGGTTGACAGTATACCTAGTCTTCATAAAAAATACAAAGCAGAGGGAGGGCGTTATGGCTTAACAACGTTTTATAAAAAAAAACCTTTTTTTGTCCTATCACCTCATATCCAGTCAAGGTCAACTTGTCTGTGCGAAAAGCATGAAAATATCAAATTCAAATATGAAACTTTACGGAGACATCATATTCTTAACGACAATTTCGATAAAATTTCACAAGACTTAGTGTGTGATATTAAAAACTATGCATGTATGTATAATACATGTCAGAAATGCAAAGAAAATAAACCAAAATTTGTGGCAGACCAAAGCATATTGAAAAAAACTATAAACTGGTACCAATGGGAACGTCAGGGCCATGTATACACCAAACAAGGAGGAGCCGTAGTTCATACAAAAAAGACCGTACGTGCAACAAAAACTGATACGGTACAAAATTTAATAGAAAGATTTAGTCGCGATATTATTGCTTTTAAAAAACATAATTTTAATTATATCCATCAAAATAATCAATACCAAAAAGCTGTTACAAATTTGAAAGCCACTGAAGCAGTAGTAGTGTGCGATTTTTCCGAAAACTACGAGGGTGGATCGAAATATTCGCGGCCTAACACATAAATACTTGAACTATTTTAATGTAACTGACCTCATTTGATTTGTTTACTCTCTGGTTGTCACATTGTAAAATTATATCGCAATAGCATTATCTGTTTTTAAATTAGACTGAATTTTGTGAGCCTAAGTGCAGTGTTTTTAAAGAATGGAGAAAATTGAGCAACGTGCGGTCATCAAATACCTGTTTAAAAAAAAATTAACTCCAAAAGAGATTCACGAAGACATGTCAACAACATTGGGGGAATCTGCTCCGTCGTATACGACTGTGAAAAAGTGGGTTGCAGAATTTAAACGCGGACGAGAGAGTATAGAAGATGACCCTCGCTCCGGCCGGCCTACGACTTCTACGACTGAAGAAAACATCGGGAAAATCTGTGATCTGATATTGGCAGATCGGAGATTGACCATCAGGGCGATTGCTGACACTATTGGGATCTCGTATGAACGAACACAAAACATCATAGTCAACGAACTTGGATTTTCTAAGGTTTCTGCGCGCTGGGTACCCAGATTGCTTTCAGTTGAACAAAAACGAATACGGCTCACGGTTTCTCGCGACTGTTTGGAATTGTTTCAGGCTGATCCACAAGATTTTTTTGCCAGATTTGTGACAATGGATGAAACCTGGGTACACCACTACACCCCAGAGTCAAAACAGCAATCCAAGCAGTGGAAAAAACTTGATGAACCGACTCCAAAGAAAGCCAAAACAATTTTGTCAGCTGGCAAGGTGATGGCGTCAGTTTTTTGGGATGCTAAGGGTGTCATCATGGTGGACTATCTTGCAAAAGGTGAAACTATAAACTCGGCTTATTACTGCACCCTTTTACGTCGTTTGCGTGAAACAATCAAAGAGAAAAGGCCAGGATTACTCAGCAAGAAAGTTTTATTCCATCAGGATAATGCACGCGTGCACACGTCTGTTGAATCGATGGCTCAAATTCGTGATTGTGGCTTTGAATTGCTGCCCCATCCCGCCTATTCCCCCGATTTGGCACCTTCAGACTTTCATTTATTCCCAAACCTAAAAAAACACCTTGGAGGTCAAAAATTTTCATCAAATGAGGAGGTCGAAGCTGCGGTGGGTGACTTTTTTGAAGGGGTTGAAGAAACTTTTTTTATGACCGGCATACAGGCGTTGGAAACCAGATGGAAGAAGTGCATTGAGTTAAGTGGAGATTACGTGGAAAAATAAAATTACTTTTGTTTATATTTTATATTGTTTTCTTGCTGAGGCCGCGAACTTTTCAATCCACCCTCGTATCAGTGTAAGTTAGCTAGTGAAATACAATCCATGCATTTTGGCGCCTCAAAATCGCAAATTAGTCTCCATACAGGCATGATTTACTGGCAAACACAATCACAGTCTTTTTGTACGATTTCTGATGTCCTCATTCATCAACCCCCAGCAATATGGGCACACCTTACTCCAATTTTGGCTACGATTAAAGAAAAATGCCCTGACGTCAACGTTATCCATTTCTACTCGGACGGTCCAAGCTCACAGTACCGCCAAAAACACAATTTTTTTTTACATTCCCTTTTTACGAAGGAATTGAAGCTATCCTACTCAACATGGTCGTATTTTGAAGCTGGCCATGGTAAAAGTGTTGCAGATGGAATAGGCGGTACCATTAAACGAATGCTTGACTTCAAAGTATCCCATGGCACGGATATAAAAAACGCTCAAGATGCATATGAAGTTCTAAAAAAGTCCGGAACTGTTATACAGGTTCACCTCATTGCGGAAGAATCTATCAATGAGATTACAAACAGAATTACTGGCGATATTCCTACCTTATCAGGAACCATGAAAATCCACCAAATCATTGCACGCGATGGAGTAAATATAAAATACAGAGATGTTAGTTGTTTCTGCGAACCGCTGAGAGGAAACTGTTCTTGTTTTTTTCCAAATTGTCATGCATTGCGGCCACGCGACAGCGATAATAAAAGAAACACGATACTTATTTCGCCCACAAAAAAAAATTATGAGGCAGCCATACAAAATGTAGTTGAACTCGAGCATGTTCGTTTACTTCCTCCACCTATGAGCCTTATTCCAGTAAAAACTATACCAGTTAACCTATCTGTAGACTCATTATGTATGGAGACGGAAAATACCGCATTATATGATACAGTTGATATGGAAGGGATAAAAGATTTTGTGGAGTGTTCAACCAGTATACTAGATTCGGATTTAGATATCAACATAATGCCATTGATAGTTTTGCCAGAAGAAGTATCAATCTCTCCAGGTCTAAGACATAAGAAAAATAACGATCCCTTATCGCCAAAATCCTGTTCATCTAAAGCAAGTTACACTACACACCAAAAAAATAAAGTTAAATTTCTAATTTGCCACAAATGTACTTGCTCAATTCTCGGTGGGAAAGCTAAATGTCTGAGTTGCAAACAATTCTTCTGTGAAGATTGCGCAGGCAGTTATTTGTTTCCTTATATATGCGATAACAGCTTGGAAGTTGGTGTTGAAGGTAGCCACGCTTGCATTACCTAATTCTATTATAATTAAGTGCTTCATAAAGTTTTTTTTTATTCGATTATGTTAAACACTCGTTTAATTTTTCAGATTAATTGCCGTCCTCTTATCCTGATTTTGGTATTCATATTATTCCAACCAGTGGCAGTAGTATTAGGTAACTTTGCTTGATTGGTTGTAATCCTAGTTCTTAATATACATATCTACACAAATTTTATTAAATTCAATTTTTTTGTTTACAGATTTAATATCATCAACAAGAATTTTTGAGACATCTTTATTTATATAATAGATCATCAAAGATGGTAATAGTTGTGGACATTGATGACACGTTGACCAGACACGATTTTCAGCAATATTATTACTACAGCTTAAAATGGCCGTGGGACGAGACACATTTCATCCTCTCCGATCAGTGTTGGGAATGTTATCAAAATGTGGTAACATTTACAGCTAATGGGATTCGAAACCTTCATTTCGTCCTATTAATGACTAAAAAGGATTTAAAGTCTTTGCTTAATAATTCATGTTTTTGGTGTGATCATTGTGATGCATTTATTTACGATCATTATCCCAAAGATGAATGTACAGTGTGTTCATAAAGGGTCTTAAGACCTAGCCTGACTGCAACCACTGCGGTTTTTATAAAGCTTTAGTTTTGTATACATTTTAAGTAATTACTCGCGAATTATATAGAATAGGTTACTTACCAGGCTTTATTCATGAGAATGTTAGTGGAAATTAAGCAATATTCTAGTATAATTTCTAGCTATTGAATTGTTTGTAATGATGTTTTAAAGAGGCTCTATGTAGAACTAGTAGTATGCGTAGCTTTAAAAAAGTACAAAGATTAATTAAATATTCATAATAATACTTTGTGTATAGAAGATTTTTATTTTATATAAGAGAGATTTTTATTTTCATATAAATGCCATAATGTAGACTGGGTCACTGTTAATTTAATAAAGTACAAGACGTACGTTTACTATAAAATTTATCTATAAAGAAGGTTGAATTTATGAAAATGTTGACTAATTTGTAATAAGCATAACTTGCATAAAAGTTATTATTAGTAATAATTACGGCAGCTAGATTTGTATGTGCTGTTAAGACTGATATTTAGATATTTAAGTCCATCCTTAAGAAAGCGGAGTAATGTACACATTAATGATTGATTAATTTGTAATACTTGTTTAAAGTAGGTACATACCTAAAACATACGGGACCTCTGATCTCTTATTAAAAATACATTTAGTTTTGATTAAGCTGGTTAAATTGATACTTTATTAAGAGATGATTCAACTGTAATTTTTTTTATTAAGGTCCTTATTAATTATGACTCCCATAATAGCCGATGCGCTGTTGCTATATAATTGCATGGGGATTTAAAACTATTTTTTGATTTTGTTGTTAGGTTTATTGTAAAAGTTGTTGTTTGAGCTGAAGAACTACCACCCAAAAGGAGGTTAACTAATAAAATAGAACCTTTTGTATGGACGTAAGAATATTGTCGTCATTTGGTAAAATAATGTTATAGGAAGACTGATTTTCAAAAAAAAACTTTAATTAATAGTTAAAGGAAAATAAGTACTGATATAGACTGATCTTTTGTTCACTATGTTATTTAGATTTAAAGCTAAATTTTAAGTATGCTTTGTTAAACTGAACAATGTTTCATTCGCATTGAAGATGTACACTATGCCTTACAATTTTGTTACCGTCGGTTTTGTTACTGTCCCTAAAATTTTAAAACATTTTTAAGGATTTTCTAAGCAACTCTTCACTTTTATGAGTATATCGGGTTTTAATTTAAATTTATAAATAAGAAACGTTCTTTGGTGGTGTTTTTGGTATGCTTTTATGCATTTTACAATAATAACAAAATAAACAAATGTTTCTTTAGGACCTACAGTAACAAATCCGAAGTAAAACTAATTTTCTTGACTAATTGGATATTTATTGAACCTCGTTGATTTATTAATCCTTTGAAATAACTAATACTCATTCCAATAAAAACAACTGAATCCTTTTATTTACCGTAGTTTTATTTCTACATATTTATTTGTATGGTAACAAAACTGACTCAAATTTTGTACAGTCCCTCTTATTTTCTTTTTTTTTTCTGTAACTACTTATTTAAATTGTGAAAAACACTCATTTTAAGAATTTACAGAATACGAGTATTTAAATTCAGTTTGCTAAATATCAAAAAATTAAGTTTATTTTTTATGACACATTTTCATCGGTTGTACTAAGTTTTTGAAACTCCTCTAATACAAATTTACATGGATTTGTTGATGCAGATTGGGCGTCTTGTACCATTGATAGGCGATCCTATTGCTGCCCTGTCACACACAAGTATGCTATTTTAAAATAGACGAGTTGTGCCTAACCAATGCGAAATAGTCCTAAACAGTATGGTCTATATGGCACTAAAGACAATTTCAAAAAAATATTTGTTTGTGACCCAGAAACTTATATGACAAATTCGTTCAACTTCACTTTTTAACGGCTCAGTCATACCCTACTCATTTAACTTAAGTTAATACAGTTTGGCATTATCTATCAGTCAATTTTGCTACTCAATCTAAATCTGTTACCTTAAAGTTAGAATAAAAACGCGTAGCCACTCCGTAGTGCGCGAAACAGAGCGCAGCGCGCGTGTTGTAGGCAACTAGAGGGGCGAGGGGCGGGCGGGGGCGCCTCCCGTTTGTTTGTTTACTTAATTCATGTCATAACGTGAAAATAACTTGGCGGAAGTGCAGCCGTGTTAGCGTCCGTGTATCAAAATAGACATTTAAAAGTGTTTTTAAGTAACCAACATGTATAACATAAGAGGAAAGACTTTATTAAGTTTAAGTAATGACAAAAAAGTGATTGAAAATGAAGGTTCTCTAACAAATTATTCTCAAATTCTCCAACAAGCCAGTTCGAGAGAAGACAACTCAGTGATCCATTTACAAAATGAAGCAGATATGCGTTTTGATTACCATAACTTATCAATGGTTAATTGCAGTGCACTTCCACCGGTATCTTTGAATGAAACAGTAATACATTCTAATCGTCAGAATTTCTCTTCGCCAATTACGATTTGTGACCTACAGCCAGTGCCATTAACTATATTGACGTCCACGCCCATACCAGAACTACATAAGGAAGACCTGATTGAGTTAGATAGTACGTTTAATGAAGATATTGACTTTAATGATTTGGATTCCGTGAATGACAATATACTACTGGACTTAACTGTTGACAAACGAAAATTATGAACTGAAGCGTCATATTATAACGAGCCAGTTCAAGTTATCCGCACATTATATAAAAGCCCTGTTTCCGTAAAAAATA
Source organism: Glyphodes perspectalis (assembly GCA_951394215.1). NCBI lineage: Eukaryota > Metazoa > Arthropoda > Insecta > Lepidoptera > Crambidae > Glyphodes > Glyphodes perspectalis. Next base: position 1,136,055 of record OX596218.1, read on the forward strand.
AAAATATACTTTTAAAACATGACGTACCTGTTAAAGAAAAACAATCGAAAAGTAACAATTTGTCAATAAGTCAAGAAAAAGAAAATACTTAAAACCCTAAAGACAATTGTACTAGCAGCGTCTCAATGAGTCAAAACTGTTTGGAAACTGAGAAAACTAAGAAGTATATAATAAAACAAAAGAAGAGTGAGGGTTTAGAAATTGAAAAGACTGGCAGCCCTGAAGAGAAACGAAAAAAGAGTAACAGTATGTCAAAAAGTCTATTAATCTAAAGGGAAAAGAAAGAAGAGTGACAGTTTTTCAAAAAGTCAAGAGAGTCTAGAATCTGAAAACACAAATAAGCCTACCGAGAAACGGGAGAAGAGTAACAGCATGTCAAAAAGTCTAGAAAGTCCGAAAATTAAGAAAACCACCAAATCTAAAGGAAACAAAAAGAAGAGTGACAGTTTTTCAAAAAGTCAAGAGAGTCTAGAATCTGAAACACAAATAAGCCTACCGAGAAACGGGAGAAGAGTAACAACATGTCAAAAAGTCTAGAAAGTCCGAAAATTAAGAAAACCACCAAATCTAAAGGAAACAAAAAGAAGAGTGACAGTTTCTCAAAAAGTCGAGAGAGTCTGGAATCTGACAACACTAATAAGCCTAACAAGAAACGGAAGAAGAGTAACAGCATGTCAAAAAGTCATGAAAACCTAGGAACTGAGAAAAATATTAGTCAGATTACAAATGAAGAACAAGATAAATCGTTGACAGATATATCCAATGCTTCTAATATTAATAAATCTGTAAATTGTAACAAGAAAAGAAGAGAAAAAAAACTAAAAAACGGTTAGAAGCAGAAAAAGAAAAGTATACAATAAAACCAGCCTGTGGACAGACTTGTAGAAAAAAATGTTGGGAAAAGTTCTCCGAGGAAGATAGACATCAAATTTGGTTAAATTTTAGGAATTTGACTAAACAAAATCAAAGAAATTTTTATTACCAGAAACGTAATTAGACATCGCAAAAAATATATTACAACGGAAAATTCAAAGCGACACAATACTCTAACATGGACTTTACGCAATCTCAAAGTATGCAAACCTTTTTTCTTAAATACTTTGGGGTTCTTCAATGCACAAACTGTTATGACAGTACTAAAAGCTAATTATAAAATGGGAGTAACAGATATATACACTAAAGAGGCAGCGCCGGAGCAGCGAGGGACTAAAAAACCTTGGAACAGTTTCCCAGAAGGGTATAAGCAAGGAGTAAAATAATTTATAGAAAATGTGAAACCTACAGTACCACATTACAATCTTAAACATGCACCGAACAGACGATATCTGCCTTGTGGAGTATCTTTTCATGATTTGTTTAAAGCTTATATTTCACATTGTGACGAGACCAATAACAAAAAATGCAGTTGGGCATATTTTCACAATATAGTCAAAGAAATGAATTTGTCCACCGCAAATCTGAGGCAAGACCTATGTACAACGTGCCAAAAACATACAGACATACATGACAAGGAGTACCATAGATGTTCTGAATGAGATTGTGAAGTATGCACAGAATTTCCTACTCATCAGCTAAATTACACTGAATCCCGAAAATGTCTTGATGTTGATTTAAAAAATGACAGTTCAACTAACAAAACTTTTACAGTTGACATGCAAAAGGCAATTTGCATGCCAAAATTAACGATTAAAGACTATTATTTCTCGAGAAAGTTGGTGCTGTTCAATGAAACTTTTGTTTCCCCAGGGAAAAACGAACAGGCATACTGTATCGTTTGGCATAAAGGAGATAGTGGACGTAAAGCACACAATATTGCATCTGCTTACACATATTTTATACTAAATAATGCACGTGACTATAAAGAAATCGTTTTCTACTGTGATAACTGCTCTGCACAGAATAAAAACAAAATCCTGTTCACCGCCATGATAAGATTAGTTAACTCACAGGCGTTAGTAAGTACAGAAAAAATTAAATTTGTTTACTTTGAACCAGGCCATACATTTATGGCAGCTGATACAGTTCACGCAAGCATAGCCAAAAAATTTAGTAAAGTAAAAGAGATGTATGATTTATCAGACTTTACGGAAAAAATGAAGAAATCACGAAAAAATATGAGCGTTCAAAGAATTACGCATAAGCAGGGCCGCGCCGCCCCTGTGTGCGAAGTGTGCGGCGCACACAGGCGCCAAGACAATAGGGGCGCCGCGCCGCCACTGCCACCTAAATTATTTTTGTCACCTATATGATTGTTTTTTATAGTGGAGTATCGACAAGTAAGTAGGTACAATAGGCGCAACATAGGCCTTGTAAACAACAAAACATCTATAACGCTTATTGAACAAGTCTCTCAATATTTAATGTTTATTATTATTCACGTTTATGGTTTCATTTTACGTTTAGGGTTTTAGTTTACATTCCTTACGAGCTCAACGTTAAAACGGCGGCAGTTCTTTGAACCAGAGAAAAAGTACTAGTTATTTTAAACCGTAGAGGCGCCGAGTTTGTATGAGTATGAGTGAGTTTCTGAACGCAACCCGATGCGATGCGTGCGTGCGACGCAAGCGGGGGTGGGGTCACGGGTAGTATTCCCCGATTTTAACGAACGAGATAGCTAAGGCAAAACAAAACAAATGAACAATCATTTGATTGAAAGTGTGTGTGTGTAAGGTGCGCATTGAATTTTTATAATCATTGTTTGGGTGTTACCTACTGATTGATAAAAAAAAGAAATTATCTGGTTACCAGAATCTAATAAGGAAAAGAAAACAAGAAGAACAACGTAATAAAAATGCAACTAAAATAAGTAAATATTTTACGGCTCAACCATCCACTTCGACACAATCATTAGAGACAGAAACCAGTCATGTTATCGATGAAAGTGTTATTAAATCTGATTCAAAAAACGCTTCATGTAGTGGTAAGTGTGTACTTTTTATGTAATTTTGTATAAAATAAATATTATAACTTCTGTTTGGGATATTTAAAAAAAAATATATTTTTTTTCAATTTTAAATAGAAAAATTAACTTTTTTTCCGGCCGTTTTTAGAGATTAGACGGAAGGAACAGACAGACAAAAATTGTAAAAAATTATATTTTATTTTATGTACTTTTTACTGAATGCGTACATCCATAAGCATTTAGTAAAAAGCGGTTATTTTAATATTACAAACAGACACTCTAATTTGTATAAATATAAATAACACTGCGTTACAAATGAAAAAAAAATGAAGTACCCTCTTTGAAATTTCATGTTTTCCTATTTATTCCTATCGCTTAGTAAGAATACATTCATTTTTTCTTTCCATGACGTATAATTTTTTTTCTATGAAGATATGACAAATAATGCTAAAAATTTAAAGTTCTCAAACATAATAAAGGAATTTAATAAAATGTACCGGATTTTTTTTTATTAATCAAGTTTATTTTTTTCTTTTTGATGTAATTAGTACAAAAAAAAATCAATACATACAATTTAAACCCAGAATACCTTTAATTTTAACTTTGTCTTTTGTGTTTAGTAGTATCCTCTCGTTTTAGGCGCCAACAGTAATCGCCTAGCATATTTGTGTCCCAACGGCCTTGAAATCGTTCTTCAAGTTTCTTTATATCTTGGTGGAACCTCTCGCCCTGCTCATCACTGACAGCACCAAGATTAGATGGAAAAAAAGAAAAGTGGGAATGAAGAAAGTGAATTTTTAACGACATCCTACAACCCAGCTTTTCATATGCTCTTAACATGTTGTTAACTAGCTGTTCCGCATTTGCGGCCCTATGGTTCCCTAAAAACTCTTTTATAACTGTTTTCAGTGATAACCAAGCATCGAGTTCCTTGTCAGTAAGCTTTTTGTCAAAGTTCGGATCTTTCATCAATGTGCGTATTTGTGGTCCCACGAATATCCCTTCTTTGAGTTTTGCGTCACTTAACTTTGAAAATATCGTCTTCAAATATAAAAATCCATCTCCCTCCTTGTTCATAGCTTTGACAAAATTTTTCATTAGACCAAGTTTAATGTGGAGTGGTGGTAATATTATATTTTTAGGGTCTACTAATGGTTCATGTTTCACATTAGTTTTTCCGCAAACAAACTCTGACCTTTCAGGCCATACTTTTGTAGTATAGTGCTTTGCAGTGGCTCGGCTGTCCCACAAACAAAGAAAACAACAGTATTTGGTAAATCCACCCTGTAGTCCGAGTAAAATAGCTACAACTTTGAGATCAGCGCATACTTTCCACCTAAAATCTTTATATTTTATCAAATCTAGTATTGATTTCATATTTTCATATGTTTCTTTTAAAACAGTTGAATATGCTATTGGTACTGACGCATACTTATTACCATTGTGCAACAATACTGCCTTCAGACTTGTTTTTGAACCATCAATGAATAAACGCCACTTTTGTGTTACATAAGGAATGTTCAACTCACTCATTAATGTTTCTATATCGTTACAGTAACATATGTTTTCAAAATTTGAATAAAATGAAGCCATTTCTTTATTACGTTTTCGTTGCGCAGATACTTTTGTCTTAGGAGCCAATAAATTCCACTCTTTTAATCTAGATCCTAGTAATTCCGCTTGCCGAATTGATAAATCTAAGTCTCGTATCAAATCATTCAATTCATTTTGATTTATCAGATGTTGACGGCCTAGAGAACTTGTAGAAGGTAAAAAGTCAGGATCTTTGCTGCTGTCGTCATTATATTCTACATTTGGCAAATCTGACGCTTGCGAAACCTTAATTTCATTTTTGGTAGGAGGTAATGGAGGAGGCATTTCTTCTCTGTGAGGTACTGGTTTCGACATTGAAGGAACGTCAGGATACTGAATGTTGTGCTTGATTTTCTTTGAAAATCCACGTATGTCAGTCATGCAAAAGTAGCAATCATTATAATGATTACTAGGTTCACGCCATAAAGCTGGTACGGCAAATGGCATTGACGTTTTGTTACCATTTAACCAAGATATGAGAGTAGCATAGCACGAAACACAAAAAAACTGTGGTATCCATGGTTTATCTTGATTGATAGCACGTCCAAAATAAAGTAAATATGCACTTTTCACTTTTTCAGAAACATTTTTGGTTTGTGATTTCACAATGTACTGTCCACAAACGTAACAAAACTTATTTGGTTCATTTTTGCAGCTGCGACGGCCACTTCGTTCAGTATTCATCATTGGATTTAAAAGAAATATGTTTAGAGATATCGAGGTTATCGAAAAGAAACGATTTATGAATAAAACAAAAGAATAAAAAAGTATAGCACATCGAAAACCTCAACTGCTTCTTATATGTCCGAAGTGAGGGTAGTTAAAATAATGATTGACATGTACCTCGAAAACTAGACGTGATGGATACCGCATCTATTTGGAACATTTTATGTGTGACTCATTACCAATTCATTCCAGCTATCAGTTTAACGGGTACCAAAATCGTGTAACGCAGTGTAATTATTCATAGATAGATAAATCAGTTTATTCAGACAAGGAGATAGATAGGTACTCATGTGAACAATATTATGTATTTGTTTGTCTGTTATTAATTTAAGATGATGCCGCCGAAGTTACGTCTGTGCCTGTGCCTGATACACCATCGTCACCGTCAAGACAATTATCGTCACCAATACCAACTTTTTCCAAAGATGATCCTGGAGCCTGGCCAGAAGTTTTAAACGCTACTTTGATCCAGTATTTAATAGAAAATACGATTAAACAAATTAAACAGTATAATTTTCCGCGTGATTCTTCGGGACGAAAATTTTCTGAGTATTATTATGAAAGGCATTTAGGAAACGGTGAAAAGTATCACAGAGAGTGGCTGCTGTATTCAGTGTCCAAAAATGCCGTTTACTGCTTCTGTTGCAAGCTATTTGAATCAAAACATAAAAATAAATTCTGCGAGGGAATTAGTGATTGGCAACATCTAGCTTTGTATTGCAGCAGACATGAGAAAAGTTCTGCTCATTTCAATAATTATAAAAAATGGACAGATTTGTGTCATGCTCTTAAAAATAAGAACACTATTGATAGTATTCAACAAAAACTTTTAGAGGTTGAAAAGCAGCGCTGGTACGATGTAATCAAAAGAATAATATATGTGGTCCAATTTCTAAGTACACAAAATATGGCTTTTCGTGGCCAAAGCCAAAAATTATATGATCGTAACAATGGTAATTTTTTAAAATGTATTGAAATGTTAGGAAAATTTGATCTTTCAATGACTGAACACATACGACGCGTAACGAATGATACGGATTTCAAAAATATGCCGACTTATCTTGGAGATAAAATTCAAAATGAAATAATTGACATACTCGGTAACCAAATTCAACATTTTATTTTAAATTTATGTCGAATTAATAAATATTTTTCAATAATACTGGATTGTACTCCTGACGTTTCACACGTAGAACAAATTAGTATTATAATAAGATTTGTCAATTTTAACACAGAAACTAGAAAGTTGGAAACAAGAGAGCATTTCCTAGCTTTCTGTCCAATTATAGATACAACTGGCGCTGGATTGACGTCATTTATTTTAGAAAAACTAGACAACATTAATTTGGATATAAACAATTTAAGGGGACAGGGTTATGATAATGGATCAAATATGCGCGGTAAGAATAATGGTCTTCAAAAAAGATTGCTGGATTTAAATCCCCGCGCTAAACTGTATGACGAACTGACTAATTTAATTGATACACTTGTTGACAAGATAATATTGCCTACCCAGAAGGTAGATATTTTTACGCAAAATATTCAAGATTTTATAGATAATAAATGCTATTTGGGGTACAGATTTGAAACTCACTTGCAAACAATGAAAGATAAAGGACTTCCGCCAAATCAAGAAGAAATAATCCGCAATAGGTGCATCCAGTTCATTGCATCTTTGATTCAAGAATTGAAAAACAGATTGCCCGAAAACTTGAAACTCATGAAAAGTATTCAAAAAATCAGCGTAGAACACGCACTATCTCATAACAAAGAACCGATTACTGAATTGATGTTGCATTTTAACAAAAAACAAGAAGATATTGCGAAGATTGACGAGCAGTGGCGTCAAATACATCTACTCAGTTGGAAAAATATAAAAAATACAAAGGAATTTTGGTACGAGGTATTGAAATTCGAAGATATAGTAGGAGAAAATAGATTTCAAGATTTGGCGACATTTGCGATATCTTTATTAGTTTTACCGCACTCTAACGCTGATGTAGAACGATTGTTTAGCATGATGAACGTTGTCAAGACTAAACAGAGAAACCGAATGAAGTTTGATCTCCTTTCTTCAATTGTCACTGTTCGTGCAGGCTTAGCACGTGAAGGCAAATGCTGCAATAACTACGCATTACCAAATACTGTAACACAAAAAATTGGAACTAAAGAAATCTATTCTTCTCAAACTGAACAAGCAGATGAAACAGACTCTTCTGATGATGATCATTTTTAGTTTAAGCTAAATATTTAATGTCATGGTAATAACCTGTTGTTTGTATTAAATGAGCGTGCCACCATCATTCACAATGAAACCCTTTAATTTTATTAATTTTCTTTATTTAGGATTACCTATACATCTTACATGCTCTTAAATCTATATAACAATCATGATTTATGCATATCTAATTATAGGTAACCACAACTTATATAAGTGTCCTGTACCTGTGAACAATAATGAACACGCAGTAAACTTATGGTGGCTATATGAATTAAATTGCTGGTCCATTTACATTACATTAACTAATGCTATTATTTGACATCTTGACAATTAGAATGATGTTAAATACATAGTTGATAACAATTATTAACTACTTATATACAAATATTTCCTATAAATATTTTATTAAGTGTCTGCTACCCTAAGGTTGTCTGGAAGAGATCGTTTTTTAGCGATAAGACTGCCTGTTGTTGTTACCTATATTGTTTTTCTTACATATGTTTACGTTAAGACTCTGTGGTGCACAATAAAGAATACTTACTTACTTAATTTACTTAAGTACCCTACGTATACTATCAAAGCAATATACATATTTGCTGTGTTTTTTTATCATTTGATATGAAACTTTGCAGAATTTACTGATACAATTTATAACATTAGTCCTAGTCAATACTTTGGAGTTCGTCAATATCTGAGCAAAGTATGAACATTTCAACCATAGAATTACTTCAATACAAAACTAGAGTGGTGCTCACTTAATTGAAATTTTGCTTAGACATAGAGAGTGAGAGAGGGCTAGAACTGCAACATATAAATATTTACTACTACATTGTATGATTAGTAGTCATGAAAGAATTAAAAGTCGTGCATATTCTATATTATTCAAATAATGATTTAATCGAACTTTTTAATAATGAAATGACAATTACAGTACAGTATTTTATTGTCATAGCAAATCAAAATCTAAGTACTCTATTTTATTATTTTTAATTATTCCTACTCTGTTTTAAATTTAAAATCTAATATTTTCCCGCTTTCCTTCACCACACCGCGAGTTGAACGCCCTACCGCGTTTCAACGGGCGAATTAAAGAACCTAGTGATTTTACTATAGCGAGTTTGCAGCTCTATAACACTACGCTTAAGCACGCGACATTTCACAAGTATCGCAGATGATTGTCGCTCATGAATAAGTAATATTTTGTGTCGCACTGTAATTTCTAGTGGAATTCTGGTGGTTTGAGAGCCCGACAAAGTTTAGTGGTTTTCTGGTGGTTAATACGGCCTTATTTGGTGGGTTGATAAAAATAAAGTTGGCAACAGTGATTCTTGCACAGACGAGTAATGTTAAACATTCTTGTCACCGGCGCCTGCGCGTCCGGGGACGAAAAATCGTTTTTTTTTTATTTATCTGCTCCCGGACGGTCTTCATATTAATTGAGACAAGTCTCAATTTCTCTTTCCAAGTGAATTATTAACGAATTTCGTGTTGCGGGGAAAACCACGTCATTGACGTGCCACGTCGTCCCTTGGCGATCTGCGAGGTAAGAATCACATCCCTTCGCTTATGGAGACCCTCTGTCCTCTTTCTCGTTCTGTGTAACTTAATTTTGCCATTTGTTTTAGGAAGGTTTGTCGGACAAAATCCGGACAATTGGGTGACGCGAGATTGCGTTCATTCGCATAATATAAGAAGCTTTATTCTTTCTTTTGGGTAAGCACGCTTTTGCTTATGTCTTGCACACCCCTCACTGCGTTATTCTGTGCTATTTCCGTTGTTCCTCTTCACCACATGTGGTGCCACGTGTGCACATGTATGCTGATCGCCGAAGCATGTGCCCTTCATGCTGCAACACACGCCCAGCCCCTTCTAAGCTGCGTGCTGGCTGTGCTAATGCTTGCGGTTGTGTGTTTTTCAGGCAAAGAAGCCCTCTTTGGTGCGAGTGAATACTCTTTGGTGCGAGTGAAATAGTGAATACTCTTGGTGCGAGTGGATACTCTTTGGTACCAGTGGATATTCTTTGGTACGGACGGGGACTCTCTGGTGCGGACGGAGACCTTTTGGTATCTCCAGACGGATGAAGTACACACAGTGGCTGCTGCGCTCACATACATAACTCGGTTCAGGTCACACATCTTTCCCCTCGCATCACGGCACAGCTTGGGCTCATTCAAGGCTCACCTGTACACGGTACCTCATTTAAATTATTTACTCCTGCTCATAAACAGGGACAGACTCTTAAAGTGCGTTCGGGTAAGTTTCGGACAATTTTAGGTGTTTTTTGTTGATATTGATAGATTTTTTTTTTCTCAGCTTGTGTATACGCTACGAGCATGATCCATATATCAAAATAAAGAGTAAGAATTAATCTACAGCGTTTAATTTTATTAAATCCCTACACATGCAGGTAAAAGTGTGATGAGTGTTTAAAAAAGAAAAAAGGCCTCTGAATTTTTAAGTGGTGGTGTAAGAACGGACGGGTCTGTAAAATCGATTCTATTACTGGTAGTAGAGAGTTAATTATAGAGAAATATTTGACTTTATCCGCTGACAAACATATAGTAGATTTGTACTAAAAGTATAGGAAACAAAAGTTTCCGGAGTTACTATATTTTTTTTCGACTTTTTCCGTCCGATCTTACCCGAACCACCCAAAAACACAGAAATTGTGGATCTCAAACTTTTTATCGTGGGGTCAACGACCTGCAAGTGTGGGGTCAATTGTCAGAAGTATCAGACTCTTCTACTACGACCACGTCTCCTGGATCCCACTGTAAGTAGGTACCCGCTAAATATTTTTGGTTTTAACCATAACTTTATACCTTATATCTACTTTAAAAGCTGCAGACGTACATAGAAAGCCTGCATGGGGCGAAGTGGAATGTATTAAAATTGGTGCCTGGAATGCACAGGCCGCTGTCTTACACAACCTCATAGAAATAAGAAGACTTCAAACAATAGCAGCACCACTCTGCTTCTACTCTATGTGCATTCGCAGCTTTACTGTTAGAGTCTGGCCAAATTTGGACCAGAGGGGGAGGCTCCAAATATATATCTATCTCATTAAATATTATACTAAAAAGAGAGAGATATATATATATTTGGATCCTCCACCCTAGTCAAAATTTGGCTGGCCAGACTATAGTGACAGTAACAATTAATAATCAACCATTCCTTTACTATAACTTATTAAAGTGCGTTGAAGGTAGGTACACTTGTAGCACCGTACATATACCTAATTATATTTTCTCTCCGTGTGCTTGCTTGCAAGTATTTACTGAGTTGGGACTATCACAATTGTCTTGTATATAAATATTATCCGTACTTATCTTTTTAAATCTTTTCGCCCAACCCAAGTATCAACAAGCTTCCTTAGTATACTTTTTATAAAATAATCACATCTCATTTACCTATCTCAAAACAAGTAAGAGATGGTCAGACAACATAAAATAAGATAACAAAACAATTAAATGCTTATCTCAACATAATGTTATACTTAAAACAAATCAACGAACGGCATACCGAAGTAAGCATGGTAATTTTAATTTTAATGTCAACATATGCAAACGTAACATTTCGGTATTTAGGTACACTTCTTAAACCGTGATTTCAATTTGCTTGTCTCATAATACTTATTGCTAGTAAACTAATCAAACAACATAACTTGAACAGGTTTCAAATAATTCTTATGATAAGTAAGGTCACATAGTGCTGAAACATTTTAGGACAATAATTTCAATATCAACATAAAAATATTACTTATCTACATTGTTATTTAATAGCATTGGTTACATGAAATCACAATTTGTCTAATTGGTAAAATCAAATTCTACAATATATGAAAACTCGCTAAAAATAACTTGACTCTTCATCATTCATCAATGTATATTCCACTGGAGTTTCATTAAATTGGAGTAAATCAATTGTTTTCACAATGTTACATGCGGGAACTAAATTTTGATCTTTGCGTTTTGGAATAACAAACTTTATAAAATCTTTTTTCACTATAGTTTTGTAAAACCATATGGTATAATTTTGTGTGTTTGAATCCACACTTTCTATTACTCCTACGTAATACTTCCACCCCCTTGTATGATAACGGCATAAAACAGTGTCCCCAATTTTCAACATTTTGATCATCTCATAATTACGTTCGCCAATTTCATCAATCTCAGTACGTTGATTGCATTGTTTCGCAATGGCACGCTTCGGCTTTTTAGGCTCACTGTCTGCATTAGTCTGTGTTGAATTTTTTCGCTTTTTATGACTCGTAAAGATGTCAAAGTTTTTGTCGATCGGATTGAATACAACGTGTGAATGTGATGAGTGAGCCTCAGAAACGCTTTTTGCAGAACGGTCGATTTTCAGGTGCGAATCTAATTGACGACAATACTGTGACTTTTTTCTCCAATGATTTCTCCATTTCAGGCGGTATACTTGTTGGCCGACCAAGGCTATCACTTATTTGGCCCGTCCTTTGTTTCACCTTGTCATTGCGTGTGAAAGTAGGTATTCCATATAATCGAGATGCTTCGGCATTAGTGAGCTCTTTCCTTCTCACTCTTTCAACAGCCGTCTTCAAATCTTGTTCAGAATATAAAGCTCGCTGTGATTTTCTAATGTATTTCGTAGGCATGATGAATCTGTAACACAATTATAAAAAATATTTCTGAAATCCAAGTTTAATGTTTATGATATGAATTACAAATAAATGGTTTTTCTTCTTTATTTTTATAGTGAATCATTTTGAATAAAGTAGAAGGAATTACGCATAACGCAGTTATACTCTTGTTTAGTGTTGGTGGAATTTTGTACCTAGAGAAATACACCAACCAAATTTTCACGGATAGGCTTTCAAACTCTGAGTGTCATAAAACGCAAAATGAAATCTCATAAAACCAAAATAAAAGTGCAATCGGCCGATTAATGACAGCGCCATCTATTCTTATAATTTGGAACTAAAAGTTTTCTTTAAATAAAAATATACATTTTTAAGCTTTTCAAGACTGGTATATGTTTTGTGACAGCTAAAATCATCAAGGTATACCATTGAACACGCGTTATAAGTTATAAATATTGAAAGCCTACCGGGGGACGTAACACTCATTCATCTAGTGATGTCCAATTGTTTTGTGGAATGTCTATAGTTTTATCGATAAAATTATAATTATTTATATTTTATATGTAGATATAAATAAATTATTTTTTTTAGAATTCCGTACCTCAAAACCGTACCAGACCGTACCAAAAAAAAAACAAATGTTATTGTTTGGTGGTTGGTGTTAATGATATTTTATTCTATAGAATACTAGAATAGAATAAAGAAAACTATAGAATATTGTATGGAATCCCTGGATTATATACATTGCCGGCAACACATACATTGGTAAATATAAAGAAGGCACAGCTGTTTCCATTACTCGTCTTCTATCCTTCATATAGTGAAAACTATCTTCTGTAAAATGTCTTGAACAAATGACGGTGTTTTTGCTCGGGAACGATCCATCACCGCGATATGTGGCATCGATCCATTTAGACTTTCTATCAGGACCCTTTGGAAATCTAAAGCAAATTGAGTTAGGACAATCTCTATTTTTTATCGACAATGTCGATTCGACATACTGAACCGTACACAGTTACAACCCTCTTGTTATGCATGTCTATGCCAGAACGGGATAAAAATAGTGAAATGGGTAATGAAAGAAAGGGGTAGTGACAAAAGACATCAACGCGAGCTCACACTTGTCAAAAAAATTTTGGAAGTTGGCAAAATTTTTTTGACAAGTGTGAGCTCGCGTGAGTTGGCAAAAAAAAATTTTGCCAACTTCCAAAATTCGTCCGTCGTAACTTGAGCTCCGTCTAGAATAAAATAGGTATTTATTTTACTTACTGATGAAAAGTTATGCCATATTTTTTTAAATTTTGATGTTTTTCCCACACCATTTCACGGAACAGAAGGCCATTTTAACGTTTATTTATGTATAACTACTTATTAAATATAAATAAAAGTGTCTCCGTAAAGACTGACGCGCAGATCTGTCTCTTAGTCGGCACTGAAGATGCGCGTGTATGGCAACTACTTATTTATGTAATAGCATAGATGCATGGGCGCACGTCAATCCTCTTATTTGGAGGTTATCTGTGGCCGTTTTTTTGATATCATTCTGAGCTACAGGTATACAATGATAATGATTAATATCCAACTTCGAAAAAACTTTTTTACCGTCTAAAATATACGTGAAATCATGCAGGCGCGGATACCTATCAGGCTTCGTTTGAGCATTCAAGGCCCGATAATCGCCACAAGGACGAAGATCGCTATTTTTCTTTTTAACAACATGCAAGGGCCCACGCACTTTTCGACGACCGGCAAATACCCATCTCTTGCATAAGGCGAAATTCCTCCTTGACTTTTTTGTACCTATCGGATGGCAAAGGCCTTGCCCGCGCGTAAACAGGCGGCCCTGTCTTCTCGATAAGGTGCTCGGTACTATGTACTTGAGACTCTCTATAAGTTGGGTGCTTCGTAATGCTTGGAAATTGGGATAATAATGTATGGTACGGATGGTTATCGTCGACGGTATTAACGGTAGGCTGATCGCTACTAACTATCTGTGCGACTACATTTAATTCTGTTAGTTGATCCACCAATTTATGAGCGCTCAAATCAACTAATAACTTATAATGTATCAAGAAATCAGCTCCTAGTATTGGTTGTTTGACATCAGCTATAACAAACTCCCATCGAAAAGCCCTACGTAACTTAAAATCCAAAATTAGCGATTTTACACCGTAGGTTTTTATTTCCGTCCCGTTCGCGGCGAACAATTTAAAATCCAACACTCACCTGTACCTTGTTTTCTTGTCACCGGTAACACAGAAATGTCTGTCACTCTTAAACGGCGTCCGGGGGCGATGGCGCAGATTTCCGCCGAATCTTGCACCGCCCCTACTGGTTTCCCGACTTTCTGTCCCAGGCACACGATTGCACGCACTTTACGGCTTTCTGTTCAAACCTAAAATGGTAGAAACACAACCAGTCCGGATTACGAGTGCTGTCACCGCCGCGACGCGAATTTGACGCACTCCTACCCCTGGATGCAGATCGGCCTCGCCCGCGATTGCTGCCTTCGCCCCGTCGGCCGAATCGCGAGCGCTCCATGTCCATCATCCGGACGCTCAGCTTGGAGATTTCGGCCAGGATTAGTGCCGTACTATCTGACCTGGCGTCAGGTAGTGATGCTGCGCGCGTTGGAGCGTGCCGTGTCGTGATCTCCGACACATGCTGGCTTCTCGTCGCCTCGGTGACATCGTCCGCTATGCTGGCCAGAATGTTGAGGTCTGTCTCCCTGGAAGCGATTAACACCGCCTTGACCGTTGTGGGCAGCCGATTCTGCCACATGATGCGCAGTGTATCGTCGGGGAAACTGTCCTTGGCTGTGTGTGTCCGCATGCGATCCAAAAGCTGTGACGGTTTGGAGTCGCGCAGGTCCATGTCCTGGAGTCTTCCAACATTGTTAGAAGGCGATTCTTCAGCGTCTCGTACTTGTTGGCGCTGGGCGGTTTGGTCAAGAAATCTGTCAGCCGCAGGATGACCTCCTTTGGGAGCTTCGACAGCACCATGTCGAATTTGGCCTCGTCCCCGATGCGCTGCGAAGCTAACACTGCCTCGGCCCGGATAAACCAAACTCGCGGCTGGTCCATCCAAAACTCGGGAATCCGGCTGGAGACTGCGACGGACATGACTTCCGGCGTCTCTGGTACCACGATGCCTTGTACTCGTAACGCCGGCGAGGTTTTATCGTCGTCCGACATAGTTCTCGTTCAAGGACGTAAATACTTTTTTAGTTTCGAAAAACAGCAAGGCCAATTTTTGTTACACTGAATTTAAAACGCGGGGTCACCACTGTGAGGCACTACCGGGGTGGCCTATTGGGTGTTCCCTATGAAATAAAAATATGACCTTGCTGTTAATTAATAAATCATTTATTTCAATAAAGGTGTTATATGGCTCGGGCCCCAGTAGTGACTGGTGGCCGGGGGAATGGTGTTAAGCGCGGTCGGGACGCGTTGGCTGTGTCAGCCATATACGAGTACACATGTACTGCGATATGAGCTGACCAGGCTAACTGTCGCTATAGGCTTCAAAAAAGCACTTAAAAATAGTCAATTTAAACAGAAAAAAGGATTACCACCGGTTCGGAAGGTAGAATCTATCGAGAAGAAACCGGCAAGAAACTCGATAGTTACTCTTTTAAATGCAAACATTTACAATTTTGTGCTTAATAATCTATAGGTACTTATTAGGTAACAACACTGCAGGTGAAAACTTCATTATGAAGTTAAACATATATGCTTATCATTTAGGAAGTCTTCAATCTTATAATAGCCCTTATTCATTAAGAACGCTTTAATGCACAATTTGAACTTATGTCAAGGTAATACTAGTAGACTTTCTGGAAGTTTATTAAATATTTTAATACTAAGACCAATAAATGAATTACCACTCTTCTGGAGTCTATGGTTTGGAACAGCAAGTTTGTGTTTATTTCTAGTATTAAAACTATGAGCGTTTGACTTTTTAGGAAATTGGTCAATGTTTTTATATATATATACATAAAACAATCTAAAATAAATTGTGATGCAATTGTTAAAATGTTAATTTCTTTAAAAATATCTCTAAGAGAGTCACGTGGTCTAAGGCCGTATATGGCTCTAACGGCCCTTTTCTGCAATACAAAAATAGTTTGTATATTAGCCGCAGATCCCCACAGCAGCAGACCATATGACATTACGCTATGAAAATAACTGAAATACACCAATCTTGCTGTTTCAACATCTGTTAATTGTCGTATTTTCCTGATTGCATATGCCGCCGAACTAAGTCTTCCTGCCAAGGCCGCAATATGGGAACCCCATTGCAATTTAGCTTCTTGGGTGATTCCAAGAAATACAGTTGAGTTAACTACATCAGTTGTTCATAGTGATTTGTGTATTAACTTGCCTTGTGTTTGGCATTGAAAACTTAACACATTTTGTTTTTTTTGCATTAAGTAGTAGGTTGTTGGTAGAAAACCAATATAGTACTCGTGAGAGAGCGTTATTTACATCGTCAACAAATTCCTTTTGTCTATTAATTTTAAAAATCAGAGAAGTATCATCAGCAAATATAACCATCTCACATAAATCCTTTGCAAAATAAGGGAGATCATTAATGTATAAAAGAAAGAGCAGAGGTCTCAATATTGAGCCCTAGGGTACTCCCATCGATAATGGGACACCAGAAGAGTTTGTACCATTTACATTTACTATTTGAAGCCTATCAGATAAATAAGACTTCAGCAGACTAAGTGAGTTCCCATATACACCATAATGACGTAGCTTCATTAGTAAAGTTTGGTGTTAAACGCAATCGAATGCCTTCGACAAATCACAGAATATTCCAACAGCATCCTGTTTTCTTTCCCAAGCTTCGATAATGTGTTTTATAAGTGCTACTCCTGCGCCAGTAGTGGATTTTCCTTTGGTAAATCTATACTGATTGCTATGTAATAAATTGTGGACTCTAAGGTGACATATTAATTAACTAAATATAATTTTTTCAAAGATTTTACTCAGTGCTGGCAGGATAGAAATCGGTCTATAATTAGATGGGTCACTTTTGTCGCCTGATTTAAATAAAGGAATAACTTAACAATGTTTCATTAAGTTAGGAGATTGACCCATATCAACACATTGATTAAAAATATTTGACAAGATAGGGGCAATACATTGTATTATATGTCTTAGTATATGTATCAAAACGCCCCATAGATCTTCAGTTTTCTTAAAATTTAAACTTAAAATTACCTTATCATTAACATGATGAAAATTAAAAGGAATATTGCATTCTTCTACACTAGATTTCAGGATGCTATTTGCATGGTGTGGGTTGGAATCTAATGAACGAGTAGTTGCAGTCGGGATATTAGAGAAATATGATTCAAAAGCTTCTGCCACTTCCCTATCTGAATGTAGACATCTATTATCAATGTTTAGAGAGAACTTGTGATTTTGGTATTTTGTTTTTACAAGTCTCTTTGTTGATAATATTCTAAGTAGCTTTAATTTTGTCACTAGAATTAGAAATCTTATGCTTAAGATAGTTTGATTTTGCCACTGCACACACTTTTTTAAATAATTTGGAATAATTTCTGACATATTCGATTAATTTAGGGTCATTCGAATTTGCTTTATCATTATACAAATCGAATAGCTTTCGTCTACTAGTGAAAATACCTGTATGGCCCATTCACTAATTTTTTTTTAGAATTATTAATAGTGACTTATTTCTTGGTAAAAATCCTAACAAATTCTTTTTCAATTACATTGAATAACATGTTATATGAATCATTAATTTCCACACCCCTAAACTTTAACAACGAGACTCTATTGACTATATTTTTCCTAAATGTATCTAGGCGATGTGCTGTGATTGGTCTACAAATGAAAGTAGATGAAGTCGTGACAGCATAGTGCTCCAAATAATTTGCTTTGCTTATCCTAATTCTTTGCTGCCGGAGAAGCCCTGAATATTTTGATGAACAATATTTAAAATATTGGACTTCCCTGTTGTCTCTAAACTAGATATTCTACTAACGCTAGAGGTGTCCTCTATTGTCTTAGATGTAAATTTAAATGATTTGGAACGAGTTCCAAGGTTCGACTATGTATACAATTAATATTATTAATATTATAGGCTAATAAATAAGCCAGTTGTTTTTTAATTTTAAAAGGCAAATAAAAAGTTTTGCATGTCAACATATTATTAGGAATAAATTTATTTGTGTCAAAAAACACAAATTTGTCATTATGACTAGTCAAATTGTGTAACAATGTATTCAATTTATGAATACTATCATTTTGAGTAGATGAATAAAATTTATAAAAAGGTATTGCGCATAAATAAATTATTTTTACAGGGAGTTCTGACAGAAGAGAAAACCCCTTAACAATGTATTTTTTACTAGTTTTTACATTACCTATCATTATTATAATTGTGGAATATATATTAAAATTACTTTTAAGCACACGCTTACATATCTTACCTAAAGGAGCGTCTGGCATGCAGAAATTTAAAACATTACAATTTAACATGTTATTTAATAGGGATCCATAGCCAACTCCTATATCGTCAGAAAACATTAAAAAATTATCATTTATAGGTGTCAATGGTGTTAATACGTCACACAAGGGTTGCTGGACAACATCTACACTGTGCTGATCAGAAGGATCAGGGCTTTGATTACAGCTGCACCGGTCCACAAGTGTGGTAACAGCTTGTATGTGTTCAGTTCAGTTTGTTGGAGTACTCGCACCTAGAAGCAGTGGATCGCTGCTGTGGGCGAGAAGGCTGTAGTGATTGCAGCAGCTGATCGGCCAGGTGACTGGCCGCTGGAGGTGTGACGTCATATTAAGGCGCCCCCTACCGGACGAGTGCAACAACAGGCAGTGACGTACACCGAGGTGGTAGCAGTAAGTGAAGTGTCGTGAGTTCTTTCCAATATAAATTGGAAAGAACTCACGTCACGACAGTTTCACGTCACGACAAGTTTGAACTTTATTGCAAGGTGAAGATTAACTTAGTAATAATACCTAAGTTTAAATAACCAGACTTATCATGTATCATCATTTGTTTATATTGTAAAAAAAATAATGGCACTGTAGTACCCGCGGACAGTCAAGTTTCAATACAAATATCTCGTCTGCACAGCCGGGCGGTCATTTTGATTGTCGGACCAAGTTCGCCATCGGTAACAAATATCGTTTTGTGCCGAGTCATTTCAATTAGTTAATTTATTAGACTTATCATGTATCATTTGTTTAAATTAAGCCATTATTTTAAGGGTAGTATAGTCTAGTTTCAAAATAAGTTAATAAAAGTATAGCCGAGAGCATAAATTTGTCATAATAAAATAAAATTGCCAGAAAATCGGACAAAAAAAACGTACAATTATGTATTATCATTTTTTTTTTATATGAAATTGTAAATTCGAAGTATATATTTTCAATTTTATTGATGCCTTATTTTATTACCTATCTACCAGTACTTTTTTTTCGTAATCACAACTATCTGGTTTTTATCTGGTCACGCGATTTTTTTTTAAGCACCTATCGAGCGATAGCGCCGGACGGTTTCCCCACATCATAGTCTGCTAGCGCGGACAGTCAAGTGGCTAAGTCTGTCGAAAATCAACCGCAGTTTTTTTGTATATGTTCGTCCAAGCTACTAGAAAATATAATTATGTCATCTAAATAAACCATGCAGCGTAGTCCCTCAAGTCCTCTCATACATTGTCTATTGCCCTCTGGAATAATGCTGGGGCCGTTTTCAAGCCAAACAGCATTCTTAGATAATTGTAATGGCCATTTTGGGTACTGAATGCTGTTTATTGTCTGTTTTCTCAATTTCAATTTGGTGGTAACCACTGGCAAGATCTAAAGTGCTAAAGTAAGTGCTTTTGCCTAACTTATCAAAAAGGTCAGTAATGTTCGGTAATGGGTACTTGTCATCAACAGTAATGTCATTGCCTGATGAAATCGCCAGGTTACTTACCCACGTGGCACCACGTGTCACTTCATACCGCCACACGCACCTAACTTTGGAGGCCTGTAGGAGGCCGGTGTCCGGTCTTCAAGAGCGCACTTGAAAAGAGTTATAGGAGACGCGACTCTTACCTTTGAGGAAATGAAAAAACCCAATGCCCTTAACACCGGGGCATTTCTTAGTGGGGAAAACCCTTAGTCACTATACCTGACGAGGACTATTCTAAAACTTATCTTTCCGGCCTTCAGAGATGGAAGTTTACTCAAAAGATGGTGAATGATTTTTGGCGGAAATAGTCAAATAAGTATTTAGTGACTGTTAATAATAGGTAGGTTTAATATTATTAATAGTCACTTCTTGTCCTTGGTTGATTTTGCATACCAAATACTATAGTATTATTATTCTTACTAATACTGGCAGATAGATATTGAGATAAAATTACGTAATAAAATACTAATGTATATATAATAACAATGTATTGTATTGGATTAAGGAGACCTATCGTAACTATGCTTCAACATTTTATTTCATCTGTTTTCGTAAGTAGTAGTAAGGAAACAGAGCCATAGATGTCGCTGTGCGCCGGTCGGTCAAACCCGCTGTATATCGCGGTGACGAGATACTTCTGCAGCTGTAATATAAGGTCTCGCATGCTTGGGTAGTCACAATTTCGATTTATTTATTATTCCAATTTTCAATGAAATTGTAAATAAATGGAATAGTCAACCCAGCCCGGCTTTATTTTTGGCTGAATGTGGTTGAAGGGGCATGCTGCCTCTTTGACTTTTCCTACCCCTTCGAGGATTATGGGCATGATGTTATAATCAAAGTCAAAATACTCTTTTTTTATACATATGTATGTATGTATAAATAAAGAGTATTTTGACTTTGACTTCGACTTATTACTACACATGAACGTCACAGAATAGTGCTATTGCGAGAAGAAGGACTTTCTGTTGCCGAAATAGCTAGAGAAGTGGGAGTTGCTGTAAATTGTTTTATTTTATGTATTTTGAGATTATACAGGATGTAAGAATGTTTGTTTTTAATATACTATGAATAATATGAGATTATCACATACATCCAAATTGTGTTCCAAATGTTATCCAAATGTATTCGTGGTGAATAACAATATTAGTAAGAAAGGATTAACACCAAGACTTAGAACAAACACGTATTCGCCACACGAATGTTTGTCCTAAGTGGGATACTAACACGGTAGAATCGAAATCAAACGCAAAGCATAGAGTCACTTACGATTAATAAAGTGTTAGGTTTTTATTTTATTTTCGTCGCCTAACACCGTGTACTTGTGGATAAGGCGATGGAATAATGAAAAAAACGTTGATAAAATTAAGAAGACCAGTAGAACAAGAATAACTTCAAGACCACAGGACGTAAACATCATTATTATAAACGAACGGTCGTTGACGCCTCCTCGAAGATTCAGACTCAGCTTCAGCTTCAATTTGCAGTAAATTTTGATTTTTGATGTAATATTTTCTGATAAGAAACCTTTAA
This sequence comes from Glyphodes perspectalis, assembly GCA_951394215.1. Lineage (NCBI taxonomy): Eukaryota > Metazoa > Arthropoda > Insecta > Lepidoptera > Crambidae > Glyphodes > Glyphodes perspectalis. Next base: position 1,157,604 of record OX596218.1, read on the forward strand.
ATCTTCTCAACATGGTCGAATTACGTTATGGATAATACATAATACCCGTTATCAAGAGAAGCACTTAATAGAAAATAGATCCAGTGGAAGGATTTCTGTGGGTCTTTGGGGGTGGATGAATAAAAGTGGTCCAGGGGAACTTATAGAAATTGGTTGTCGACAAAATTATAAACCAAAACCGAATAAAGTCAAATGGCTTTTCAATTAATAAAAGCAACTCTCTTCAAATCTTTAACTTAAGCCTCATAAAGTAAATTTTCTTTTCAAATAAGAAAAATATCCCTCTTCAAATCTTTAATTAAAACCGTATAAAGTCAAATGGCTTTTCAAAGAAAAAGTGGGAAGGCAGGGCAAGTTAGCCTACTCCTGGTTATTCCTATGTTATTTTACAACTCACAAGATTTGAAGATTCGGTACACTATATGATGAAAAGGGACAAACACAGTTGCTGTCGAGTACAAAGACGTAAAACAAACCGTTTAACGTATTGTGTCAACTGTGATAAACCACTGTACAATGATTACTTTATACCGTATCATAGAAAATATGCTTCTATTATAAATATATAACAGCCGCTCAAGGCTTCATAGATCTTTAGAACCTATGATAAACAGATATCTGCTCAGGCCCAAATAAGTGAGCACATCTTGCCACTAACACTTTTTGCCCACTGCAGCTGTAGTCAAAATGCTGGTCCATCTGACCAGCATAAAGATAATGTTGGCCAGCACCATCTGCGTGATATTTTAAATGTAACTTTCAATGATACACAACTGGTTTAATATCAGATAGCTTAAAGGATAATGTCCTAATGTGTTCATATCAGATAAGAGTAGTGTAGTTAAGATGCTGGTCAGATGGACCAGCATCAAGATGATGTTGGCCAACAGCATCCCCGTGATACGTTAAATTTAAATTTTATTTTGAATAATACCCAACTAGGTTTAGTATCAGACAGCATAAAAGATGATGTGCTAAAGTATTAAGACCAACTTATCGGGCTAACTATTAGCAACTTATTGGGATCTCATTACTTGGAACACAAAACTTCAATTAAATTTGGGTAGTAAAAGAAAGTTTTCACACCGGAGCAGAATGGTAGGGCGGGGCGTGAGAATTGAGATGACAATCATGGTGGAAGTAGCTAGAACGATGGTCTGTGCTAGAGATTTGCCAAGGTCTCTATGGGCTGAGGCAGTAAATACAGCTGCCTATGTTAACAATAAAACAGGCAAGAGCTCCGTTGCAGGAAAAAGCCCATATGAGTTGTGGTCAGGCAACGGCATTGACATTTCTAGTCTGAAAGTATTTGGTGCCCCTGTTTATACTTATATACCCAAGCCGAAGAGACAAAAATGGGATCCAAAAGGAGAGAAGGGAATAATGGTGGGGTATGGAGAGACAACGAAAGGATACAGGGTGTATTTTTCACAGAAAAATGAGGTCACAATTAAAAGAGATGTTGTTTTTCCAGCCGGCCATACAACAGAGACATAACACAGCGCGAGGTGCCTGCATCACCCTTTCTGCAGGACGAGAGTCTTGAAAGCAATATTCAATAGCAAACAAGCAGCGACACACAAATATTGGACTTCGATCAAAGCAACCACAGTGAATCAAGATTCCCAAGTGGACAATAGTGGAGGTAATGACTATGAACTTGATTGTAGTTTTGTGAGCCCTGAGTGTAGCTTGTATGAACCTAGTGAAGTAAGTGATAGCGATAGTAGCGGTAATAATAGTGAACAATGTTTGGAAAGATATAATAACAGAAGAATTAGGAAACAAGACACAATTTTATTGCTGTAATTTAGTTTTAAATAATGAGGCTATATATACTACTCATGGTAGTCTAGATTCTAGTAAATGGCTACAAGCCATTCAAAGGGAATTAAAAACCCTTAAATATAACATGGATGCATACATGGAACTTTTGTAAGCCCCCTAGGGACCAACAGATTGTAAGTAGTAAATGGGTATTTAAAATAAAAAGCAATAATGGTGTTACTCAGTACAAAGCTCGGTTGGTTGCTAGATGGTTCGAACAAAGTGATATTATAAATGTTAACTAAATGTATGGTGTGACTGATTTTGAGGAAGACCAATGAGGCAAACATAACCATCACAAATCTGTCATTACTAACGACATGATAAAGAGTGTGTGTGACCATGTAAATTTATTTGTTTCCGTTGAGTCACTTTATTCGAAAGGATTCGACTAAGTTATAACTTGGTCATCTAGGTATACCTAGATGGTAGTCTAAGTATAAGCCAAATGTATAAATTATATAACGAATGGTTTGATCAAAACGTATACTCATCAAAAGCAACAACAGAACGCCAGTATAGGGATATTGTAAATACAAATTTAAATCTTGGCTTTCATATACCGAAAAAATACCAATGTGAAGTTTGTCATGTTTTTAGAACTAATCCGACACCTACAAATGAAGAAATACAAAAGAATGAGGCACATAAGAAGGCAAAGAAAACTGCACGTGACATTAAAGAAAAAGGCAAACGTGACGCTATAATGTCTGAGGGGTCAATTGTAACAGCAGTTTTAGATTTTCAGAAAGTACTGACTTGTCCGCATGGTCAAATAAGTATACTTTATTATAAGAGAAAATAATCTACCTTCAACTTTACAGAGGGATCTTAAGTTGGGCCTACTGAACGCAGGTTCACTTGGCACTCGTCACGATCAGATGATAGTCGCCATGGCACGGCATAATGTTGACCTACTGGCAGTAAATGAGACCTGGTTGCGGGAAGGCGAGGAGGGTCGCGCGCCGGCCTTGCCCGGCTATCGTCTGCGTCACGTCTTACGTCCCGCCAGCATGCGCTGGCACGGTGGCGGCGTGGGGTTTTACATTCGTCGCGGATTGGCAGTCAGAGTGCTGCCTCATCCGCCAGCCGAAAGCGTTGTGCAGATGTGGTTAAGCTTATCTCTGAGTGGGAAAAGGATAGTTATTGGGACCGCGTACAGGCCGCCGTGGCTGAGTGTAGATGTGTTTATGAATGTCTTAGCAACGACGACGGTAAAAACATTTGCATGGTGTAATAACTAACTAACTAACTAAACTTCACGCCACTTTCCTAGCGGGGTAGGCAGAGAGAACCAAACGCCATATGGCACGATCCTTACACACCTCACACGCCTGTTCAACATATAATCCTTTTCATACAAGCTCTACGGTTTTTATGACACCTGACATCACCTTCTGTTAATACACGACCAATCTGGCAAAGGCAAAACGACAAAAAAAAAAACCTCCAGACGCAGCAAGCTTGCCACTACTACAACAGCCAAAATCGTTACAAAGTTTAAGTATGGAAATAGTAAACAAATTATTACTTTCAGAGAAAACTGTAAACTATGGCGTAATTACTGTTGCAAAGGAAAGGACGGCGATGAAAAGGAAATTGCTAACGTCAAATGTTCGTTCCTTAAGTTCAATGTCTAAGACAGATAATGAAAATTTACCATTCGTGGCTGTACACACAGAGGATCTGCCAAAAAGTTTGCAAACAGCTAGTAGAATTCTTTCAAACTCGTCAAAAACATCTAAAGTGACGATTTTATCTGAAAAAGTAATTAAAGCAAGATCATCCACCAGTTGCGATAAATCTGATAATATTTGTAAAAATTTTAAAAACCAGCATGATAACATACAAAATATTTGTATTAAAAAGGAGCGGGTTACTTTGGGAACAATAAATCAGTGTTACAAATGATACCAATTCCAAAAAATAAAGAAAATGTTCAATTTAATTCAAAAAAAAATTCAAAATTCAAAATTTCTTTATTCATGTAGGCCTTAAAAAAGCACTTATAAATCGTCAATTTTACAAAATCTTAAGAGCAATGTGAATCTACCACCGGTTCGGAATGCTGATTCTACCGAGAAGAAACCGGCAAGAAACTCGGTAGTTACTCTTTTCAGCGTCAAAATATACATGAGTAATATACAGTTTTCTTTTAAATGTTTTAAACCAAATCATACAATCAATGACTGCGGGAGATGACATAATATGATTACTTACAATAAAAGTGTAAGATTAACCAGAGCAGACCAGCCCCCAAAGGTGGCACCTGTGCACAAGCATGACGTATGTGTCAGCCATCGTTTCACTCAACCATATCAGAGGGAATGTAACGACCCGCCACATAACGCCACCACCCCAGAGGCAATTAAGTGAGCATGACTACTCAGGCTATCTCAGCAATTATTAAAAAAAACTAAAAAGAAAAAGGTCACAAATATCCAACATCAGCCACTAACCATAGGAAAAGGTGTACAAGATTCAGACTACCCTATTAAAAATTTCACATTAGATCCCAATGGAGATTCATTAACCCAAGCTGTCTTATCGTTCAGATAATCGTCAGTAGTATAATAACCTTTTTGTAGTAAGGTATTTTTAATGTACTGTTTGAACTGAATGAGAGGCAATGTTATGATACTTGCGGGAATTTTATTATAGTAATTTATACTTTGTCCCATAAAGCTACGTGACAACTTTTGAAGTCTGAAACGTGGTATTGCTATCTTAAACTTATTTCTTGTATTTTTATTATGCACATCACATTTTTTAGTAAACAAATTGATGTTTTGATGCACATATAAGATGCAGCTATATATGTACTGTGAGGCAACGGTGAGAATCCCAATTTGCTTGAATAACTCCCTAAGAGAGTCTCGAGTGTTTAGATTGTAGATAGACCTAATAGCTCGTTTTTGAAGAAGAAAGATAGTCTGGATTTCTGCTGCCTTTCCCCAAAGAAGAATACCGTAAGACATGATGCTATGAAAGTAACTGAAATAGACCAGACGAGATGTTGCAACGTCTGTAAGTTGTCTAATTCTTTTAATCGCAAAAACAGCTGAACTAAGCTTCCGGGCAAGAATAGAAATCTGATAACTCCACTGCAGCTTTGAGTCTAGATTAATACCTAAAAAGACGGTCGATTCGACTAATTCCAATTTGTCGCCGTCCAACTTTAAGCTTACATCTACTTGTCTTACGTTTGGAAGAACAAACTTCACACATTTTGTTTTTTTTGCATTAAGCTGTAGGTTATTCACTGTAAACCAATTTAAGACCATCGAGAGAGTATTATTTACGTCATCAAAATTATTTTTACTTCTATCAATGTCAAAAATGAGAGATGTGTCATCAGCAAATAATACAATCTTACATAAGTCTTTAACACAGAATGGCAAATCATTAATATAAATTAAAAATAGGAAAGGGCCCAGAATAGATCCTTGAGGGACACCCATGGTAACCTTCGATCCTGTAGAAAGAGCTCCGTTTATACCAACTCTTTGAATTCTGGAATTAATGTATGATGTAATAAGTTCCAGAGCAAGATCTTTGACGCCGTAATGGTCCAATTTACAAATGAGAGTCCGGTGATCAACACAATCAAATGCCTTGGATAAATCACAGAATACACCAAGAGCATTGAGTGAGTTCTCCCAGGCCTCATATATATGTTTTATGAGCGCAATTCCAGCATCAGTTGTGGAACGACCTCTGCAGAAGCCATACTGTTCCGAATGTAAAAGTTTATTTTGTGTGAAGTGAGCTAACAATTGTTCATTAATAATTTTTTCAAAAACTTGACTTAGTGTAGGTAAAATTGATATAGGTCTAAAATTATTAGGGTCATGTTTACAACCAGATTTGAATAATGGTAAGACCTTACTATGTTTCATTAAGTCCGGAAACACACCACTATCAATACAGGAATTAAAGATATCCGCTAAGTATGGTGCAATAATAGGAATAATATGATTAATATGCTTTATGGAAATACCAAACAGGTCACAAGTATTTTTCTGTTGCAGAGATTTGAAGGTACTTATTATATCATTGGTACCTATGTGTTTAAATTTAAAAAGAGAATTACAACCAGCGACGTTATTCTTTAACAACTTCTCCGCTTCAGAAGCAGAGGAGTTCAGCTGAGCAGTTGTTGTGATAGGAATATTGGTAAAAAAACGTTCAAAAGCCTCTGCAATGTGTTGATCGGAATTAACAACTTCGTTATTAATATTGAGACTAAACGAAGTGTCACGTGGTTTTAATTTGCCGGTTTCATGGTTTATAACATCCCACGTAGCTTGTATTTTATTGTTGGAATTTGATATCCTATCACGAATATATAAAGATTTCGCATGCAAACATATTTTTTTTAAAAGTTTAGAATAATTCCTTACATGATTTAAGAATTCAGAACAATTATTAAACTTTTTGAGTTCATATAATTCATAAAGTCGGTTTCTACTTTTGTAAATTCCCTTTGTAGCCCAGGAACTGAATGTGACTTGATTTGGACATTTCCGCTTTTTTAAGGGAAAGTTAAATTCAAATTCTTTCATCAATTTATCAAACAAAGTTCTGTATAAAGTATCAGGATCACTAGACACACATGAGATTTCAGGCAATTTAGTAGCCAATCTATTAATAGAAACAAGAAACAAAATAAATCAAGAAAAGTGAAAAGTCAAAAACCCAAAGCACAAAAACCGACACGGTACCGGAGTTCAAGTACTACTAGTGTGTCGGATGACATGAGTATACACACCGACTCTAGTATCAATGCCATTGATTTGGAAGAAGACGACATGGATTCCGAAGAAATTCCAAGAAGTTCATGTAATGCTATTGACTCTGACATACATTCCCTAAATGATCTTGATGAGCCTTTGTCACAAGTTGTAATACCTGATAATGCCACAAAAAAAATATGTGCCGATTCAAGTTGCCGTGCAGATGGTGTCCTTAGTTCAGCAGATCAAAGTAAGGTGTTGAGACAAGACAAATGGAGTCCAAATCTCAACATATACAACAAGCCAATCAACAGTAACGCTGAGATGTCAAATGAAATATCAAATGCCATAAATTATTAATAATTATTAAACGATTATAATCATTTGACTTAGCCCTGTTATAATTGTGAGTTAATGTTCACAAATTAGCCGCAATATTTTATAGTTAACATACATTTTGAGCACAACGTGCTTACGCTGCTTCAACAACCATTTTTTTGGTGCAGGAACTGTACTGCGTCAGTTTATGACCATTACTCACAAGATGGGTGTAGTCACTGTCAAACTAAATAGATATTTAGGTATTTGGTTTATTTAAATTGAATTCAGTGCGGATTTCAAGGCAATTTTGTGAAATACGGCCGGCCAGTAATTTTTTTAGTAGAAAAGTGGTAATCTAATAGACATTTGAAAATATTCTTGTTTATAACCTTAAATTGCTCAGGGAACACTTGGTACATTTAGCTAAGGGAGATTTGATCCTCCCGGATCAAGTGTCCCTTAACTTTTATTTTTCAATTAATTTCAGAATACCGATATGCCCAGAGTATACAAACAAGAGAAGGTGCCAGAAAAAGAGTACCAATCGATAAGGAAAATGCGATCGGCAGTGGACGATGTCATCGCCGGTGCGAGTATTCGTGGTACTGCAAAAGGGTACGGGTTAGCCGTTATGACACTGAAAAGGTACTTGAGGAAGAGGAAAGGTACTACTACAACTGATGAAATTGATTACACTCCAAAATATCGTCACTCACAATTTTTTTCAACTATGGAGGAGAGTGAATTTGTCAATTACCTAATGATGGCCAGCAAATTGTATCATGGATTAACATCTAAGAATGTACGACAACTGGCATTTTAATATGCTATTGAAAATAAAAGGAAGTTCCGCTAAAATGGTCCGAAAATGAAGAAGCAACCTATGATTGGTTCTACGGGTTTATGCACCGACACAAAGAACTATCACTCAGAGTTCCCGAAGCCACAAGCTTGTCTCGCGCCACGGCGTTTAACAGACAACGTTAACAATTTTTTTCAAAATTTTTATCAAGCCTTTTACAGAGATTTAACTTTGATCCGAACCAAATTTGGAATGTAGATGAAACTGGCATTACGACAGTTCACAATCCAAAAAAAATCGTGGCATGTAAAGGAATTAAACAAGTGTCTAAATTAACATCCGGCGAACGTGGGCAGCTCGTAACTGTATGCGCAGCTATAAATACTATAGGTAACCACCTTCCACCTTTTATGATATTTCCTCGTAAAATATGGCAGGAACGAATGATAGATGGAGGTCCACCAGGCACAGAAGGAGCTCCACATCCCAGTGGTTGGATGCCTAGCCCAAATTTTATGCTTTTTTTGAAATTTTTCCTCAAGTATGTAAGATGCAGCAAGGATAATCCATGTCTCATGATATTTGACAATCATGAGTTACATATTTCCATAGATTCTATAAATTTTTGCAAAGATAATGGTATACACCTGTTAACCCTACCACCCCATACCTCCCAAAAATTGCAACCGTTGGATAGAATTATATTTGGAGCAATGAAGTCATATTATAATACTGCATGTGACAATTGGATGGTTGGTCACCCAGGCCGGCCATTAACCATTAATGATTTGGCAGGATGTTTATCCAGTGCCTACCCAAGTTCAATGACACCCAGAAATATTCAGAAAAGTTTTTCAGTCACTGGGATTTTCCCATTCAACCCTGATATCTTTGCAGATGACGAATATTTAAGCTCTTACGTTACTGATCGAGAAAACATAGAACCTGAAATTGAGAATGTCACACACTCACGAACTTCTTCACCATCTCTTATTTCTGGTCCATCTTCTGCTGCTGTGCTTGCTCCGCTTACGCCTGTATCAAATGATGAAGTTGCTATGCCAATTACACCAGAACCAATATCAAATGCTCCTGTTACTATAACAAATGCTGGAACTGTTACATCCTTAGTACTACAGCCAATATCAAATCATGATGGAAGATCTCAGTTTGTGTTGAACGCTGAAACTACAACCAATGATACCAGAGCCAATAATCCAGAAATACCTGGGTATTTCTGACCATGAAAAGGAAAATACTAATGTCATAGCTTGCCCAAAAAACACTACCTCTTGTTTGCTCCCGTTATGTGTGGCCGAGACATCTGTCAAGAATAGATCGAACGCTTTTGTAAGTCCTGAAGTAATAAGGCCATATCCGAAGGCAGGACCAAGAAAAGGTGTTAGAAAGGGACGAAAAAAAGGATGTACAAGAATTTTAACTGACACACCAGAGAAACTAGCAATCGAGAGTGAATTGGATGCTAAAAAACGCAAGAAAGAAGTCAAAGTTAAAAAATTTAAAGAAAAAGTAGTGAAACGTAACCTCTATTCACAAGCGCAAGATGATGACTACATCAGAAGATGAAGAAATACCACCTTTACCACCATCAGATTTAAGTGTGTCATATGAAACGGATCGCTCTAGCGAATCAGAAAATGAAGAAGACACTATTGTCTCGGTCACCATTGGCGATTGGGTTATAGTTAATATGGTCTCACAAAGAAATCTCGCCCATAGATATGTTGTCGTCGTCGGGTTTTATCACCCCTAGGGGGCGGTTACGGGCCTCGAGCGGGGTGCTCATTGCCCGGGCGTCTTCTCTTGCGCTATCCGGCGCACCCTCGGCGCGGTCCCGGGTGGAACCCGTTGGGGAAGCCAAGTGAGTCTGCCAGCGAGCGGGTGCGGCTTACAGGTGCGGCGCAAAGGGGAGGAAGTCGGTCAGTCTGTCGGGGGGGGCATGTTATTTGGTATCAAATGTCGCGTCGGTCGTGTCGGTCATGGGCTGGGTAATAAAGATTTTTTTTTTTTAAAGGTCCTCCAGCCTTCTTTTGTCCTTGTATCTGTCTGTCTGTCCTAATTCCCGTCCGTCTGTCAGGGCCTGTGTCGCTGCGCATTGGGTCGTGGTGCGAGCTCAGCAAACAGGTCCTGGGGTTCCCGCTTACGACCCTGAAGCGGGGACGGGGACGGGGGTTAGGGGTAGGATCGGGGATGGGGTGGGAGGGGTCGACTGGGTGGGCGGGGATCAGCGCAGTCGAGGCGCATGGGTGCATTGGTGCGGTGAGTAACTGTGTATCGGGTGTATATGCGTCGTGTACATGTGTGGGTGGGGGTGTTGGTGTGCGGTGTGTTTGGGAGGGTGCAACCTGTGTAGTGAGTTGCGTGCCCACATTGCCCTACTCATCCCCGGAGAGGATGAGTTCGCGGGGTAGTGCGCGTCCCAATGGGTCAGGCGGCCGAGCATGAAGCGGCGCGATATTAATGAGGTGCTTGTGTGGCCCGTTATCCGCGCGGTCGTACATTCGACGCGCGGACAGTACCACAAAGTCCTCTATCGACTGCATCTTCAGGTCGCGGGCGATGACGTCATTGCGGACGTAGCGTCCCGCCCCCGTGATGATGCGGAGGGCGATGTTTTGTTGTGCCTGGAGTCGCTTTTTAGTCGCCTTATTACATAGTCCATACCAGGCCGGCATGGCGTATGTAATTCGACTTCTAATGTAGGTCTTGTATATGGCTAGTTTTGTTGGCACAGGTAGTCTTGACGTTAGGACAGGCCGCAGCACCGCCCGGGCTGCCTTCGCCATATTAATGGCGTGCGTCGCCTGGGGTAGATATGTTGGACAAGTGCAGAGTAGAAGCCAAACAGGATATGACATTAAATTTGCTAAAAAAATCAATGACAGATTTTTCAAGTGACCTACAGTAGATGATATCAGTATTATAGCGGAATATCAAGTGGTAAAAAAACTACCAACTCCAAAAATGAAATCGTTATCGAGAAGTCATCAGCTTTGAATTCCCCAAATCATTAAAGAAGTTCAAAATTAAGTAAATTGAAAAAAGAGACTGAGATCAAAAGACTTGATTAACCCATTCAGTGCCGTGCCCGCCCATCGGCGGGCGAGACGCTATTATTGACATGCCGAGCCCGCCCATGGGCGGCTGAATTTCAATCTCTTATATCTCAGCCAAAAACCGTTGAAAAAAAGGGAGATTTTGTAGAATGGTTCGTTTTACTATAATTTATTTATAACCTAAACGGCCTGCGGATATATGAGGTTTTAAAAAATGTCAATTCCAAACTTTCATGCCGAGCCCGCCCATGGGCGGGCATAATTCTTGCACAGAATTCACAAACCTTTTGTAAAATCGGTTATAGAACTATTAAATAATTTATGAATGACTAATTTCAGTAAAATATAATATGGTCCCAACACCCAAAAAATCTTTTTTCATCTTGTTCCTAATTTATCAAATTACTATACAACGTGTAATGTTAAATGCGCAAAACCTCAGACACCCCAAATGATTTTTAATTCAATTGACCTAATTATGAGAGATTTTTATTAAAAAAAAAATGTTTAAATATTTTATGTGATGTTTTAGTTTTACTGGCACTTCTGATCATTTATTGTGTCTGTGGACGACGCTCTGTCGAAAGCGAAGTCGGTAGTTATATCGCCGGGCCGCTGCGCCGCGCTGACATTATTATTATTACTATCTACGCTCATAAAGAAATAAGGTTATCCTTGAACAGTGATTTAAATGTTTCCATCACACTTTTCCAGGCTTTGAACTGGCAACATAGGTAACCTACATTTTTAGACTTTACCTACAGTAAGATCTTATTATTAGGAAGGTACTACGTAACGTAAGTACGTGATGTTGGCGTGTTTAAAAGGTTTAAATCACTGTATTTACAAATAATTGGCACGTAATCAACTTATTTACAATTAATTAAGTAGATAATTTGGTATCTCCACTTACTGGTCCTGTTGTTGCGGTAGAAAAGATTCAAAATGTCTACCACTTTGTGAATACACAACACAGCCCGTTTTCTTAAGTTATTTTTCAGCGAATCGAGCACTTGAGTGTCACTTTTCACTTGTTGAAACGCGCGGACCCCCTCTGTCCATTGACCGAGGCGTAAATGTACCATAATCACGAAGCCTCTGTGTAGCTGCAAGCATTGTCCGATTGGATACAGATACTCCAATCTCTTCTTAAAACCGTCGCACTGCCAAGTTAACGTTGTTATTACAACGCGCTAACATTCTCACCATTTCACAATACTGAATGTTTGTGTATAAAAACGCCATAGTCGCGATTTTTTAAGCACACGCGCCGCCGGGGTATCGAGATAATAAAAAAAATGCACCTGTGACGCATGTGCCGGCGCCGCTGAGACTAGTGTAAACAGGTCAGGGCCATTGTCAAGAATTTCGCACGCCCTACCCCCATTTCTTTTTCTTATTAGTTACGTTTAAGTTAAATAAGGATAGATAACATTGATTTGTTTACTTGAAATGGTCTTGTTCATTCCTATTTGCATTGAAATAAGAACTATTATTATCCCGCGTATGAGAAAATTTAAATTGGACGACAGACATAGTTTGTTTACGTATTTTGGCGCGTTTGTGCGCGTGATGGCTTGTCTTATTAGTAAACAGACAGGGCAACATTTTTAATAAAGATTTTTTGAAAAATGTGACCTATATTAGAAAGTGGTTTAGCATTTAACAAGCATTTAACATTACACGTTGTATACAACGTGTAATGTTAAATGCGCAAAACCTGAAAACAGTATGATCAGAATAACGAGCTGAATCAATTAAACCACTTTCTAATATAGGTCACATTTTTCAAAAAATCTTTTTTAAAAATGTTGCCCTGTCTGTTTACTAATAAGGCAAGCCATCACGCGTGTTACACGCGCTGCATATATGAAGATAGCTGACGTAGATCACACCATATAATTTACCAATATAATAAGTTTGATGCCTACTGATAGATGTCTAAATCAAGCCATTGACGGATATGCGGATAAGCAGATTCAGCAACTCGTGTAACCTACTTACAGCGAGCACCGCGCGATCATGGAAATATACAGTACTTCGGTACCTACATCGTCCGAACTTAGACCTAAGCTATAATTAGTTAATTGTAATCTTTATTCTTTAAATAAATTTAAGTTGAAGTAATTTTGTTTTTTTTTCAATCCTCCGGCTGTAGTCTACGTAATTCGCGCACAAACGCGCCAAAATACGTGAATAAACTATGTCTGTCGTCCTATTTAAATTTTCTCATACGCGGAATAGTAATAGTTCTTATTTCAATGCAAATAGGAATGAACAAGACAATTTGAAGTAAACAAATCAATGTTATCTATCCTTATTTAACTTAAACGTAACTAATGAGAAAAAGAAATGGGGGTAGGGCGTGCGAAATTCGTGACAATGGCCCCGACCTGTTTACACTACTCTCAGCGGCGCCGGCACATGCGTCACAGGTGCATTTTTTATTATCTCGCTTGCGTGCGCCTAAAAATCGCGACTATGGCGTTTTTATACACAAACATTCAGTATTGTGAAATGGTGAGAATGTTACCGGTTTGTAATGACAACGTTAACTTGGCAGTGCGATGGTTTCAAGAAGAGTTTGGAGTAGGTATCTGTATCCAATCGGACAATGCTTGCAGCTACACAGAGGCTTCGTGATTATGGTACATTTACGCCTCGGTCAATGGACAGAGGGGGTCCCATACACGTTGAGCCTGACATACAAGAACAAATACTGGATTATTTTCATGAAAATCCAACAGCCAGTACGCGGCAGGCGGGCCGACACTTCGGTATCAGCCATATGATTGTTTGGAATGTTTTAAAAAGTGACCATTAGCACCCGTTTCACTACAGACGGTGCCAGGAACTAAGTCCATTGGATTATGAACCCCGCATGGCGTTTTGTGAATGGAAAATGTGGGTTACCTATGTTGCCGGTACAAAGCCTGGAAACACTTTTCCAATAAGGTTATCTTTGAACAGTGATTTAAATGTTTCCATCACACTGATGGAAACATTTAAATCACTGTTCAAAGATAACCTTATTTCTTTACGAGCGTAGATAGTAATAATAAGTTTCAACATTTTAATCTTTTATTGGTCTTTTTATATTTACTTAGTTATATTTGTAACACTTTATTGTCATAAAATTACAGCATGTAGTGTATACCTTTAATTGATTGTGCAATTAGTTTTAAGTTGTAGTAAGCTAGATTTATACCTGTATAAGTTGTAACAATCGTTGGTGTACCTTAATTAAATAAATAAATAAATAAATAATAATATCAGCGCGGCGCAGCGGCCCGGCGATATAACTATCGACTTCGCTTTCGACAGAGCGTCGTCCACAGACGCAATAAATGATCAGAAGTGCCAGTAAAACTAAAACATCACATAAAATCTTTAATAATTCTTTTTTTAATAAAAATCTCTCATAATTAGGTCAATTGAATTAAAAATCATTTGGGGTGTCTGAGGTTTTGCGCATTTAACATTACACGTTGTATACAGGAAGATTTTTTAGTCACTATCCAAATTTTTTCTAGGCATTAGGTATCGTTAATAGAACCCATTTTTGCAAAAAAAAATGTAGGTCATATTTTCACAACAAATTCATTTTCCCGACCCAATTATAAATTTCGCATGGTTACCATTTCTAGCGTAAATATCTTAGTAGATATTTGCGTAGTCGCAAAGCGATAAACATCAATGGGCGATGCCGGCGCGGGCGCGGGGTAGAGGCGGGCGCGGGGTGGAGGCGGTGGGAGGCTGGCGAGCGGTGACAAATTACAAAGGTCAAGCAGTCGCCCGCGCATCCCCGTCCGGCGGAAGCGTGCCATTTCCGGGTCTCGTGCATATCGCAGCGCAGCTCCTGCGCCGCCCGCGATGTATTCCAAGCGCGAGTATTACGAAATGGTGCGATGTTATTTGTTATGTGGGGAGAGTTTAAACGTAGCGGAAAGCCTTCCACGCCTTCGCAACCAGGGTGTGTTGAACCCGCTTGTTCCGAACCGTGCAACTATTTTAGCTGCCAACCAAAGGCTGTTAGATCATGGCCAGTTCGCTACACCTTCACATGCACAAGGGCGTGGCAGGCAAAGACTGCCAGTGGAAACCGAAGAAGAAATTATGAACTTTTTCGAAAGAGACCCTCGTGCGAGTACTCGAGATGCAGCAAGACGCTTTGAGGTCAGCCAGTACGCCGTATGGAAACTGCTTAACACCGCTGGGTTACACCCATATCATTACCAAAAGGTGCAGGCGTTAGGTGAAGCAGACGCAGTGCCCCGCCGAGCCTTCTGCGAGTGGCTAATTGCGCACCCGACGGCTGTTATTATGTGGACCGATGAAGCATTATTTACGCGCGTCGGACTGTACAACCAACATAATGAGCACTGGTGGTCATTCCGAAACCCACACATGATAAGAGAAACTTATCACCAAGTGCGCTTTAGTGCAAATGTGTGGGCCGCGATTGTTGGCAACCAAATACTTGGGCCGTATTTCATCGAGAGACGCTTGACCGGCGGCACGTACCTCGATATGTTGCGTACGGTGATATCCGACTTGATGGACGATGTGCCGATCGCACACTTTCGCGATTTTTATTTCCAACAAGACGGTGCACCGCCGCACTACGCCGCCGCCGTCCGCGAGTACCTCAACGCCGAGCACGGCGACCGCTGGATCGGCCGCGGAGGCCCCGTCCCGTGGCCGGCGCGCTCACCTGACCTGACTCCATGTGATTTCTTTTTGTGGAGTGAAATAAAAAGACGTGTGTATGTGGATGAGGCCCAAAGCCTGGACGCATTAAAACTGCAAATTAGACAAGCATTTGATGAAGTGAAAAGAGACACTTTAGTGCTAAATAAATTAAAAGACAATGTGCAGAAGCGTGCGAGACTCTGTTTGGAGAGAAATGGTATGCATTTTGAACAATGGCGTTATGGAAATGCGCCGCATAGAAATCATCTGGACTTCACAGCAAATACTGGACTGAAAGTCGATATGAGGGAGAAAGAACCATTCGATTTTATTTTGCTAATTTTATGTCCATCGATTTTAAATTTAATTTTAACTTGTACCAACAAGTTTGGCGAGGAGTTAAAAAATACGGCTTCTTCTGCCCACAGTAGGATGAAAGAGTAGCAGCCAATAGATATGACTACTTTAAAAACGTTTATTGGGTTGTTAATTCATATGGGGACTATCCAATATAACAGAATTTCCGATTATTGGAAAACCCATTATTTATTTAAAAATAACATATTCAGACAACACATGTCGAGAAATAGGTTCTTAAGCATAATGAGGGCATTAAACGTACAAAACGTGGCAGGAAATGCGAGCTTAAATAAAATAAAATCTTTAATTGACAAAATAAATAAAAATATGAAAAATATTTATCATCCCACAAGGGAAATTACAATCGATGAGTCGCTGATGTTATGGCGGGGAAGACTGAGCTTCCGCCAGTACATTAAATCCAAAGCCAGTGGCTATGGAATTAAATTTTACAATTTAGCCGATAACACAGGCATAATTTATAAAACCCATTTATATGCTGGATCAAAAGATCCTTTTGTTTCAGAACGCGGGCATACAAACAAAGTTGTTAAATTATTAATGGATGGCCTTAAAAATATGGGACACTCACTTTATATCGATAATTTTTACACTAGCATCTCTCTCGCTAGAGATTTGTTAGAAAGCGGTACATTTTGTACTGGAATTAAAAATGAATAGAGAAGGGAATCCTAAAGACTTGCTTAAAACAAAACTAAAAAAAAGGTGAATGTGTAATATTGCATGACAAAAATAATATTACTATAGCAAAGTGGATGGACAATCTTATCAATTATATAAAGCAGAAAAAAAACAAAATATTTCCCTCTATGATTATAGAATTAAGATTTTAGAAAGGTTGTTGCCACCTGTATTTCCAGATGAGGAAATACCTCTGGCGATTTGCCCCATGCATTTTCCTAAGCAAGTAACAAAAGAACCGAATTGTCGGAGAGAATATTGTATTTATATTTTGCAGATATGCAGACAAAGATCCTCTTTGTGTCAATTTTAAGTTACCTTGCTTACATACATCTTCAGGATCTGGATACAAGTGCAAATCCATTCCGTTGAAGTTGGTTATACAAAATAGAAAAGCCCTATACATCCGGAAGAACAAGATTGAACAAGACATATATTTGTCTCGATTGATAAGTTCACATGAAGCACAAAGGAAAGGTAACTATGTGCCTAAAGAAAATGTAAAGAAAAGGTGCAGAAAAATCAGTTGTTCCTACCATTTTTTTTCCAAAAGCAAACGCGTGGTTAAAGTGTGCAAGAACTTCTTTTTGAGTGCTTTTGGAATAACAAAAAGAAGAGTGGAAAATGTAAGCAAAACACTATACAATGGACAAACGCCTAAAGAAAATCGTGGTGGTAATAAATATGGAAATCGTAATGAAGCTAAAAAACAGAGTCTTCGTAACTTTTTAAATAACCTACCAGCACAAGAAAGCCATTATGGAAGAGAAAAGTCCAAGAGAATCTATTTGTCATGTGACTTAAATGCAAGAAAATTGCTCAAAATTTATAATGAATCTATGTCAGATGATTTGAAAGTGAAAAAAACCATGTTTTACAAGATTTTTATAGGAGAATATAATATTGGGTTTTCCTCTCCGGCCACTGATGCCTGCAATGTTTGTGTTTTATGGAAAAATAAAATAAAACAGGAAAAAGATAATGCAAAGAAACAGTTACATATGACAGAATTGAGAGTACATAAACTTCGGGCCAATGCATTTTATGCACATTTGAAAAAAAAAGAGTGTTAATAGACAAGCAATGTAGATACATTTTTATCTATTGTATTGGCAACACTGTGTCAATGTGTCAGAGTGACTGTCTAATTTTTGCTAATGGCGTACCTATTGTAATTTTGTTCAATAAAACAACGTTTCTAATTATTAAATACAGTTTCATTTATTCAAATAACAACAGGTTATGGGCCCAGTCACGGCCACCTGTTAGAAGAAGGAAGAATAACAATTACTTCGTGCGCTATTGAAGACTGGCGAAAAGCAAGGTTAAGTTGGCCGGCACGTGCCGACTGAAAATTTTAGTCAGAAGGAATACTTGTCTATATTGTTAGACAAGGCAGTACATAACGCAAGATGGAAGTAAATAATACCACTAATGTGATGAAACTGGAAGGTGCGAAAAACTGGAATGTTTGGAAGTTTCAAATAACCGTTTTGTTGAGAGGTCAAGGATGGTTGGACGTTGTTGAAGGGCGGACGGTAAAACCAGAAGAGGCTGTTGCACGAGCTGCCTGGGAAGTAAAGGATGCTAAGGCTCAATCATTGATGGTCACCAGAATGTCTGAGGATGTCATGCTGCATATCATAACTTGTACATCTTCTGCTGAAATGTGGCGAAAGTTGTTATGTGTGTACGAGCAGAAGTCGGAAACGAGTATTCACATTATTCAGCAGCGTTTCTTCCAATATAAATACGAGAAAGGAGTTGATATGTCGGTGTTCATATCTAAAATCCAAGAAATGCAGAGTCAATTGAAGCAATTGGGTGAGGAGATCTCGGACAAATTTACAATAACTAAAGTTTTGATGAGTTTACCAGATGAGTACAAACACTTTATATCGGCATGGGAGTCTGCACCCGATAATAAACAAACATTTGATAATTTGGTGGCAAGGCTATTAGTAGAAGAGGAAAGGTTGAAGGAAAAGATTGAAGAAAACCAGGAGACGTCGTCATCATCAGCATTCGTAGCCAAGAGAAGTGTTAAGTGTTTTAAATGTGGCAAACCGGGACATTACCAGTCAGAGTGTCGAAATAATAAAGACAGTGAGAAAAATGTGAACTTTAATAAATGCTTTTATTGTGGTAAACCGGGACATATTAAGGCGCAGTGTCGTTTTAGAAAGTCAAAGGACAATAAGAAAATGAGTAATGCGTTCGTCATGTCTAAATCAGAAGACAAAAAATATGAAAAATCAAAGTGGTTAGTTGATTCAGGGGCTAGCGAACATATGTGCTGTGATCGGTCATTGTTGTCACCATTTTCGAGTGTCTCGCAAAAGTCGGTAATTGTAGGTAACGGCGCTATTATTAGTGTAGTAGGATCCGGACAGATGGCGGTACAGGTCTATAATGGGAATGAATGGGTTGATACGACCATAGACAACGTGTTGTTCGTTCCCGAACTGAAGACAAATTTATTCTCTGTGAACCGCGCAGCGGACCGTGGCTATGTCATGATCAGTGTTGCCAAATTAGCATATTTTATGCTAGATTTGGCATAATTTTCCGTTGTTTAGCACATATTTTTGATGTTTAGCATATAGCATATTTTTAGCACGTAACCTAATAATGGAGCTTATTAATTCTTAAACATTATGTCATTACTACGAGAGTTAGCAAGAAAATACTTTAGTTGCCGGCTAGTGTCGCTGACAGTTGTTGGGGAATCCCCCAAAAACATACAGGTTCTCTATGGATTTGGGGGATCCCTCAACACTAGCATTATGTTATCTGTGCCTTAACTGTCATTCATTGAATGTCTCTAACCAAACAATATTCTTTCTCTAACTTTGTCTTGTAATAAAGAAATGAGATAGAATACATACAATAGCATATTTACTATCTATCATTATAATTGAAAATTGAAAGTTCCTAGAGTTTATTTAAGCAGTACAGTTTTACGCGCATTATTAATTGGTTTTTTGATAATCGTTTCCATGCCGCCTAAATACAGTCAGCATTACCGGTCAGAGTGGGAGCAAATGTCGGATTTCAAGGATTGGTTACAACCAGTCGAAAATGATATGACTAAGGCATATTGTAAGTACTGCAAGTGCGAGATTATTGCAAAAGTTTTTTGTTTAAAATTACATATTTTGTCAACAAAGCATAAAAAAGCTATAGAACCAGTGAGAAGTCAAAGAAAAATAAATTTTCCCAAAGTAAAGAAAGATCTGAATACACAGAGAGCAGAATCTTCGCTAGCTATGTTTGTGTGCGCACATTGTTCAATTATGGCTGTCGATCATTTGTCCGAATTATGTAAACACCGATTCGGTGACAGCAAAAGTGGAGATTTGCGACTCCATCGTACAAAATGCACAAATATAATAAAAAATATTTTGGCGCCTCATTTTATTAAAGAAATCGTGTCAGATTTGGGAGATAAAGAGTAGTCTCTTGCTGGATGAGTCCACAGATATTTCTGTCACCAAAATGTTGGGAGTATCAATCAGATATTTCAGCCGATCTTTAAAATCTATAATATCCACCTTCTTGGGGTTGATTGAGTTAGAAGATGGCACTGCAAACAGCATAGTCAACGGCATTAAAGGATTATTGTTAGTTCTGAATATTGAAATAAAAAAAATGATCGGTATTGGCACAGATAACGCTACGGTGATGACAGGTACTAATAATGGAGTACATGCCTTGTTAAAAAATGCAACAGGTAATGATAATTTAGTTTTAGTTCGCTGCGTGTGCCATTCATTACAATTGGCTTTATCTCATGCCTCAGAAGAAACTCTACCACGTAACGTTGAATTTCTTATAAGAGAAACCTATAATTGGTTTAGTTAGTCATTCTTCGAGCCGTCGACTACAGTATAAAAGTATCTATCAAACAATTAACTGTGGTTCTGAACCATTGTTAATTCCACAGATGTGCAATACCCGATGGATTTCAATTGAACCAGCAGTCAACCGTATTCTGGACCAATGGGTGGAATTGAAACTTCTGTTTGAAATTGCCAGGCGCGATAACTACTGCTATATGGCAGAAACACTATACAACATGTATAATGATCCTGTGAATCATTTGTATTTATTGTATTTAAAACCGATCTTAGAGGAAGTTCAAGTTGTCAACAAGCTGTTTGAAAGCAGCAATGTTGATCCAACAAAACTCTACAAGGATTTGTGTGCCTTAGTTCA
The DNA here is from genome assembly GCA_951394215.1 of Glyphodes perspectalis. NCBI lineage: Eukaryota > Metazoa > Arthropoda > Insecta > Lepidoptera > Crambidae > Glyphodes > Glyphodes perspectalis. The sequence goes on from OX596218.1 coordinate 1,178,339, forward strand.
ATCTACAAGTCGACGTATTTTGAACCCAACTGCGAGAGTTGATATTTTTAATCAAAATATAGAAAGTTATTTGGATCCTAAACCGTATATGGGCTATGCTTTCGAAACAAAATTACAGGAATACAACCTTCAATCTGAAATGGAAAAAAATGTACGTCAACGTTGCCTGAATTTCACATTAAAACTTACAACAGAACTGCGATCCAGATTACCGATCAACTTTAATATACTTGAAAAAATATCTTTATTTTCGGTAGAAGAAACTTTAAAAGTAGTTAAACCGTCTATAATTGATATTGCTCAACAATTCCGAGCGGATACACCCACAATAGATAGGCTCATATCACAATGGAGAAACATAGTGCACATGAAATGGGAATGCACATCTTCTACCGTAGAATTCTGGAATGAAGTTATTGATTATAAAGATGCTGCTGGTAATAACCCCTTTGCAGATTTATCTCAGTTAGCGATATCATTATTATCACTACCACATTCCAACGCGGAAATTGAACGCGTTTTCAGCCAAATGAATGTAGTGAAAACGAAGATTCGTAACCGCTTGTCGGTAAGAACTTTAAATGCCATTTTATATGTCAGATTTGGCCTGAAGATGGCAGGAAAATGTTGTTATTCTTACAGCGTTCCGGATGACGTACTGCTCTCTATAGGTACCAAGGAGAGTTATAGGTTTGTGAATGAGGCTTCCACGTCTACATCTACATCAGCTGTCGATGAAGACCATGACATTAACATTTTGTTTGATAACATAGTCGATTAAAACATAATATGCGTTTTGTTGATTAATAAATATTTAAAATTAAATGACGTTTTATTTGAGATTGTAACATTTTAGCATAATTTTTAGCATTCTTAAAAAGCAATTAGCATAATTTTGGCATAATTTTAACAACAGTATAGCATATTTTATATCAGTCTTGTTGGCAACACTGGTCATGATGACAGATAGTAATACTTGCCGGTTTTACAAGAATAACATTGTTTGTGCTGTTGCGAATAGACTCGATAACTCATATTATATGGAATTCCGTTTTAAAAGTGAGCATGTAAATGTAGCTAACGTAGTGAAGAACGATTTATATAAATGGCATCAGAAGTTAGCACATCAGAACTTTGATCACGTAAAGAAAGTGTTGGCGAAAAACAACATTGTTGTCAAACAAACCAATGTGCCACAATGTGAAAGCTGCTTAAAAGGAAAAATACATCGGTTACCATTTACGAAAAGCGAAAATGTAAGCACTAGGACATGTGAATTAATACATGGAGACACATGTGGACCCATGGAAGAAGAGTCCATTGGTGGATCGAGATATTTTGTAGTCCTGAAGGATGACTACTCAAACTTCCGTACCGTGTATTTCGTCAAAACGAAGGACGAAATAAAGCATTGTCTGGAGGATTTCTTATGCAAAGCTGAAAATGTAACTGGTAACAAGGTCAAGACATTTCGAACGGACAATGGTTTGGAATTCATAAATAAAGAGGTGAAAGAAATGTGCTCTAAGAGGGGTATCATTCATCAAACAACAGTATGCTATACCCCTGAACAAAATGGCAAGGCCGAGAGGGAGAATCGTACACTTGTTGAGGCAGCAAGAACAATGTTACACGATAAGAAAACTAACTAACTAACTAACTAAACTTCACGCCACTTCCCTAGCGGGGTAGGCAGAGAGAACCGAACGCCATATGGCACGATCCTTACACACCTCACTCGCCTCTTCAACATTCATAATCCTTTTCATACAAGCTCTACGATTTTTATGACTCCTAACATCACCTTCTTTTAATACACGACCAATCTGGTCGTGGTAGGTGAGCCTGGGCCTTCCGCGGCTCCTACATCCTTCCACATTCGCATTGTATATCTGTTTAGTCAATCTTTCGTCATCCATTCTTTCCACATGTCCGAACCACCGGAGCATGCCTCTTCTTACCTTGACTCCGACGCTGTCCTTCAGACCAACTCTCTTTCTTACATCATCATTCCGAACGCAGTCTGTGAGCGATACACCGCAGATTTTCCGCAGCGCACGCATCTCGACCGCGTTTATTCTACTTTCATGCTCTTTCTGCCATACCCAACTCTCGCTTCCATATGTTAGCGTAGGAATCAGCACCGCATTGTGTATGGCGAGCTGGGCCTTCTGGCTTAAGATTTTGCTGCCTAAAAGTTTTCCTAACGCTCCATTCACCCTATTCCCTGCATTCACTCTTCTTTCTATATCAGCGGAGTACCTTCCATCCCTACTAAATGCAGATCCTAGATATACAATTTCATTCACCTGTTCCAGCACTACATCGTCAACCGTTATCCTTGTATCCGTTCTGGTTTCATCTCTTTCAAACACCATAATCTTTGTTTTCTTCGCATTCAAATGTAAGCCTCTCTCCTTGCAATCATCTTTCAATGTTGTGACTAGTTGCTGCAGATCCGATGCCGACTCTGCTAGAAGTACGGCATCGTCCGCGTAAAGCAGGCAGTTCACAACCAGGTCACCCATACGCACTCCAACATTCATAGATCTAATCCTCTGGAGACAATGGTCGAGATATAGGATAAACAGCAGAGCAGACAGCACGCATCCTTGTCTGACACCAATATTGACGTCAAACCAGGGTGACAGGCTGCCCTCCACTTGCACGCATGCCGTACATCCCACATAGGTGGACTGCGCAGCACGAAGCAATGCTCCATCAATCCCATATCTCGGCAATATGTCCCAAAGGTCCTTTCGTACAACCCTGTCAAAGGCCTTCTCCATATCCACAAAACCGCAAAAAACCCTCTGACTTTTGGCCAGATGCTTCTCCACGATGTTGCGAAGAGAGAAAACTTGATCCGTGCATCCTCTACCATTCCGGAAACCTCCCTGTGCCTCCCACAACATTCCATCAGATTTCACCCTCATTCTCCTCTCAATAATCTTGCCATACACCTTTGCTGCTAAGCTGATCAAACTGATGGCTCTATGGCTGGCACAGTCCATACGTGACCCAGCACCCTTGTACAGAGGCACGATAACTGCCCGTCTCCAGTCCATTGGGACCTTTCCGTTTCTCCAGCATAGATTGCACAAGAACCAGAAAGCGTCCTGGACGCTAGCGCCACCTAGCTTGATCATCTCCGCAGATACCTTGTCTATTCCCGCGGCCTTTCCACTTTTCAGACTTCGTATCGACCATTCAATCTCATTCATAGTGATGTCTTCATCAGACGCTGGCACCACAGAATCAGACATAGCCTCACTCTCAGTGCCAACATCAGAGACATACTCATACATTTCTCCAAAATATTCACTCCACCGTTCTAACACCTCGTTCGGGTTTGCAAGAATGTCACCAGCTTTAGATTTAATCTTACTCATTCCGGATGCCGACGAATATCCCCGAGACCTCTTAACCTCCCTCCAAAAGAGCTTGGAATTAGCCTCGAAACTATTCGTCAGTCTCCTTTCTTCATTCATAGCTACTCTTTCACGCTTCTCTTTCACTAAAGCTTTGGTTTCACTCTTGCAATAACGGTATATTTCTTTCTTCATCTCAAGCATACTTTCATCCATTTGCAAAGATGAGACATAATCAAGCCAGGCCTTCTTCTTTCTCGCTACGGAGGCTTTGACCTCCTCATCCCACCATGCGTCGCCTTTCATTGTTCTACGTCTCCTTGCGCATCCACATGCCTCTTTTGCACTGTCCACCATGCTCTCTTTCAAAATGTTCCAGCAATCATCAACATCTAAGCCAGAAAGACTCGCATTCGCAAGTCTTTCATTGACTAAGCCTACATACACACTCCTTACACTTTCATCTTCCAGTTTTTCATTCCTTATCCTTTCAGTGCCTCCGCATGGAGTACGCACTCGCCAGTGCCTCCACTTCTTGAAAAGCCCAGCAAACCGGCATACTACCAGGTAGTGGTCTGTTTCAAGAGTAGGGCCTCTGTAGGCTCTTGTATCCAATATACTATTGCGGAGGCGGCTATCGACTAAAATCAAATCAATCACACTTTTTTGGTCATTCCGTCTCCAAGTATACGTGTGAATATCCTTATGACGGAAAATAGTGTTTGCCACAAGGAGGTTCCGTTCCAAACATACTTCCAAGATTTGCTTACCAGCATCATTCACTCTCTTGTCTCCATATGGGCCAAGGACTGCTTCATAGTCAGATCGCTTGGTGCCAACCCAACCATTCAAATCTCCACACATAATTATCCTCTCATTTCCTTCAGTCAGGTCCAGAATTTCTCTAACAGACTCCCAGAACTCCTCTAGTTCTTGGGGACTGGCTGAGCTTACTGGCGCATAGCCTGCAACCAGAAAGACTCGCGTAATACCCAGTTTAATACGAACCCAGAGGAGTCTCGGGCCAACTAATCCATAGTCTTTCACACCAGAGACTAAACGAGAGGAAAGCACTACTCCAACTCCACCGCTGGCATGACAATTCTGTTCCACACCAGACCACAGAGCCATCATACCACCGGGAAGCTCATCTGCATCGCTGCCCTTCCGCTTAGTCTCTGTCAAGCACAGAACATCCAGGCGTCTCTCATTCATTACGTCAATCATCTCATACATCTTATCTTTCATTCCACCTCTTACATTCCACGTGCCTATACGGCACTCTGTTCTCCTCGTTCCGCAGTGTCCGGCGTGGCGTGAAGGGTGGCGGCCCCCTTCGCCGCACTCGCCACTTTTCGCACCGACGAGGGCTCGTCGGTGCGCGTCGCATCGGGGGAACGCCCTACCCCGCTCTGCGGAATTAGATCGGTCCAAGGTTGCAATCCGAAATCGGACTGGCAGGAGTCGCGACGAGCACGCCCTTGGCACATGACCCCCTAATGATACACGATAAGAACTTACACAAGAAACTATGGGCAGAAGCAGTTAACACTGCTGCTTTTGTATTGAATAGAACAGGTAAAGGCAGAGACGGGAAATCACCATATGAATTGTGGACAGGCAGAAGCTACAATATTCACCAACTACAGGAGTTTGGTTCACCAGTTTATGCCCACATTCCTAAAGAAAAGAGAAGGAAATTCGACAAGAAGGCCGAGAAGGGATTAATGGTTGGTTATGGCGAAGAAACCAAGGGCTATAGAATTTACTTTTCTGAGAAAAATTGTGTACTTATAAAGAGAGATGTGGTATTCTTAAATAAAGAGGAAGATAAGGAGAAAGAAACTACTATTATGCTGGATCTGGATAGTCAATCTACAAATGATAATATGGTTGAATCAGTGACAGTGGAAGAAATAACTGAAAGTGAAGTATCTCAACCTAACCCAAGTAATACTCGTACTAGTCTCAACACAGATATGTCCTTAGTGGAAAGTGAGTGTTCAAGTGATTACATACCTTCGGATGATGAACTGTCGGAGGCTGATGAAATAGTACAGGTACGAGATGAAAGGCCAAAGCGAACAAGGAAACAAACATTGTTTTATGAGTGCAATAATGTAGTAAGTGAGAAATATGAACCAGCTACATATGAAGAGGCAATTAAAAGAAGTGACTCGAGTAAATGGAGAGAGGCAATGAATAAAGAATTGCAAAACTTGAGAGACAATAACACCTGGGACTTGTGTAGTGCACCCGCCAGTGGAGAAATTATAAACAGTAAGTGGGTCTTTAAATTAAAGGGAAGTAAGGACGTCAAGCAATATAAAGCACGGCTAGTCGCTAGGGGATTTGAGCAAAATAGTGAATTTGATTTGGGTGAATTATATGCACCAGTAGCAAAGTTATCTACCTTTCGAGTCTTTGTAGCTATAGCAACTAAGTTAAATCAGCCTATACATCAAATGGATGTTACTGGAGCATTTTTGTATGGTGATATAGATAGGGAAGTATATGTTAGATTGCCAGAAGGGGCTTACTCTGGGAATAACAACCTTGTTAAATTAAATAAAGCTTTATATGGTTTAAAAAGTTCACCTAAATGTTGGAATGCTAAATTTAACTCAGTGATGGCTAGAGAAGGATTTACAAGATCTAAGTATGACTCATGTTTACTTAAAAGATGTAATGACAATGATAAGACCTACTTGTTACTTTATGTCGATGACTTATTATTTATTGGGTCAAGTAAGAAAATTATTTTACAAATTAAAGCTATTTTGAATAAAGAATTTAAAATGAAGGATCTTGGTTTTGTATCTAATTTTCTTGGTATAAATGTAAAGCAAAATTTGGAAACTGGCATTACAGAGTTAGATCAACGAAGTTATTTGGAGAGTGTATTACAAAAATTTAATATGGAGAATTGTAAGGAAACGCTAACCCCTATGGACCCCAACCTAAATACTAAAATATTTTCAAATGAAACCACATCTAAAGATAAAAAGTGTGAAACATTATGCAGGCAAATTATAGGATGCTTAATGTATGCGTCATTAGGAACTAGGCCTGACTTGTGTTTTCCAATTTCTATGTTAAGCAGGTATCAGACATGTGCAAATAATGAGTTACTATGTGCATTAAAGAGGGTCTTAAGATATGTAAAGCATAATAATAATAACACAGGGACAAGAATATCAACATATATCAATAAACAATATGGAAGAGGAGACATTAGACACACAAACCACACATCTTACCCTACAAGAAACTCAAACTACAACAGAAATAAGAGACACAGTTAGACAGGTAAATGCAATCACCAATAATAAACTAGATGACGAAATTTTATACACGTTCCAAAATATTTTATCTACGTACACAGATATGGACCCAACTGATAGGCCCTATATCCCAAAACAGAAAATAACGAAAAAGCTCAACTATATTGTAGAATTTTTAAACGAACGAATTATACCAGAATATTGCAAGACAGATAATGATTTCGCTACGACACACGCTATTATATACTGCGCGGCCTACACAGCAGCAGCATGCAATGGATCCAAGATTAACCAGAACGTGAACAGTCAGCCCACTAACAGGGATAGTATTCCATTTTGGCAACAAAGACTCAACAATAAAATTGACTACCTTCGGAAATGTATAGGAAAGTTGTCAGAATACATTAGGGGAAGTAGGAGTGCCAGATTAAATAGATACGTAGAAAATATTAGACAGACATTCAAAATACATTCACGACACGAAGAACCGAACTCTACAGATAGCCAGATATTAGACACTTTAAAACAAAAATTAAACGCAGCCTCTAGTTGACTTAAGAGATACATCAATTGTACATTAAGAAAAAAGCAAAATTCACAGTTTTATAACAATGAAAAACAATTTTACAGAAAATTATCAAGTGACACACAGAGTACTATTACTAACACATCAATTTCCCTCCCGACCAAGGATGAGTTGTACCAGTTTTGGTCAAACATATGGGCAAATCCAGCACAACACAACGCTGATGCTGAATGGATACAGCAGGCAGAGATAGAAACATCGAACAGGGTCGACAAAATGAAATTTGAACTCATAGCCATGGACACACTTCTCAGGGTTATACATAAAACACACAACTGGAAAGCTCCAGGCACTGATAGAATCCATAATTACTGGTACAAAAAGCTAACTAACACTCATAGTGTACTTCTTAAACATCTCAACGATTTCATCCATAATCCAGACCTAATGCCCCCTTTTGTTACCCACGGTGTAACTTATATGATACCAAAAGGGACACAGAGCCAAGATCCAAGCAAATACCGCCCGATCACCTGCTTGCAAACCTTTTATAAGATCCTCACCTCGTGCCTTACTGATATTATTTACCAACATGTCACAAAATATGAAATATTAGCCGAAGAACAGAAAGGGTGCAGAAGACATAGCCAAGGGTGTAAAGAACAGCTTGTTATAGATGCAGTTGTAATGAAATATGCTCTGAAGGGTAAGAAAAATCTGAGTACTATGTTTATAGACTACCGTAAGGCATACGATTCTATACCCCATAGCTGGCTCCTTTTTATACTGAGACATTATAAAATACATCCAACAATTATAAAATTCCTACAAACTTCCATGAATGAATGGAAAACTAGCTTAATACTAAATAACAACAGGTCAGGCCCAATACGCACAGAAAGCATAATAATAAAGAGAGGCATATTCCAAGGAGATGCCCTTAGCCCACTGTGGTTTTGTTTGGCGCTAAATCCCCTCTCAAATATGCTTAATAGAAGTAATAGCGGGTTCCCTATCCCAGTACATCAACCCCAGACGACACTGACTCATTTAATGTACATGGATGATATTAAACTATACAGCAAAGACACATTATCACTGCACAGGCTCGCAGATATAACACAGACATTTTCAAACGACATATGCATGGAGTTTGGAATTGACAAATGTAAAACAGTCACGTTAAAAAAAGGTAGAATAGAGGAGAATAGCTATGCACTTGAAAATGGGGACATTATTGAGGCTTTAAATGAAAAATGCTCTTATAAATATTTAGGATTTGAACAACTACGACAAATAAATCAGAAACAGGCAAAATTAGATATCATTTCAAAGTTAAGGCACAGGCTCAATATACTTCTCCGATCACAACTGAATTCACGAAATCTCGTTAAAGCTATAAACACATTCGCCATCCCTGTACTAACATACTCTTTCGGCATCATTAATTGGTCTCAAAGCAAACTTAAGCAACTCCAACGTATAATAAACACTACAATGACGTCACACCGCAAACACCATCCACGATCCTGTACCCAAAGACTCACACTAGGGCGAGAGGAAGGCGGGAGAGGCCTCATTGACATCACCAACATGCATAACAAACAAATTACACTTCTTCGACTTTTTTTTCACAATCGTACTACTCAGTCTAAATTACACAAAGCCATCTCAGAATTAGACACAAAACTTACTCCACTTAACTTAAGTAATACGAATCACCAAAACAATGAAAAAATTATATCCGACCTCGAAAAGAAGACTATATGGAAACAAAAGTCTCTACATGGAAGACACTTCAGTGATTTGCACCAGCCTCACGTGGATAAATCCGCAACAAACGCCTGGCTACGGCGAGGAGAACTTTTCCCTGAAACTGAAGCTTTCATGATCGCCATCCAAGACCAAGTAATAGACACCAAAAACTACCAGAAACATATAGTTAAGAATCCTTTAATACAAGATATCTGCAGACGCTGCCACGCCAGTTCAGAAACGATACAACATATCACCGGATCATGTAAATCTATAGCCCAAACAGATTATAAGCATAGGCATGATCAAGTTGCATCAATAATCCACCAATATTTAGCCCACAAATTCCAGTTTGTCAAGAAAAAAGTACCTTATTACAAATACAAACCCGAGATTATCCTAGAAAATCAAAATCACAAACTCTATTGGGATCGAACTATTATTACTGATAAGACAATTCATTTCAACCGACCAGATATCACCTTACTCGATAAAAAGAACAAAATTGCAACCCTTATAGATATAGCAGTATGCAACACCCATAACCTACAATCCACACATACCGAAAAGATAGCTAAATACAGAGAACTATCCATAGAAATAAAAACACAATGGCAAATCCCTACAGTGAAAATAGTTCCCATAATAGTATCTACAACTGGAGTCATACCAAAGGATTTACACACAGGACTGCGGACACTCGACATACATCCATCCACATACATACTAATTCAAAAAGCTGCTGTTTTAAATACATGCAGAATAGTCCGCAAATTTTTAAGCTTATAGTTATGTCAGTAAAAATATATATAATATAATATAATATATAAGTTCAATAAATTGCGCTTGGCCGAGGCCCGTGCTCTTTATTTAATTACCTCAACAGAGAGACATATCGTTAAAACAAAATAATAATAATAATAATAAATACTTTATTTCAGGTAACAGACACAGACAGTATACAGACCCATATTTTGTTAGTAAAAAAAAATAAAATGATTTGACAAGATGGTTAGTTATGTAACATTTTGGCTTAAAATCATATTAAAAGTTGGACAGGAGGACTGTTCGCTACTGAGTGTAGTTGTTGGTAGTAGTGCCTACCGCACAAACGTTTGGAGGCGAATCCAGTGCTTCAGCATCAGGGAGTCCCACCTGTCCGCGAAAACATTTAGGATGCTGTTGGTGCTTTCTCGCAGGCGTTGTATAAGCGACGCGCACCGCTTTCTAATGATGGCATGGAAGCCATCAGTATGTGCCTCGGCGAACATGCCGGACGCACTACAATACCGCGGTAACCCCATCAGCATCCTAAAACCATTATTATATTGGACACGCAGCGCGCTATACGACCGCTGCGTATAGTCTACCCATAGGCAACTCGTATAAAAGGACTGGCAGTATGACTTGAAAAGAGTCGTCTTAACATGCCGAGTACAGCGAGCAAACCTACGGGCCAACATATTGCAGCGGACGGCCAGCGCCCTGCGCTCCCTCTCTATGTCCATATTGTCACGTAAATCCTCTGTAACCCAGTGCCCAAGATACTTGAAATGTGACACGCGGGTAAGAGGAGAGCCATTCAGAGTTATAGAAGGCACAGTAAGGGGGCACTTCTTTAAAGCCTTAAACACCATAAACTCACTCTTAACCTCGTTGTACCTGAGTCCGTGGGTCACAGCATATGACTCACAAATGCGCAGTAACTTACGCAACGCCCCGATCGATGGACTCAGCAGAACCATGTCGTCCGCATAACTGATATTGTTGACGCACACGCCGTCTATATGACAGCCGACATTAGTGCCGCCGAGATCCCCGATCAACGCATTCATGTATAGATTGAAGAGCCTAGGTGATGAAAGGCCCCCTTGCCTCACTCCACACTCCAGCCTATACACGTCCGAGTACCCGCCTGCCCATCTCACACTGTTATTTTGGTGGTTATACCAGTATCGGAACATTGACACAACTTCGTAAGGTACAGTAGTCTCACTCTTTAGTTTTTCCCATAAAACATCATATGACACTAGGTCGAATGCTTTGGACAAGTCCAAAAAACAGGCGTAAACTGGCGTCTTTCTGGATGTGTAGTACTGGACCGTCTGCTTGAGACACAGCACAGCACTTTCAGTAGACAAATCTGGTCGAAAACCAAACTGTGCATCATTTAATTTTATGTGCCTAGCCAGGTGTTGATCAAGCAAGCGGTCAAGCACTTTTGCCACTACAGTCGCCAGCGATATTGGTCTGTAGTTCGACAAGTCCGAAGGATCGCCAGTTTTGTTTTTGATCACAGGTACTATTATGGTGCGCATAAGGTCCTCAGGCAAATAGCAATGACTCATACATAAATTAAAGAGCAGGGATAGTACCCTCGGTAGATGTACTCCTGCATAGCGTAGATGCTCGACGCTCAGATTGTCATGCCCTGGGGACTTACCACGAACCATATCTTTTATTACACGCGCAACATCTTTAGCGGTAAACCTAACATTAAGATGATTTGAGGAGGGTCTATCGTCGTCAAGCATCATAGCCGTAGGTCCGAGTGGCGATTTCACCTTAAAATTGCCCTTGAAGGCATCCGCTATGCCAACGGGATTATCGATGCCGGCCACGCTCACAGGAAGGCTCGTCTTTGGACTTAACTTATTTGTTGACTTCCAGAATTGCCTAAAGTCCTTGCTGAAATGGTGTTGGGCAATATTATCCATTTTAATTTGTTGTTGATTATTTTGGCACCATCTCAGTTTAGACTTAAAAGTTCTTCTGGACTCAACCATGTTTTCATAAATAGGCCCGGTATGTGGACTCCCGTAGAGTAGCCAAATTTGGAGACATAGGCGAGCATTCCTGTGAGCGCCCCCAACGTGCCTATTCCAACCAGCGACCCGTTTATTATTATTTCTACTTAGAACATTATGGCAAAACACTGCACCCTTCGTAAGTATATCTATAATATTTTTATACAACTTATCTATTACACGCAAATGATTCTGTTCAACACAGACATTATCAGCACACTTGGTACACTCCGAGGGGAAATGTAACTCTCTCAGTCTATAATGGCAGAATTCTTTATATTTATCAATTTGAGAAGCGTTTCTTTCCCCCCAAATAATACCATTTTGGTGTGGGTTCGACAATCTAACCTTAGGTCTAATCAAATCAATTTTACATTCTAGTAGCATAGGGTAATGGTCCGACCAATACGAGTCATGCATCACGGCTACACTTAACACAGTGTCCCTTGCCGCGCTAGTCACGACACAGTGGTCAAGCCAGCGCCTACTACCGTGAGAGTCACTGACAAATGTATAAGTGTCCACCGGCAGTAAGTCTAAATCGACACATGACCATGATTGCTCCAGACAAAAGTTCGATAGTTCAAAAGCAAACAGCTCACCTGGGTGCGCATTGAAGTCCCCAAGGATGTACACTGTGTCAACATTACTATCTTCAATTATTGCACTAATTTCACTAAGGCTTTCTGTAAAGGTTGGTAAATTGACTGATGAGTTAGTAGGCATATACACTGAAAATATCAAGAATGACCTATCCCTGACAACCACCCTGATCGCAGCCAGGCGGACACTATCACACGAAATCACTGACACTGAGGTGAAAACGGCCTTTCTCCATAAAAGCGCCACTCCGCCGTATGGTCTCCCTCGCAGTAAGCCGGCCGAAGTATCCACTGCCGACACGCCCGTAAAACCGAAGTTTTCATCAATATCCCCCAAAGATGAGATATCATGTGGTAGAAGCCATGTCTCCTGTAACGCAATTACGTCGCATTTATGACATAATTTCCTCACGCAGTCAATTGACCTAACAACATTCTTACAATTGAAGGTAATGAACTTTGCTGTGTGTATGTAATTCATATTTTTCTGTAATTATTTTCTTCAACATTTCCTCGCCTGTGGTTTGATTTCTGACCGAAATGAATAAAGCGACGATATGCTATTCCGTTCGGCCAAAAATCTTCTTTTAAAAATAATGCCAATTTCTGTTTAGGTACAAAAACCTTATAAGCATCGTATTCTTTGGCGGCTTTCATATTTATTTTGTCTAGAGACACCTTTATATTTGTTTTGTTTTCAATATATAGCGTTATGTCGTTAACAGATACGTCTTTTGAGACGTTATAAATATATAGTGGTGTTTTAGTATCGGCTGCTTTGAATTTCTCGCCTGGTTCCGTAGTCGCCTTGCCTTTATGACCGACAAAACGATTCCGCAATCTTTTCCTTTGAACCTTAATCCATCCTTCATCCGGATTTTCCTGCTTCCATACTCCGTCCCGCACCATAGTAGACAGAAGTGGTGTCGGCAAAACAGCTGTGTCGTTATCAGTTGCGCATTCGAGTCTGTCCATCTGTAGCTGCGCGTGAGTCATCGCCTCGCCGCAGTGGGCACGCTGCGTTGCGGCCGGCAAACCGGTTGCTTGTTTGCACTCAGCTGATACACCGTTCGCGTTTAAGTTTGGAACATCAACCGTTTGTTTTTGAATTTGTATCGTTTGCGCTGCATTACTCAAACTTAACATGCCAGGATCGGTAATATTTCTGTATTTTGGAGGCGTCTGAGGGGAAGATATGTATGTAGGAGGTGTTATACTGTCTTTTTGTGGTGGAAGTAATCCCATGGGGCCACTATCATACGCAAAACTGTTCAATAAACAAGCGCCCCTCTTTTTGTTGACATTCACGCCAAAATTATTTACAACCGAGGAATTTTTCAAGGATTCCAGTTCACTTTTCAATTCATTTACTTGGTTCGTCGTAGCATATTGATCTTTGATCGTAAGAATTTCATTTTGCATCTTCACAATATCTTTAAGTAGCCGTGTCACATCAACATGATCGAACAGAACAGGAGGTAGTTTTTGCAATTCTCGTGCGACAAAAATAGGCATTTCAGCGGGATCGTTTTCCCTAATCGCGGTGACGATATCCTCGATGTCACGCAGCGATTTCCCTTGACGTTTTCGCATCTTTTTCTGCCCGGCTTTAGCCAGCGAATCAAAGAGTGTGTTTTTAGCATCTGAGATATCACTTTCAGAAAACGCACTAATACATATTCTGCTTATGCTCACTTCATCCATCACATCAATCTTATTGCATATGAATGCAAGGACCTCGTTAATGATCACATTACAGTTTGTACACTTCACAACTTTATAAGCCATCTTAATACTTTTAAAGCACCCGAGTACCCGCGTAACGCGACCGATCACCGTCGCTCGCGACAGCTGAAATATGCTATGTAAAGCATACCTTGGATTATAAGTTGATTTATAAGTGTAAGGAGTTTACCCTCGAGGGTTATTGTGATGCTGACTGGGGGGCTGATCTTCAAGATAGAAAGTCTACCTCAGGTTATTTGTTTTTATTTTCGAACTGTTTAGTTTTATGGTGCTCTAAGAAACAGGCTTCAGTCAGCTTGTCTTCCACAGAATCTGAATATGTGTCAATGAGTATGGCTGTGAGTGATGCTTGCTGGCTTGCGAATTTACTAAATGATTTTGAATGTGAAAGCATTTACCCAGTTAAAATATATTGTGATAATCAATCAGCCATAATAAATGCAAAAACAGATAATATAAAGCGTTTGAAGCATGTAGATATTCGGTACCATTTTGTAAAGGACTTAGTTAAGGAAAATAGGATTTGTATTGATTATATTAACACTAGTGAACAACCAGCAGACATGTTAACAAAAGCTTTGTGTAAAGAATTAATTATGAGGCATTTAAATACGTGCAGTGTTCACAACAAATATTAAAAGTTTAAGTTCAAAAGATTTTGTGTTAAAATTAGAAGTTAATAATGTTGATTAGTTATAATATAAGAATGTATTTACATTGAGAAGGGGTGTTAATAGACAAGCAATGTAGATACATTTTTATCTATTGTATTGGCAACACTGTGTCAATGTGTCAGGGTGACTGTCTAATTTTTGCTAATGGCGTACCTATTGTAATTTTGTTCAATAAAACAACGTTTCTAATTATTAAATACAGTTTCATTTATTCAAATAACAACAAAGAGCCAAATAGTATATCTGCATGTTTTGATTTGCAACAGGTGCAAAGCTTACCACGAACCCCTATTCAGGATGCTTTCTATGCCAGACAGCTCAGCCTGTATAACTTCTGTGTTGTTCCCTTAGATTCTAGAAACCCAATATTCTACACTTGGGATGAATCACAGTCAGCAAGAGGTTCTACTGAAGTAGGGTCTGCAGTTTATAACTATTTAAAAGGATTGACCCTTGAAGAGGAGATTCACCATCTGAGATTATTCTGCGACGGGTGTGGTGGGCAGAACAAAAACAGCCACATCATACACATGCTGCTTTTCTACCTTTTAAATGACTCCCCACCACATCTTGAAGACATAACACTAATTTTCCCTGTGAGGGGACATAGTTTTCTCCCAGCAGACTGAGTCTTTGGTCGGCTGGAGAAAGAAATAAGAAAGAAACCTGTGATAACCAACAAAGAAGAATATTATGACGTTTTCAAGAAATATGGTCAACTAAAAGTACTGGGAGAAGACTGGATTCTTAAAGATATAAAAAGCTTGGAAGAGCGGTACAGGAAACTGGATGGTATACAGTCCTTGAAGAGAATTTTTTTCTATAAGAAACGGGTTCGTGGTTCAGCCACTGTTGAATTGAAGGTCTATGAAAACTACAGATTTCAAACAGGTTCAGAAAAACCTGTGTCATTACTCAAAAAGGGCAAGCGATCTCCTTTGTCTTTACATGATTTAGATGTAGTACAACGTCCACTGAAAGAATGCAAGAAGAAAGATATTTCAAATTTGCTCAAGAAACAGTTTGGCGAAGAGTGGTACAGTTTAGATGAACTGAAGTGGTATAAAAAATTATTAATTGATGATCCAAACTGCAGCCCTGAAGACCAACAGAATACCGAAATGGAATCTATGTTGTGTGATTGTCTGACACCTGATATTGGACAAATCAGGATTTGAATGTCTAATAATTAAAAAAATATAATTCTGTTTAGTAGCGTCTTTAATTTTGGTCATTATTATTATTAAAAAAAAAGAATAATCTGTGTTTTATTATCATTTAAAATCTTGAGATGTACAATACAAAAGAGGATATTTACAAAATAGTACACAACTAAAGGGGATATTTACAGTAAGTACAGAACAAAGGGGGATATTATAAAAGATCCGTGTCAAAAGAGGATATTATGATTTTTCTGAACTCTGTAACTTTAAATTAACAAGTCATATTTTTTGGCAAAAAGTGTAGTTAGAACACTGTAATGAAATAGTTTCATAACAGAAATAATGCTTTTCGGTAGGTCTGTAAATATTTCCCATATAAGTTTTTCCCATTTTGTGAAAAATAAGATAGAATGTAGGTATCCCCTTTTGAAAAGACACTCCTCATTTATTCATATTGAAAATGGCGCATATTACGGTTAGAAAGATGACATGACTAATCTCAGATTTCTTTATAATTATTTATAAGAACTTTGACGTCATTTAGAAATTCTATTAGACGATTGTCTGGCACATCCTCTATAAGTCGTCTAATGGAAGTAACAACTAAATTTTTTTTGCAATTACACGGAGACAGCTCACTATCTTATGCAGTCTGTGAACTTGTATCTTTTGTTTGTGTCCTGCCAATTTTCTCCATCTTCGCTTTTATTAATTTTTCCTTAAGACTTAATGAGACCAAAATTTATAATAAGATTTAATTTTTATAACTGTATTAAGATTGTTACAGTAATATTTATTAATGTTGATTATTTTGCTAGAACACCTAAATGAAGCTTTAACGTAACTTGAAATTTTGTTTCACATGTCCTGGGTTCAATTCAATAAGACAGTGTTTCAAGTCTTTATCTTAATTATGTTTAAATTTTATTCAGGGTGTCATTGCGAGACATTTGAGTTCTTTTATTATTGAAAATATAATTTTGTTTTGAGATTGTTTTTGTTTTTTAATACGAAACGGAAGTTTCACATTTAGAAATTGATTTATGTATGGAGACGGTGTGATATGCCAATGTTATGTGATTTTGAAAGCAATCTAAAAAAGTTTATCATATTCTAAAAACATTTTTTATTTATTTCCTTAGTAATAGTATCATGTGAACCTAGATATGGGAGACTTGATACCCCAGGATCAAGTCATCCAGATGGGGGGATCAAGTCTTGCATATATACGGGACACTTGATACCATTCTCTATTTTTACTTTTAGTCAAATAATTATTAAATTTAGACACTTATATCTTTGGGTCTTACATCAATTATAGACAAATAAATTTCACATATTTCAGTACCAATATCTTTTAAAATGGATAGTCACTACGGAAATTAGGGATGAAAAACAAAAGGGGGGATCAAGTGTCCCCAGGTTCCCCTACTTACCGGAGTACAACAAACTACATACTTCCATTTCTAAAAACGTAAAACCGTATTTTTATGTTTCGGTCTGAAGCACTTATTTTAATTTGTACTTTGTATAGTACAACAGGCAGATATGAATACTGTTATAAAAACAACCGCTACCAACAACTTAAAACTTGCCTACCCCGCTAGGGAAGTGGCGTGAAGTTTAGTTAGTTAGTTAGTTAAAAAAACAAAGGACTTACGAGGATATTATCGGGCTTACCCCACCTCAATTATACAATACTAAATCCAAGACTCCATAAAATTGGTACCTATATTGGATAAATAACACGGACTAGGAAATAGTCTCCGTGTTAATAAACAAAAAAATACTACCCTTATAACCTAACAACATTCTGAATCTGGCAATAAAATAATTTATAAAATTATATATACCTATTTCAAAAGGTGATTTTGTACAGCAGCCTTCATAAATACATTTTATATTCTCAAACAATTTTTTATCTAACACAAAACTGACAAGCAAACAAACAAACACACCCAACCAATAAACAAATGTAGGTACTCTGTGCGTGCACCCAACCCAACCTTGTTATACAAACAAACAACACAGACGAATAATGTAACACAAACAAGTCGAACAACATTACATTACAACAATGAATGAGCGAGCGAATGAATAAAGTAAAGACAATGAATGAATGTTATGAACAACCGCTGAGTACTGAAACTTATGGAGACGACCTAATGTTCTATACGAACAATCTGCTATACAAATATGATTAATATCGATATTGTATTCATATACCTATATCTATCTTTTTTAAGAAGTCTACAATACTGCACGTAAAAAGAGACAATAACATATTTGACTTAACTATTTTTGGTAACATCATCAAGTGACGTCTTACATATATCTAAGTGAAACCGGCTTACCATTTTGGTTTCTCGCTTTGAGTTGTCAATGTCAGTAGAATTTGCAGTGTATTGTGCAAATTTGTGATTATAACTTAATCTAACTTGTAACAGCTGAGCTGGTGAGATAAGACGAACCATGTACCTATTCTTACAACATCTGTAATTACCTAGTCTCTGTGAATAAATATCTTTATCTTTTTATCTTTTAACATTCACAAACATCGTCATAAATAAATTGTTCAGAGACATATAGTATGTAAATTAGTAATGTGGAATGACATTACGCAAAGGCGCCATATTTGTTCCTCACTCAAATTGGGCTTCACTTTTTCGTAGTAATGCCATCTCCATTAGTTTTAGTACTCAGAGTGAACAACGGAATTAATGAAAAAGGTCCGAACTCCAAACGAGTTTTTGATTATGATTAGACTTTTTTGGTTGGAAAGGTCATATGAAAAAAGGAAATTCATTGATCAAAACATACGTACGTAAACATATGTACCAATACCTACTTATCTACATTATATACATATTATATCTACATTATATGTTAAATCAATCAATTATACACTGAATATGCTTTCAATATAAATGTTATATATTGATAGCATATTCAATGGCATAGCTACAATCAAGGACCTTGGGGCTAAAATCAACTTTTGATCCAGAGAGGTAATACATTTGTTGCCTACGCTCAGCACTAGCCCGCCTTGCCCCAGGGTAGCTTTGCTAACTGATATATAATACATTACAAGTTTTGTTTTTATTCGTTTAAAAAGATTGAAAAAAAAGGCAACTGTGTAAGTGTACAAGAAGAAAATACATTTTTTTTTTTGTACACTAAAATATAAAAACTTTTTACCGCAGCTATTTTAAATGTTTACGATATATTATTTCGTTATTTAAAAGTCGACATTGTCATCGTCATTGACATTTTGTATATTATTGTCAAAATAAAACTAAGATTACAATTATTCTAAGTTTTTAGGGATAAATTGATACTTAATGTATAGTAAAAAGAAGAAAATACGACAGCACGATGTGGTTTACGATAATACGTCAAGGGATTCAATACCGAAAAGAGGATATTATTCGGAATTGGTCTCTGATATGACCAAAGATGATGCATCTAAAAATATTTGTGCTAAAAAAAGAATGAAACTGATATTGCAGGTATTTTTAACTTTTACATTAGCTATTTAAATATGGATCGTAAAAGTACTTTCATAAGTTTGTGAAGAAAGTGCTTAGGGTATTTATGATTAACTTAAAATTAATGATTATTATTATTCATATTTGTCATGGGCATAGTACTTAGGAATTTTGAAACGCTGTTAAAATCGCAATCAGTGCATGGCTGTAAATATTGGATGTCATAGCTTTAAATAAATTTATCTTAAAAAAATATAGGTAGTTTGACAGATAGGTATTTTGTTTACAAGCCTGCAACAAGTTTGTTTGGCGGAGTTTTTTCAAAAAGTGAAACCATGTCTTTACAGAATTCTACCTATTGTTCTTATAAGTTTCTAAAAAATAATGCAGTTTTATCATTTACACCCCTATCAGGCCAAAACCGACAAATTGGCGCCTACGTTGGTTTGTCTGCCCAAACCTCAAAAACCGAAGATTCTTCTGCCACCGGGCCGGTGGACGACGTATAGGGAGGATGAAAGCATCGTAAGTTTACTTAAATACTATAGTATTTAAATTATCTAAAGTCATACAATCTTTTTATGTCCGAGAACATCTTAAGAGAAAAGTACAAACTTTTTGTATTTCGGAACTAATATGCTCGAGAGAAGTAACATGGAATGGTCAAGAGACAAATATTTTTCCACTTATCTAAGATACATGTAATAGAAAAAGGTAAGAGCAATTTTAAAACAGAAGTACCGGATTTTTTTTTGTGAAATTACACATTGGTAAGGTACTTAGAAAGGTGATGATCATAAAACCACAGAGTAATAATATACTACGTACAACAGAGGGTCACTGCCCATACTTGAAAAGTTACTGCTATAACTCGCGCAAGAACAGCGACAGTAGTGAGTAATTGGAACTACAGCAAAGTTTAGTCTGTTTGTCAGGAATAATACAAGATGGCGCTACAAGCACAGGTTAGTTGTTTCTTAGTAATAATACGCCATCTGTTTAAAATTCATGGTTTTAAAACAAAGATTATTTTAGTTTGCTGAAGAAAATATTTTATATTCCTGTTTTTCACCTAAATTTAATAAATTATCTAAGAAATTACGTAAAAAACTTATTATATGAAAAAATCATTTTTTAAAAGTGAAATAATAACGTTTTTATTTGGTTCTGTCACTCAATCAGTCTAAATGATGCCTGTAGCGACATCTGTCTGTGTCAAGTCTATACGAAATCTAAAATGTATGTGACTGACTAGACATGACAAAACTTTATGAAGCAGTAAGCAGTGTTTGATCTGATGTAAAAATGTACTCCTAATTCTGTTCTTTCCTACCTTTGTATCATTTAAGGGGTGGGCAGAGACTTTCACATGTATAATATTTAATTGGATTGTTATATAAATATATATTTTTTTACAGCAATTCCCATTTGAAACATTTGTGCCGAAGCTGCAATTCCTCAGCATTGTGCTGCCAAAGGAGCTGCCGCGGCTAGTGAAGATTGAACGATTACGGAGGAAATTCCTTGCTGCTAATATAAAGGTTAATCCTATGAATAGTAGTACTGCTGTAGTATAGACAATACTTAAATGCTACAATTGAATTTGAATTTGTTTTCCATGTTTACCTACTGTTCTGCCATTAATTCATCAATCATTTAGTCTCACTTAAAGAAGTAAATCTCACATAAAGTACAAAGTTTGGATTGGATTTAATTCAAACATTCTTGTGACCTATGTAATGAAATACATTGATAATTATTGTGATCTATCAATGAATATCTTCAATTGAGTTTAAATTTAATTGAAAAGGATGTTTTGTCTAACATAGTAGACCTGTTTTCATTGAACACATCATTTCAATAAAATTGAGCCTAAGTGACAAAAGGTGGTTGAAAATAATATCATGCACTTTTCAGAAAATGCTCCAAGGGCTGGGCATCCAGCCGTATTGGCTGTTGCCCCCCTCTGAGTTCCAGCTCACCGATCAGGAGTACTATGGACTCTACAGCCCGTACCCGAAGATGGATTTGGAGATATTTGACAACACAGATTTTGACTGCCGGTCAGTAACATTCTAACTACATACATATGTAGTGCATATATAATATGTATATAGAATCACAACTCCAATACCCAAAAGGGTAAACAGACTCCACGGAGCACTAAGCTACTTGGTCACCTATATGATCGCAAACCTATTGCTATGGGCGTACGCAGCTATTGGTCACAATACAATAGGGGTTACAATACAATACCTACTATGTACACTTAGTGAGCAAATAAATGATTGATTTGATTTGATTTGATTTGATATTATTGATAGTATATAGACCAGCAGGTACCTTGGCACACAAGTTCCTGGGAGGGGCATCTGCCCCAATACGCCATTAGTCCCAGACTAACATTTCTCCTAAATATCTCTACATATACATAATGTTCTCCTAACCGATATCGCTCGCGGCAGCCAATCTCAACAAGGATTAGCCAACTGCACAGGAGATATTATAGTGCACAAGTGTGTGCGCAAACACATGTGCACTCTCTATTCGTTCACTCTTAGTCTGGTTAAATGGCAATTAGACATGACCGGAGAGAGGTCAGGCGCAGGACCAACAGCTTATTGTGCTTTCCGAGGCACGGGGGTGATTAAATCGCCAACTTCCTGATGCCGGTCTGCTACTGAGTAATTTCAATTTTGATATACCCAGCCACAATTTTTTGGCCCAACTAGGGATTTGAACCCGGGACTTCTTGGTCCTTAGGCGGCGCATGCTGCCACTAGACCAATGAGGCAATCAATACATATTTACATAACCTTACTACCTATCACTATACCTACCCAACTAGCTTATATATACCTAATCCATCTATGGAATGTACTTATACAATCTTAAAATTTCTGACATTTGTTTTGTGGCATGTACTCTTATCGAATACTGTATTTCAGTATCCCAGAGGAATGGCTATCATTAGGCATGATTGAAGGCGAGCAGTACCCCTGCCCAGGCTTAGCGTTTATTCCCAAGGAGGAGGGCAAAGCGGCTAAGGCTTCCGGGGATACCCTGCAGATACTCAACAATTTGTATGAGGTAACTTGTTACATACATCCAGACTTAAAAAATATTACTTTCATCTACACATAGGTATTTCATTTAATGGTAGATGCCCAAGGTGACATAGATATACTAATATTATAAAGAGGAATGATTTGTTTTTTTGTATTTTTGTGTGTATGTATGTTTGTAATGAATAAACTCAAAATCTACTGGACCGATTTGAAAAATTCTTTCACCAATAAAATGCTACTTTATCAAGGAGTAACATAGACTATATTTTATCCTCAAATTCTCACGGGAACGGGAACTAAGCGGGTGAAACCGCGGGGCGCTGCTAGTCTATTAATAAATAGAAATACTGTTCTGTGAACATTCATAACAGTAACATCTTCTATTAGTAAGAAGGGGAATTAAGAATAGGGCTAGGAGTGGGACCCTGTGATGTCCTCACAGACGGAGAAAAGAGCACAGTTCTTGGCCTGTTAACAATATTTATGATCTATTTATATGGAAAGGTGTGTGATATATTTTTAATTTGTTTCAGTGGACGAACGTAGCTGCTTTTAGTTACGACAAAGACACCGACAGGTGGGAAGTGATGGCTCTTGATGGAACCAAGAGAAAATTTAAGTATGTACCTACTTATCTTAATATACAAACTAACTTTTAATTTTGATTAATTGATTATGTGAAAGATGATTTGAGTGAAATGGAAGTGATGGCTGACCTGGACGTGTGGAAGAGGAAAAGAAAACAAACGCGTCGACTCTGGTTGTCAAAGTCAAAGTCAAAGTCAAAATACTCTTTATTTATATAGGTTTGTAACAAACACTTATAAATTGTCAATTCAATAGGAAAATCAACTAATAATATGAATCTACCACCGGTTCGGAATGTTGCTTCTACCGAGAAGAAACCGGCTTGACTTGACCGGTTGACTTGAGAGAAGGGTATGAAAAGGAGATGCTATTTGATCTGTCTACCACTTAGATGGGAGTTTTTCGCCCGCTATCCTCGAAGAGATACGCAGAGTCAAAGAGGCAGCGAGTGCCTTTAACCACATCCAGCCAAAATCAAAAATGGGCTGGGTCAGATGGAAAATTGCGAAAAAGTAGGGATTAGCTGGCTCGTCGCCTACACAATCACATTCAGTGTCTTAGTCGATGGTATTTAGCTACGGCCCTGGTTCCCGCATGTTGCAGCATCCCGCGCATCCGGCTGATGTTCAAGGCGGACGACCCGGAGACGTTTGCGCAGCGCGTCAAGTTCGCGGTCGACCTGCGCCGCGAGGTCGAGAACAACCTGCGGTTTGTAAATTAAGAATTCATTAATTTATTTTAGAAACGATATGTTACAGAATCGAAACTATACTTACAGATTGCGCGCGAGTTGAATGCAGTCGGGGCCTGAGACGAGACATACCTGAGCTCTGCATTCAACTCGCGCGCTATCTGTACTAATATTATAAAGCTGAAAAGTTTATTTGTTTGTGTTAGGTAGCCCATTTATCAAGGAAAGCTCTAGTCTATATAACATTAACCATAAACGCGGGTGTAACCGCGGGCAGAGCTAGTAGGAATATGCATGAAAAATAATTTAGTAATTTAACGCATTTACATATTGGAAAAAATATAAAAATAAAATACTAAAAGTGAAAACAGATCCAAGACTTATCAAAAAACCATCGAGATAAATATAAAAGTTTTAAACAAATATACCCATCTCTTTCCTGAAACCCGGTTTTTCTATGCAACGTGCCGCACCGGATCTCTGTCTAACAGACAACTTAGAACCTTTATAACCTGATCAATATGGAGATACAAAAAAAAATCTTCTACATTTGTTTACCTGTGCTATAGCAAATAAATCAAAAATACATAATGAACGTTGGTACACTTTTGACGGGTTTCCGCTAATATTAGTGTAAAGTAGTTTAAAATTGATCGTAACAATATCAAATGCATTGACTATGGGTCCCACACTAAGAAGAACTTGTACCGTATATAGTACACATGATGGCGACGATATCTACATAGAATATACACACACAAATCGTGCCCACATTCCCCCTCCCGGCCGTACCTGGAAGTCGTACTAGGCCTCCCGAATGGGTCGGATACGCACGCATGTGCGCGCACGCACGCACGCACGCACGCACGCACGCACGCACCAGATGGCGTCACACATAGGGTTTCATCACCGTTTCGATTGGTAAATGATCAAAAGAAAACTACGTTCACACGAATTTTCATCTTGAGGCGTCTCCACGACGGAATGAACCGGTCATAGAAGCTCAGGTTAGAACCAGCACTCAGCGCGTGTCCTTTCCATTGAGCTGTAAAATTAGCTAGCTATTTTACTTCCATACATCCACATAATTATTGTCTATGGTCTCACGTTAGCCACGTGTCGTCCGGCAGGTTCTACCTGTACCTGGACTGCCTGCTGCTGCAGGGGCTGCCGATGATGCCGCTGCACTACATGCCGGCCATCGCGCGCATGGTGCGCATCCACCGCCAGGCGCGCGACATCGACGAGGAGCACTTCAACGCGCTCAAGATGGAGGTACGTACCTGACCTGCACCTGCAGGGCTGCCGACGATGTCGCTGCTCTGCATGCTGCCCATTTCCCATCATATACTAAACCATGTCTCGAGATATCTTCCGCCTACGGGTACGGGGCAGCAGGGTCTCTCATCAGGCAATTAAACGAGTCCTCTCCTCGCGCTAAACCGGCGTTCCGGCAAAGTTTAAAGCGATTAGTTTTTCCATAGTTCGTAATCTTACTAGTGAATGCACCAGATGGCGTAATAGTGATGTAAAACCGCAGTTTTTATCATATGGTTTATTCATTCTGGTTTTAATCTGCTGAAACTCTTATATAATATGCTCATCGGCATTGTTTCCAGGCGGAGCTGTTATACAGAAAGATGGAGGGCAAGATGAAGATCATCTACACGATACAGCGGTACCGCGATCTGTACAACTTCATCGACGTGCCCACCCGGGAGTACGTCGCGCCCGTACCCGACTACGGTCAGTGGAGGATCCTGTTGGGGGTCTAAATAACCTAGTCTTGGGGGGCTCCAAACTTCTCCTTTCTTTTCTTGATCCTAAACAAGACTCTTAAACTATCTACATAAATGTGTTATTAAAATAAGCCTCCCTCCGGATCTTGTTCAATATTAGGGCCTCATTTATCCAGAAAATTTTGGATCATGTTTACACATCCATTGTTGGAATGTACACTTTAACCAAGTATGGGACTGGGGTAATTGAGATAACGGTTGGTATAAGTCTCAACTACCCCATCACGTCGGGTTCGCCAAATATGACCGCGAATGGGACTGGTGTGGAATGAGGCGAAGGTTGGTAGATGTCTTGTAGATGACTTGTAAATGTCTGATTTATTTAACGTCGTATTACAGTTTATATATCACTCTATATGCTTGATCATGTTATATCTCGTACGTGCGGTACGTGCTCTATTTTACTACGTGCGGCAATGCGGCATACACGTTTCATCACTACGTTCTCCTTCACTATTAGCTAGTGGTATAAAGACGTACATAGATTTGAAAAATCCAGAGGTACATGCCTGGGTTTGAACCCGCACCACTTGGTTAAGAGTCGCGTGTCCTTACCATTGAGCTATCACCGTTCTGTTTCAAATACCACGAAGTCCTTGGTTCCTGGAAGTCCCTGTCAGACCGCAGGTTAATATGACCAGTTGTCTCGTCTGCAGGGCGGTACCCGTGCGTGATGGAAGACTTCGCCGGCCGGCTCAGCTACAACCAGTGGTACTCGTTGTACGTGCTGACCGAGTCCGTCTCCTGCATACACCTCGTCATCGACGAGTGCCTCAAGGTATTATTATTTTTTATTTATGATATAAAGTTCACTATATTGGGAGCGGAGGTAGCTCAATGGTAAGGACACGCGCCTTTTAACCGAGGAGTGCGGGTTCAAACCCGGGCACGTACCTCTAGATTTTTCAAGTCTACGTACGTTTTATACCACTAGCTCGACGGTGAAGGAAAACATCGTGATGAAACCTGCAAATTCAAACAACCTTGGATTGGTAACCATGATCCAAAAATTGTCTGGTTCCCCTATCTTAGGGTTACGAAGGTCAGATCGGCAGTCGCTTCAATGTAATTACCAGACTCGCTAAATCCTGGATCATGGTCTAAACGGACCCCGTCTGAGCACGGGACATAACGCTAGGAAGATGATATAGTTCACTATATTCCGCAAACTTTTAGATCACATGTTCGCCTGGAATTTGAAAAGAATATGCCAGTTGTGTTCCTTGAGCATGTCGTAAAAGGCGACTAGGCGGTATATCGGATTTTGGGTGTGTGATTGTATAGGCGAAGACCTAGCCACTTGTCACTACTTTCTCACAAATTTCCATCAAACCCAGCCCAGTTTTTTTGGCTGAATGTGGTTAAGAGTCAGGGCGAGATGATATGTATTTCTGATACAACTTAACTAAGTGAAAGTATTATAGACTTGTAATTTTTCCGGTTCACCAACTAATGTGCGTGGCAGGTGGAGTCGATGTTGTTCTTCACAACGAATTACGGCCGGAACGTCAGCCTAGCGGAGTTCGATGCCGCGCAGCAACATGCCACGTCTATGGTACGTCATCCGTCATCATATTGCCGTTTACGTCAGGGCTTTAGGAAACAATTTAACCCTTTTTTCCTTTGGGTGAACTCTATCCTGCTTACCTTATGGTTCAAGGGAAGTGTAGGGAGTATTTCAGATTCCTGCTGACTAAAAAACGTATTCCGAAGCATCGCTTCTGGAGAGGAGACCTGGAATCGATATGCCGGCTAACAGACTCCTCAAAAAACAATTTAGGATGCCTCTTACTTAGGCAAAAGACAAATGTCGTTTTTGGAAAAACGCTCAGTGAATTGCATTTGTACGTTGCAGATGTTGAAATACCTCAATATAACTTGGTTGAACAATACTGCGCATGCGATCAGAATGTCCTTTAGGGACGTTGGCAAAGGGTGAGTAGTGTAAGCCTTCTAAAGATGTGAATGTTGTACGTCGGCCCATGCTCTTTGCGTCGCAGAGGAGTCAGCTGATCGCATTATTGTGATATCTACATCTCCGTTGTACAATTACCGATATTTTTTCGTCGCCATTATTCATTTTGTGCAATAAATAGTCGTGGCCCAAAAACTCGATATTTTTGTTTTATATGAAAACAAAAGTAATGTTGACGTTTTATATTTATTTCAATTGTTACATCAGTTTCTAGTAGAATATTGCAACGTTCCATAATGTATATTTTTATATAAGGTTTTTAACAGTGTTGTTTTATCACACAAAATCTTCTAATTTTTACGTATTAGGTAGATATACTACCTAATACGTAAAAATAAGAGGATTTTTTTGACTACACGTAAGTACACAATGATTTGTGCAAATTCCAGGTGGTTCAATATATACGAGAAGAAATGGGAGTTTTATGGCGTCAGCAAACTGTGCAGGTTTATGCAGCTGGTCAGGTTCCGTATGCAGGTTAGTGGAATCGATTGTAAAGCTGTAAATTAAAATCATACATTTATTTTTCCAATTTTTTTTTAACATTTACAATATGGACAGTAATGTTTTGGCTAAGACCTCTTTGGTTTTGGGAAACTAACCTTTTTTTGGAAAATTAATAAAAAAAAATTTTAGTATTATTTTTTTTATTCCAAAATATGAAACAGAATTTTAATAAAATACACTATTATAAACATAAATTTTTTTTTTTAAATATAATAATAAATAAAAAATATTAAAGAGTATAATTTTCCAATTTTTTTCCTTATTTACTAATTTCGAAGAAAAATTTAAGTAAAAAATTTTTTTTTTCTCCAGAAATATTATAATTATTTATAATTTATTAATATTATTGAAATAACCTTTAAATAAAATACAAAAAATCATGCATTTAAGAGTTAAACGTTTAAGGAGTGATACTTGTTAATATTCCAGTACGCCCTCCGGTACTGCATCGAACAGTCGATGGCGATGTTCGTGTCCCTGTGCGAGACGCCGTGCCTGTGCACGTACTGGTGCGAGGACGGCTGGGAGTGGGACCCCGGGGACCTCATCAACACGCCCTTCCGCTCGCCCACCATCACGCTCTTCTACTTCCACCTGATGATGTCCAACGACGGGCCTTACTACACCACCCCGCCGCAGCAGTTCGAGGTGCGACCATAGATGCGATGAAGATTGATTGGCTTGATGGCGCCACCACTAACACACACCTCTTGGTGTATGGGGTAGGCCCCATGCGCCAAGAGTTGTGGGTTCAATTCCCACCCAGGCGTGCGTGTGATGAATAATTGTGTTTGTTCTGTGTCTCTGTTAATAACCAATATTTATTTAAGTATATATTTGTAATACCACTGTTGATTCTGATACCGTAACACAAGTGCTTAAGCTACTTACCTCGGGAGTCAGATGAATGTATGTCCTGTAGTCAGATATAAAAAATATGGGGTAGTCAGAGTACGCCGCCTGTGGACTACAATAGAACACTAGAGATGAGTTGTTAATGCGAGGCCTTTCAAGCCTCCAGCACTCTTACTCACCATCTGAGCTATACAGGAGCTGCTATTTTTACGAGTGGTACTTCCCATCGCTTGCAACAGGAGCTGGTTCAAAACCGGTATTTTTCTAATCTACATACATAACATCACGCCCATAATCTCCGAAAGGGTACGTGATAAAAGCAGCAGGCCCCTTTAACAGATTCTGCTAAAAACAAAACTGGGCTGGGTTAGATGGAAAATTGTGAAAAGTAGTGACAAGTGCTTAGCTTGTCGCCTACACAACCACATACCAAAAACGCTATATACCGTTAGTCGTCTTTTACGACATGCTAGGCAAGAAACACACACATTATTTTTAAGTCCCAGACCAACACGGGACTAATCTAAGTACGGATAAGCTTATGATAATAAAGAAATACGGATACGTGGTAAAAATCTCGGCGCTGAGGGTAAACCACTGACCATTCTACCCCCCGAAGCAAAATGACAGTGTGTAAAGCATTTCACGCGCCAATAAAAAGTCAGACATTTTTCGGCCGGGCAAATGCAATGAGGGTTTTCAAAAATACAAAAACCGCCAGATGGCGCGAGGGAGTCTCGTGGTCTTATCACTGTCACTATTGGCTCTTTGTTGACAGTATGTCAGTTTGTTCTGAAAACTTACCAAT
Organism: Glyphodes perspectalis; assembly: GCA_951394215.1. NCBI lineage: Eukaryota > Metazoa > Arthropoda > Insecta > Lepidoptera > Crambidae > Glyphodes > Glyphodes perspectalis. Next base: position 1,208,046 of record OX596218.1, read on the forward strand.
GAGGAGGGTGACAAGACCGTACGTCACAGTTACGCCATCTATCTGATGTTTTAATTAAAAAAACCCTCATTGTTTGTATTACACGGAGGTGGGTATTATTCGTCTGTTTCAGATTGTGATTCAGCGGCTGTTCCGCGAGATGCTGTACCGGTGCCACTTCATCCCGCAGGTGCACCCCATGATCATGACCGGCCTCGTGTTCGACAAGGAGCTCTTCCTCACTTCCATCGGTATGTCTATTGATATAGTATGTAAATTGAATCCAGCAACTTAGAAATTCACATATCAAAATCAAAAATATTCGTATAGGCTCTAATAAAGTATTTAAATCGTCAACTAGATAAGCAAAATGTTAATCTATAGATTCAATTATAATAAACTTACTGACCCGGCGCACTTCGTAACGCCCCATTCTCGGATTTTCAATACCCAGTTTTTTTATTTACCGCGCAACTTTTTTATTTTTTTCTCTGATAAGAACCTTCTGCCATCTATCTGATGTTTTAATTCAAAAAACCCTCATTAGTATATTATTTTCGAGTCCCTCTGAGGTGTTCCACCGTATCACTTAGGAAGGGTGCCTGGGACCCAGATCAATATGGGTCTCACTCCCTGACGCTTAACCGATTAATCTGACAACGAATTGACAAGCTCAATGGCGCATTCGGTAGTGTCCCTGCCCCATGCGCCAAGAGTTGTGGGTTCGATCCCCACCCAGGACAAACATTCGTGTGATTAATACTTGTGTTTGTTCTGTGTTTCAGTGTTAGTATCCAATATTTAAGTATATATTTGTAATACCACTGTTGTTTCTGATATCCGTAACACAAGTGCTTAAGCTACTTACTTCGGAGTCAGCTCAATGTATGTGATGTCATCGGATATTTATTTATTTATTTATTATTTAATCACTAACTTAACCGATGCTACTGTTACCCGGGAACACGTTTCGTGGAACCGTAGACCTCTATATGGTATTGACTCAATACAGCGCTAGTTGCATTTTCCGTCTAGCTTTCAAGGAATACAAGCAAGACAAGTAGAAACCATTCAAATCAAAATCAAATCAAAATATCTTTATTTATATGGGCTTTAAGAAAGCACTTATAAATAGTCAATATACATAAAAAAAAGGATAAGAACTAATACTACCACCGGTTCGGAAGGTAGACTCTATCGAGAAGAATCCGGCAAGAAACTCGATAGTTACTCTTTTAAATGCCAAATTTTACAAATTTGTAAACTTAATTATTATATACTTAAGACTATGTAGATATCACTGCAGGTAAACACTTCATTATGAAGTTAACCATGAATCCTTGTCATTGAGGTAATCTTGTATCTTGTAATAACCCTTACTCATTAAAAATGATTTAATATATAATTTGAACTTATGTAGGGGTAATGTTATAATACTTTGTGGTAGTTTATTAAACATTTTAATACTTAGACCAATAAATGAATTACCACTCTTTTGGAGTCTTTGAATAGGAACAGCAAGTTTGTGTTTATTTCTAGTATTAAAACTATGAGAGTTTGACTTTTTAGGAAATGCTTCAATATTTTTGAATATATACATTATACAATCCAGAATAAATTGTGATGCTATTGTTAAAATATTTATTTCTCTAAACTTTTCTCTAAGCGAGTCACGTGGACTGAGGCCGTATATGGCTCTGACTGCCCTTTTCTGCAATACAAAAATAGTTTGTATATTGGCCGCAGATCCCCACAGCAGCAGACCGTATGACATAACGCTATGAAAGTAACTAAAGTACACCAATCTTGCTGTTTCTACATCAGTTAATTGCCTTACTTTTCTAACTGCAAATGCAGCTGAACTAAGTCTTCCTGCCAGAGCCGCAATATGGGGACCCCATTGCAATTTAGCATCAATAGAAATTCCTAAAAATACTGTGGATTGAACTAAATCTATTGCTTCATTATTCATAATAATCCGCGTATTGACTTGCCTTGTGTTTGGCATTGAGAACTTAACACATTTAGTTTTTTTTGCGTTAAGCAGCAAGTTATTAGTAGTAAACCAATATAGGACTTGAGAGAGAGCGTTATTTACGTCGTCAAGAGATTCATTATGTCTATCAATTTAAAAAATTAGTGAGGTATCATCAGCAAATAATACTATCTCACACAAGTCCTTTGTAAAATATGGTAGATCATTTATATACAGAAGGAAGAGCAAAGGTCCCAATATTGAGCCCTGGGGAACTCCCATCGATAGTGGGGCACCAGAAGAGTTAGTTCCATTAATACTTACTATTTGGAGCCTATCAGTTAAGTACGACTTTAGCAGACTAAGTGAGTTACCAGAAACACCATAGTGGCGTTTATCTTGGTATGGGCATGTGATGAGAAGAGAGGAAGGACATGTGACCAAGAGAGTGATGAGTATGAATGTTAGTGGATGGAGAGGAAGAGGAAGGCCAAATAAGAGATGGGTGGATTGTGTGAAAGATGATGTGAGTGAAATGGGAGTGGATGGCTTGATGACGGCTGTCCGAGACGTATGGAAGAGGAAGACATGCTGCACCGACCCCAGATGAACTGGGAGAAGGGCAAGAGGATGATGATGATGCAAGGAACACAATTGTACATTCTTTTTTATTCCAATATGGGGCATTTCGTTTAAGCCTAGGAGATATTCATATTCCTCAAGGAGCCCTTACTCTCACCTCATTCCCTATTTTTTAACTAACTGTTACCTCGCAGGTCTGATGGAGCCCAACGTGGTGGAGTACCGCGACCGTCTGCTGAAGGCGTACCGCAAGGCGATCATCCCGCTCGAAGCGTACATGCGCCAGTACGAGGAGTACCGCGAGATATACATGCTCGACATCGAGGAGTACGTCGAGTGAGTATGCGTCACGCTTGGTACTGTGAGGACGGTTGGGCGAACAGGGGAAGTGCTTCCGTTCTTCATGCATCGCAACGATCTTACCTCACTTCACACCTTCTATATAATAACATATACGTTCGAACTAAAAGTGGAAGTACTTCCGCCGAGCTGGGTATCGTGCGTGGGGACCTAGGTCTCGATTAACCGTCTCGGTATATTGACGACGCACGACGTCACATGTCGACAAAGATTTGGTTAATCTTGTGGCGTAGTAGACATATGTCTATAGATTTCGCCACACGGTGATTGTATAAAAATGCACCGATCTCTCTTGGCGGTCAGGACAGGGTCTCAACCGAATGAGTCAGTGATGATGTATCGTTTCGTATTGTAGAAACTTCCGCCTGGAGAAGCACTCCGCGTCGGAGACGCGCGAGGAGGTGCAGATGCACTACGACGCGAAGCAGGAGCTCATCTGGCGCCTGCCGCAGTACATCAACATCGGCCCCTTCGCGCTCAACGTGGACACGCTCAAGGTGCGCGCGCTGTCTTACGCGTTATTATACGCGCGGTCCCTTTGATGCGAGGTGTCCGGGCGCTGCGCCCGCGCAGCGCTCAACGTGGACACGCTCAAGGTGCGCGCGCTGTCTTACGCGTTATTATACGCGCGGTCCCTTTGATGCGAGGTGTCCGGGCGCTGCGCCCGCGCAGCGCTCAACGTGGACACGCTCAAGGTGCGCGCGCTGTCTTACGCGTTATTATACGCGCGGTCCCTTTGATGCGAGGTGTCCGGGCGCTGCGCCCGCGCAGCGCTCAACGTGGACACGCTCAAGGTGCGCGCGCTGTCTTACGCGTTATTATACGCGCGGTCCCTTTGATGCGAGGTGTCAGGGCGCTGCGCCCGCGCAGCGCTCAACGTGGACACGCTCAAGGTGCGCGCGCTGTCTTACGCGTTATTATACGCGCGGTCCCTTTGATGCGAGGTGTCCGGGCGCTGCGCCCGCGCAGCGCTCAACGTGGACACGCTCAAGGTGCGCGCGCTGTCTTACGCGTTATTATACGCGCGGTCCCTTTGATGCGAGGTGTCAGGGCGCTGCGCCCGCGCAGCGCTCAACGTGGACACGCTCAAGGTGCGCGCGCTGTCTTACGCGTTATTATACGCGCGGTCCCTTTGATGCGAGGTGTCAGGGCGCTGCGCCCGCGCAGCGCTCAACGTGGACACGCTCAAGGTGCGCGCGCTGTCTTACGCGTTATTATACGCGCGGTCCCTTTGATGCGAGGTGTCCGGGCGCTGCGCCCGCGCAGCGCTCAACGTGGACACGCTCAAGGTGCGCGCGCTGTCTTACGCGTTATTATACGCGCGGTCCCTTTGATGCGAGGTGTCCGGGCGCTGCGCCCGCGCAGCGCTCAACGTGGACACGCTCAAGGTGCGCGCGCTGTCTTACGCGTTATTATACGCGCGGTCCCTTTGATGCGAGGTGTCCGGGCGCTGCGCCCGCGCAGCGCTCAACGTGGACACGCTCAAGGTGCGCGCGCTGTCTTACGCGTTATTATACGCGCGGTCCCTTTGATGCGAGGTGTCCGGGCGCTGCGCCCGCGCAGCGCTCAACGTGGACACGCTCAAGGTGCGCGCGCTGTCTTACGCGTTATTATACGCGCGGTCCCTTTGATGCGAGGTGTCCGGGCGCTGCGCCCGCGCAGCGCTCAACGTGGACACGCTCAAGGTGCGCGCGCTGTCTTACGCGTTATTATACGCGCGGTCCCTTTGATGCGAGGTGTCCGGGCGCTGCGCCCGCGCAGCGCTCAACGTGGACACGCTCAAGGTGCGCGCGCTGTCTTACGCGTTATTATACGCGCGGTCCCTTTGATGCGAGGTGTCCGGGCGCTGCGCCCGCGCAGCGCTCAACGTGGACACGCTCAAGGTGCGCGCGCTGTCTTACGCGTTATTATACGCGCGGTCCCTTTGATGCGAGGTGTCCGGGCGCTGCGCCCGCGCAGCGCTCAACGTGGACACGCTCAAGGTGCGCGCGCTGTCTTACGCGTTATTATACGCGCGGTCCCTTTGATGCGAGGTGTCCGGGCGCTGCGCCCGCGCAGCGCTCAACGTGGACACGCTCAAGGTGCGCGCGCTGTCTTACGCGTTATTATACGCGCGGTCCCTTTGATGCGAGGTGTCAGGGCGCAGCGCCTGCGCAGCGCCCGGACACCTCGCATCAAAGGGACCGCGCGTATAATTGTCTTTTCAGCGTGAACCATACCAGCCACCTTCTAGATGAGCGTCCTTCACCGTCGACTGGCATTACTTCGAATCAGGTGATAGCTCAAACGTAGATCTATTCTCAGAAGGTTCGTCCCGGTTTCGCATAATGAGCAAAAATCAAAATAAAAAAAAGACGCAAGAGAATGGTTTTCATGTATATGTACAAACTTTACTGTTGGTGACTGCAGCATCATTCCTTGTGTTGGCGATTTTGTTTTATACTTTACTAACGACCCGCCCCGGCTGCGCACGGTGAGCGTAAATCAATATGAAACTATTCTTTTTTGTCGACATATTAACTATACCTTCCTCTTGAATCACTATTTCTATTGGTGAAAATCACATCAACATCCCTTGCGTAGTTTAAAAGAACTAAGCGAACAGACAGAAGCTACTTCGTTTTATACAATGTAAAGATAATGAAGTGTGTGCGGTGCGTAATGAAGGAGCGGTGGTAGCTCAATGGTAAGGCGCCAAGGACACGCGCCTCTTAACCGAGGAGTGTGGGTTCAAACCTCTGGATTTTTCAAGTCTATGTACGTATTTATACCACTAGCTCGACGGTGAAGGAAAACATCGTGATGAAACCTGCAAATTCAAACAACTTTGGATTTATAACCATGATCCAAAAAATTGTCTGGTTCCCCTATCTTAGGGTTACGAAGGTCAGATCGGCAATCGCTTCAATGTAATGACCTGACTCGCTAAATCCTGGGTCATGGTCTAAGCGGACCCCGTCTAAGCACAGAACATAACGCTAGGAAGATAAAAGATAATGTAGTGTGTGTGTCTGTTAGCAACTGCTGGTGACGAAGCGGTCGGACATAATGAAGGCGATGCTGACGATGTGGGCGGAGGAGGTGCGCAACGTGGTGGAGGACGTGATCCAGGCGTACAAGAGCATCATGCGCAAGCTGGCCGAGAAGCCCAACACCATCGAGCACGTGTTCGAGATCCGCGAGTGGATGGAGTCCGTGCCCTTCGCGCTCAAGACGCAGGAGGACATCATGAAGAAGGTGCACACGGTCGGTATTGCCTGCATACATCACACGATCATCATGTCATCGTATGGACCTTGTGCGAACTATGCGCTCGCACTAAAAGTGGAAGTACTTCCGCCGACCTAGGTGTTGCTCGCTCGGGGACCTCGGTCCGACTGACCGTGAGGTGTATTGTATATGTACTAGTGATGTAACGAATATTCGCATTCGCATATTTTTCGATATTCGTATTCGCATTAGTATTCGCCAAAAACGATGCGAATATTTAGAAATTGTTAAATGGATGCATATGAAATGATAATACAAGAGATAAGATTTATATATTATTAACTTAAATTTAAAAAAATATAATGGAACAGTCTTAGTAAGCAACTAAATTAGAAATACTTTCTCTTTTGTTATTGTTAGTCTAATTAAAATATTAACAAAATCACAATTTAACTCTACCACATACATACATTTAGAAAAAATCTAATTCGAAATTAAAGTATATTTTGTGAAAAAAGAACTTCGGAGAGCTAATCAAATCTAAGTATAATATTAATCAACCTTGTTACAAGTATGTAAGGTTTGCACTTATTTAGTAGATTATTACTACTTTTTAAAAATTTTACATTTGCATTTGCATTCGCGAATATTGAAGATAAATATTCGCAATCGCATTCGCATTCGCGAATGTGAAAAATCCATCATTCGTTACATCACTAATATGTACTTAGTGGCGAGAATAACTTCGTCAGCGCGATGCAGGAACGTATGGCGTTTCTGCATGTTCGATCGACATCATCGGTTTGACATATTGGAGCTATAATCTTGACTATCTTGGGGCGCGGTCGGCACAAGCCATTACATAAATAATATGCCTAAGTAGACATATTCTCCATATAACGAACTAACAATTTGAAGTCAATTTAGTTGGTGATGAAAATTAATTAATTAAAAAATTGTAATAATACCTACTATTAGTCATCTTTTACGACGTGCTAGGCAAGGAACACAGTTGTCACATTCTTTTTAAGTCCCAGACCAACACGGGACAAAGTGTAGGTATAGTGGGGACCCTAGTATTTTAGATAAATGCAAATGGATGGACTAATATTGTATGTATTAACAGTTGAAATCTGATTTTTGTTATATATTTCTTGAAGGATTATGAAGTCCTGGACGCCTTCTTCACACCATTAGAAAATGACGATTTCAAAGCTCTTTGGGAAGCTATAGGTTGGCCTCTCAACATAACCAAACAGGTGAGAAAGTAACCTCTTCACTAACATACTTACCTAAGTAATCGTTCTACAGTAGAGCATTGTCATAACGTTAGTTTAGTAGTTATATAAGGTTTTTTTTTATTTATTTTTCTAAAATCACACATTCTTACAGCAAACATATATCTGCCAAACTGCGAAGCAGTTTGACGGCAGTGTTCTCGCCTTTGAGTTACAAATTGCTATTTTATTGCTACTTATTTAATTTAATTACAGATAACATATACTTAAGTCTGAAACAGACTTTCGCAATTATTTCGTCTAACACTCTTTCACCATATGCTAAAATCTACTGTGCCGAATCGCATACCCCTCCGTCCGTAGTAGTGTACAGAAAAGTACGAAGACCCTGCTTCACGTATTAATTAATAATAAGATAAAGACTACAACTTATCATAACATAAAAAACAAATTCAGGAATATCGTCTTTTCTTTTCGATTTCATCTATGGACACAGTGACAGGTGGTGCTTTTTGAGAATAGACTTTAAATGATTAAAGGTAGTTTGGTAGATTGAACTTCCTGCTTGTCTTTCCTTGAACTTAAAATAAATAAGGGTGTACCTATTATAAACTGTATAGCACGTGTGCATAGCTTGTCACAAGGTCGTTTAGTCCCGTTAGTATTATTTTTAAAAAGCGCAAGGGCCGCGCGCTGATGTTTGCTATACTCCAACCAGGCGAAGCGATACAAAAAAAAAAAATTAACTTCGTGAGTTTTTGAGATACCATTATATTTTTTTACGGATTCTTTAAGTTTATTTTGTATATACTAAAAATAGCCTTGAAAATAAAGTACCCGTTATGGCCTAACGATTTGTCCCCCTCGCGCAGATGGACGCGACGACGGAGTTCCTAGAGGAGGAGCAGGAGAAGTTCTGGAAGCTGCACCAGCAGGACGAGCAGACGATGTTCGATCGCATCGACATGTTCAGCGCGCAGTGCATGGCGCTGACGCTGCAGAATGACTTCAACAAGGTCTGCTATCCCACTTGTCATTTAATTGAGAAAGACTGTAGGTAGCGGGTCAGCGGACTAACTTAAAAGTTCTTAGCTATTACTTAAAAGGTCTTAGCTATTACTTAAAAGTTCTTAGCTAAAATTTATTAGCTATTACTTACAAGTATTTAGCTATTATTTTTTTTGATATTACGAAGAAAAAGGATTATAATTATTGGCTAGCTGATTATAATCCTAACTATGATATGATTATAACTAACTAACTTCAGTTTACAAATTCAGGAGAAAAATGATTATAAAGCTAGTTAGTTGCTCTTCTCGTTAAGGTGGGGTCCTTTATTTTCTTTTGATATGGTTATAATTAGCTAACTTCAAGACGATTCCCTGGCGAGTTAGGTAGAGAGAATGGAGCGCCATAAGACGCGGTTCTGACATATCTCACTGGCTTCGTACATGCTCTACGGTTATTGTGGCTTCTAACATCGCCTTCTTCAACACATGACAAACTTGCTTGCTTCAGCCTTCGCATTGTATTGCTTAGTAACTCTTTCGTCTTCTATTCTTTCCATCGTCCAAACCATTGAAGCATATCTCTTCTTACGTTGACTCCGTCACTGTGTTTCAAACGAATTCTGGATACTGGGGCCTGGGACACCTGTGTGTCTTCTAAACTTTTTGATATATTGACTATATCTATCTATTTGTCCCATGTTGGTCTGGGACTAAAAAAGAATGTACCAACTGTGTCTCTTGCCTAGCATGTCGTAAAAGGCTACTAATGGCATATGTGGTTTTGGGTATGTGATTGTGTAGGCGACGAGCTAGCTTGTCACTACTTTTTCACAATTTTCCATCTAACCCAGTCCAGCCCAGTTTTGTTTTTGGCTGACTGGGCCTACCCCTTCGGGGATTATGGGCGTGATGTTATGCATGTATGTATTTACCTATTGGAATTATTTTCTAAAGATACTAACCGATGTACTGTATGTAATTTTAATGGTACTTCGTCCTTCAAACTATACATATTGTTGTGTCTGGGCAGGTGCACGAGATCGCGAACGACATCAAGAAGGCGTGGAAGGGCATGAAGGACTCGCAGGAGTGGGGCCGCATCCTGAACCAGCGGCAGAAGCTGTTCGGCCAGCCCGTCATCCCCTTCGCGGACCTCAACCGGCTCGTCAAGGAGTTCGAGCCGTATAGGAACCTCTGGGTCACCGCCTCAGGTCATACTGCCCACGTGATTATGTAGAATATTGAATAGTGGTCACTAAACAGGGGCGTACCTATAAATTAAATAAATGAATAAATTCTCCAGATTGACACACCAATTTCCTACTTCCAAACTTAGCTTATAAGCTTGTGCTATGGATACTAGGGGAACGGATAGACATACTTGAATATATTTGTAAACATCCATGACTCCTGTACAAATGTTCATGTTAATCGGGATTCGAACCCGCAACCCTTGGTTTCGTGGCCTGAGTCTCTGATCACTCGGCCTGTCAAATAGGGCGATAAGACTGGAAAATTACCCGTTACCCCGTGGGGATTCCTCTATGGTCTAATATTTAAATCGAATACCGTCATTGAATGAGGACCTTAACTGATGAAATTGCCACGGGTCACAAATGGTATAGTTACGACACTTTATCTAAATGTCTATGACTGTGAAATATTTAATCAGAAAAGAGAGTGCCGTGACCGAGACGGTTTCCTAACCATTTCTGATGTTACACAGCTTTCCATCCAACCCAGTCCACTGTCCCATGTTGGTCTGGGACTTAAAAAGAATATGCCAACTGTGACATACGACATGACAGCGACTAATGGTATATCGGGTTTTGGGTGTGTGATTGTGTAGGCGACAGGTTAGCCGCTTGTCACTGCTTTTTCACAATTGTCCATCTAACCCAATCCGGCTTTATTTTTGACTGAATGTGGTTGAAGGGGCATACTGCCCCTATGACTCTGCCTACCCCTTCAGGGATTATGGGCGTGATGTTATATTATTATTATACATATATTATTCTGATGTTACTTTATTTAATTGGTCGTAAACTGATTGTGTGCGCAGACTTCCTGAAGGCGCGCGAGGTGTGGTTCGACAACCCGCTGATGTACGTGGACGCGGACGCCATCGAGCCGCTCATCAACGACTACTACAAGACGATCGTCAAGTGCGTGCGCACCTTCGCCGACCTGCCCAAGGTGCAGCAGGTCGCCACCACCATACGGGTCAGTGCCACTTTTGTTTCTTACGGGAATCTCCCAAGAACCGTCGACCCTCTTCTCGGGGAAACAGACGTATGAACAGGGCAGTACTCCGCCACTTTATTCACATGTGAGAATTTAAGGCTTTCCTAAACCATGTGTCATTTGTTTCATCATGCCAGCTGTTTACTGGCTCGTTAGCTACAACCAAACCAACCAACCATCCAAGCACCAAACCAACTCATTGAAAAATCAGTTTCATTAATTTCGTCAATAATCTAGTGGACTTAAATTTTTATTAGTCCATTATTAAAATTGCAAAAAAATATTGCTTATTAAAAAAAATATTTTAGACAACTAGCCTATTAAAAAGAATCAGTTTAGAACCCCGGTGCTCTCAATCAAACTTCGTTTTGGGGGATTCGCGGCTCTGACGTAGGACCTTAGTACTTTCTCTTTTACAGAGATTTTCCTGTATTGCAAACGCCTAAAGGTTACAGTAGCCGTTTACTATATATAAATAAATATCAGACTACATCACATACATTGATCTGGCTCCGAGGTAAGTAGCTTCAGCACTGATATTATAATTAACAGTGGTATTACAAATATTATACTTAATTATTGGATAATAACACCCAGACGCCAGTAAAAACACAAGCATTCGTCATACGAATGTTTGTTGGGTGGGAATCGAACCCACAACTCTTAGCGCATGGGGCAGGGTCACTACCGAATGCGCCATCGAGCCAGTCAATATATGAGTGACCTGCTGGTTTCCTACCTTAACGGTATAAAAAATGTCGGAGTCCGCTTATTTTCACTGAACTACCACCAGTCTCAGTGTCACCCGTTTGATATTCACAGGATGATATTGACGAGTTCCGACCACTCATTCCCATCATCCAAGCCGTAAGGAATCCGGGTATGAAGGAGCGGCATTGGAACGAGTTTATGGAGAAAGCCGGTAACTATTATGCGGTTTACAATATTAAATATAATAATACCACTGTAAAAATAAATAGGGAGGAATACTTTTTAGGTTATTTCATCTTGTTATTTCAGATGACGATACACTACAGCTCTTACTTGTCACAAATGCACATCAAACGGTTCCCCGTGTTCACATTTATTGAAGCTGGCTTGTACGATTGGTAGTAGCTCTTTGTTGCACAATGAGGGTTTTCAAAAACACAAAAACCGCCAGATTGCACGAGGGAGTCTCGTGGTCTTATCACTGTCACTATTGGCCCCTTGTTGACAGCATGTCAGTTTGGTCTGACAACTAACCAATAAGGAGGGTGACAAGACCGCAAGGCACAGTTACGCCATCTTTCGGATGTTTTAATTTATAAAACTCTCATTGTAATAGAACAAATCAGGAGTGAGCAGAAAATAATACTCAACAACTACAACAAACCAGTACTTTTATTCCTAGATATTTTCTTACACAACCACTGCACTTTATTATTTTGCTCCTTCTGGCAATGAAGTTCGCAACCGAATGACAACGCTCAGTCAAAATGGCCGAATGATAAAAATGCACTCACGGAAACGTTGAACAACCATTAACATTCTTTATTTTTAATTTCAAATATTTAATCAATATAAAAATGTGTAATTAATAAAATAATAATAAATACTAATTAATATCAAGCTTACAGTCGGCCATTCTGAACCAACGGAGTCCTCTCGTTGAGTTAATTAATAATCATTGGATTTCATATGGATTATTAGTTTCATTTTAACATAATACAATTGCATAATAATGTACTTACAGGTAATTTAACAACTGTATTTTGATGTAAAACAAAAAATAAACACTTCTTATAACTATAAAAATATCGAAACAATTACTAATAAGGTATGTGTACTATCAACTAATGTTCGGCCATCTTAAATATTAATTGTTCCATCAATTACGCAATTTGGCATGACCTCAATTTTTCCTTCTTACTATAAAACTACCTTAAAAAAAAAAAAAAAATATTTACACATTTTCGTATATATATACATATATATATATATATATATATATATATATATATATATATATATTTATTGAAACTATATTAAAACATTAACATTCTTATTGCATTTAATTAATTACCATTTCCTCGTCAATTACATACTACAAACGTGCTTAATACAAAACCGCAAAACCTCCTTTTGAAATATTGTCCTATAAAATCAGACACACTCATAATTTGTCAAGAGACTCAATTGTGTGCAGGTTTTTTTCATTCAAAACTTATTATTCTATGAGATCTAACACACTCATAAATTGTCAAATAGACTCCATTGTGCGTAGAACCTTCCCTTTTCAATTATTTTACATATAAAATCAGACACACTCATAATTTGTCAAAAGACTCAATTGTGTGCAGATTTTTCCAATCAAAACTTATAATTCTATCAGATCTGACACACTCATAAATTGTCCAAAGACTCCATTGTGTGTAGACCCTTCCCTTTACAATAATTTAATTATAAAATCTGACACACTCATAATTGTCAACAGACTCCATTGTGCGCAGACTGTTCTATTATCTAACTTAATAATCTATAAAATCTAACACATTCATAAATATTTTGTCAAAAGACTCATATATGTGTTGATTTATCCTAATCAAATGTATGTCTTAAATAGTTCATCATAATTAATTATTCTATTAACGCTTAGGTATTTAACTTGTTCAAATTCTAATCAAGTGAAGCTAATATCAATTCGTTTGATTGTCACTACTCTCACCAGCGCTCTCTATATCTATATTTTGTGAATTATCGCACGACACAATCTCATCATCTGCTAAGCTTTCCTCACCCGAGTCTGCTAAACCTTCACGAGTAAAGCTCAACCAAGGGTAAATTTTGTCTACGGCAACAATTGCTTCATATTTCCTATTTTGCTTACGTGTCAGGGGTGTATCTTCAATCGCATACCTATCATTATCTAAAACCTTAACAATTCTGTAAGGACCTTGTAATTTTGCAAGAAGTTTTCTAGATTTTCCATTGTTAGTCCCTATTTCTCTCTCTATCCTAACCAACTCACCTACTTTATATTTCCTACTAATCTTCCTCTTTTTGTCGAACCTTGCCTTTTGCTTAGCTTGTTCTTCCCTAATTTTAACGTTAACACTTTCTCGAATTTCATGCAAACTTTCTTGAGGATTATCATTTTCTTGGTCAAGTAAAGAGGCCACAATTCCTTCACTTTTAGCTCTCAATTTAACCCCAAACAACACTTCAGCTGGGGTTTTCCCAGTACCTTTATTGATAGTTGTATTTAGTCCTAATTGAATCTCCTCCAAATGAATATCCCATTCATTTTCTCTACAGTTATGGTTCTTCACCGCGAGAGAGGCCAATATAGTACGATTGTATCGTTCCACTTGGCCATTCGCTCGTGGTGTCGCCACTGCATTTAAAATATGTTTTATACCATGACTGTTGACGAAATCTTTAAAACTCTTGCTCGTGAAAGAAGTTCCCCGGTCACTAACTAACCTACTTGGTATACCAAACAAACTAAAATATTGGTTTAGAACCTTGATGGTCGATTTGGATTTAGTATTTTTAACTGCATACAGAGTGATGTATTTAGTGTATGCCTCAACAAGAACTAGTAAGTAACAATTTTTTGATTTACTACGGACAAATGGACCCAAGTGGTCCATGTGTACTGTGTGGAAGGGTTTATCAACTTTTGGGATAGGGTGAAGCATTCCTTGTTTCTTTCCTGCCGGTATTTTATGATAACTACATTCCAAGCATGAATGTACATACTTTTTTACAAATTTGGTCATCTTGGGAAACCAATAGAGAGATTTTAATTTGTCTAACGTTTTATCTACCCCAAAATGACCGAGTTCGTCGTGGCACTTTTTTAATAACTGCCACCTAAATCCTCTTGGAACTAACCATTTAAGTTGGCCATCCACAATTCTATAGATTTTACCGCCTTTTAATTTATAGTTTTGAAAGATTTCACTAACTTTTGGCGTCTCAGGGTCCTCCAAAATGATTTTAATACGCTGAACTTCTTCGTCAGCTCCCTGAATAGTGGACAGCCAATCATCTGTTTCTACTGCCAAAATATCGAATATAGGCTCGGGCTCATTAGATTGAGCCATGGCATTTCTGCTGAGTGCATCCACATGACTCATACGGTTACCCGGCCTATACTCGATGATGCAATCGTACTCCTGCAGTTGAAGCCACCATCTACCTATACGGGGTATAATATCTCGTTTGGACAAAGTAGTACGCAAAGCGTTACAGTCGGTTACTATCGTGAACTTTATGCCTAGTACATATACCCTAAACCTCTGTAGCGACGCTATCACTGCAAGTGTCTCTAGTTCGAACGAGTGATATTTTTGCTCTTCGAGAGTGGTTTGTCTACTATAATAGGCAACTGCCCTCCATCTACCCGACTCATCTTCTTGAAGAAGCATCCCCGCTATGCCTAATTTACAAGCATCTGTGTGTACTTGAGTGTTTGCTGTCACATTGTACAAAGCTAAAATAGGTCTTTTTACTAACTCCGACTTTAAAACCGAGAATGATTTTTCTTGATCTGGGCCCCATTCCCATTTGTTATCCTTTTTAAGTAATTTTGTTAATGGATTAGCGATTATAGCAAAATTTTTGACAAAACGGCGAAAAAAACTAGCCAGACCCACAAATTGGCGTACCTCGTGTTGATTAGTGGGGCTCTTAAAGTTTTCTACTGCCTCAGTTTTCCTTGAACCAGGCCTAACTCCATTTTTACTGATCGCAAACCCTAAATAGTCAATTTCCTTAGAAAAAAATGTACATTTTGTCAATTTTAATGTTAAGCCTGCCGATTTTATTAATTCTAATACCATTTTTAAGCGATCCATTCCCTGCGATATGCTTTGAGCTGGTATGATAATATCATCCATGAATGCGAAAGCTTCGTTCTTAACATCTTTTAGCATTTTGTTGACAGTCTTTTGGAAAACTGATGGTGCGTTGGCTAACCCAAAGGGCATGCGGGTAAACTGATACTGCCCGTCCGGTGTAACAAACCCAGTTTTATCCTGAGATGATGGGGCTATAGGGATCTGGTAGTATCCAGATGCTAGATCTAGCGTAATAAAATACTCATAACCACCTAACTGATCAATTTGGTCTTCAATTCTGGGCAAAGGATAATGTTCTTTGACTGTTTTTGAATTGAGGGCCCGGTAATCAACACAAAGTCGTTGATCGCCGGTCTTTTTCTGTACTAGAATAATCGGACTTGCATATGCAGAGTCAGACTCCGTAATAATACCTGAATCCAACATTTCCTGAATCATATTCTTTACCTTATTCCTCTCTGAATAAGCAAGTCGGTACGGCCTATACACGACAGGGGTGGTATCTTTGAGTGTAATAGACATTTCTGTCAAATTTGTGAGTCCTAAATCAGTTAATCCAAATGAAAAACAACTACTATACTCATTTAATAATACTTCTAATTTAGTCCTATCCTCAATGCTCAAATCACTACCAGTTTTAAGACAATTCTTAATTTGATCCCCTTCTTCATATTTTAACATCCTGACATTGACGCTATCCTTTTCATTTAGTATGTATGCTCTAGTAATTAACTGTCCCTTCTTTAACTTAACCTGTTCCGAGTTTAAATTCACTGCCATAATATGACCAACACCATCAGTTATTGTATAAGATCCTGGCATCAGAAAATAACGAGTAAGGCCTACATTTCTAACTGATCCCCTAACATAAATACTAACAGTGCCTTTGATGTTCGCCTTTATTGGTATCATATTAATAGCGCTCATGGTTAAATCAAAGTTCACGATTAAGTCAGTTTTTTGTTTGTCTGATTCAAATGCAATGTTAGGTTTCCTCTGGAAAATCAAATGCTCATCTGTCTTAATTATTACCAAACCACCTTGCTCTGTAAAGGTGTGACCTAATAATACGGGATATTTAAGAAGCGCATCAGGCACTATTAAAACTTCTACAGATATAGTAACTGATTGGACTTGTATTTGTAACACCGTTTTTCCTATGGGTTCTATAAGTGAGTTCCCAAATCCTTTTAATGAGGGTACGTTATTTGTACTATATGGAATGTTTAAATTAGTAAAATCACTTAGTCGAATCAGCGTGCTTTGACTACCCAAGTCTACATAGCAAGTCATTTGTTTATTGTTAACAATAACCGGTAAGACATATTTGTCATCTAAACCTCCAGCTAACTTTACCTCGGAAACTGATTTATCTTTTTCTAAAGACCTATTTGGGTCCGGATTATTTTTGTTCAACTGTCTACAATTTACGCTCTGATGTCCAAGCCGTTTACATATATTACATGTTAGTAATGGTTTAGTACATTTAAAAGACGGGTGGCCAATTTCGTTACAATTAAAGCATTTTAAAGTATTAAATTTTGGACTATTACTTGGACCATCTGGGCGTCTCTTGATGAACGGTTGACGAAATAATTTTTCTTTTGGATCCTCTATCGTTACAGATTTTAAGAACGCAAGCAGTTCTTCGGGTTGCGAGTAATTGGCAGCTTGTGCACCTAATCGCAATCCCTTATCACCTAACCCATCTAAAAGACAGTCTACTGCTTTCTTTCCGCTGAGTTCACAGCGATTCAACAAATTGATTTTATGATAATAATAGGTTTCTAATGATTCGTTAGGTTTTACCTTCCTATCTAACATCTCATGTAAAATCTGAGCATAGTTTTCAACTGTAGGAAACTGAGCAGTTAATTGCTGTTTCCATTCAGCCCAACTATACTTCAAAGTACGTAAACCATTATACCAAACTTTAGCTAACCCAGCCAGTTTAGGCAACGCGTAATGAAGCAGTTGGATTTCCGACCATTTATACAAAGACGCGCATTCCTCTACCTTATTTATCCATACATCAACAGATTGTTCCTTATTTGTCGGGTCAAACTCCGGTAAAGCATTAGTTGACATACTAAAGAAATTTTGCGATTGAGCTGCTGATGAGGGCAATGACTTTATCAAATCCATCACATCCCGAATGCTAAAATTACAGTTATCTACAGAATTATCAATTTTATTTTTGGAAGTGCTACTATTTCGTTTATCTGTATTATTATCAACACAATTAGTACATGAGGGTTGACTCACGCTGCTACGTCTTCGCTCATAGTCTGATCCTCGACTCTCCTCACGATCGCTGGAACTTCGTCGCCTCCGTGTCCGCTGCCGGAAGCGCCTTCGTGCCAGTCGTGCATCAAGGGACATCGAGCGCGAACGTGACCGCGAATACCGTGAACTATTCTTGCCAATCCGCCGCGAGACTGCTCTACGCCGTTTATACCGCTTTGGACTCACATCCGAATCACGCCGTCGGGTTGAACGGCTTCGACGGCTAGAAGAGCTCGAACTCACCCGTGAGCCCCGCGCGCCAGACCTGCTCCTTCTTGAACGCTTGTTTATTCGAGACATGCTGGTACGATCCCGGATATATGGCGGCGTGCCTTCATCACAATGCTCTCGCGGGGGATCGTCTCGCTTCTTTGTCTCCATACGTCTTTTCGGCATATTATTTATTTAGTCTGAAATCAGTTTGGGTGAAAAATCACTAATTTGCCATCGAATATGTGGTTCAATGATCAGCCACAATTTGAGTTGGTCTTATAGCCAGTTATCAAACGCTATCGTTACATCACTAAATTAATGACGCCCAAAATTAACATACACTCACTTGATTTTATTTTGACAATGTACAGTTCCTAATCACTCACGATGGCCTAGATTTCTGTAGATTTTTATGTACAAAAAATAAAGAACAAATTTGTATTTCCAACTATATCTTTAAATCGGGTAGTTTTTAACTAGGAACACATTTACAACAACTAGCAGCATTTAATCATATTTTGACTATCAACAGCTTAAAATCATTCATGGCATTTTTACATAAAATAATTTACTCACCTTTATCTTGCGACCAATTTATTTTGTTTTACCTGTCTAGTCCGGATGACGACTAATATGGGCGTAATTAGAATATTAAGTAATATTCTCGTTCAATCCCACTTCTGAACTAATAGAACAAATCAGGAGTGAGCAGAAAATAATACTCAACAACTACAACAAACCAGTACTTTTATTCCTAGATATTTTCTTACACAACCACTGCACTTTATTATTTTGCTCCTTCTGGCAATGAAGTTCGCAACCGAATGACAACGCTCAGTCAAAATGGCCGAATGATAAAAATGCACTCACGGAAACGTTGAACAACCATTAACATTCTTTATTTTTAATTTCAAATATTTAATCAATATAAAAATGTGTAATTAATAAAATAATAATAAATACTAATTAATATCAAGCTTACAATTGTGATAGGGTCATAGACCTTCCTTGTTATCTCCACGGTACGAAATGCTTCGCTTACATCTGGTCTGTCTGTTGGCCAGGTATAACGGTGACGATGAACGAGAAGCAGACGTTCACGATGTGCCTGAAGCAGGGCATGGCGGTGCACGGCGGGCTGATCGCCGAGATCGGCGAGCTGGCCAGCAAGGAGTACGTCATCGAGCAGTCGCTCGACAAGATGCAGGCCGACTGGGCCGCGCGCGCCATGGACATCGCGCCCTACAAGACTACCGGTGGGCTCTCACACTTGACATACTTGAGGGTGCCATAGCAGCAAGGAGTACGTCATGGAGCAGTCGCTCGACAAGATGCAGGCCGACTGGGCCGCGCGCGCCATGGACATCGCGCCCTACAAGACTACCGGTGGGCTCTCACACTTGACATACTTGAGGGTGCCATAGCAGCAAGGAGTACGTCATCGAGCAGTCGCTCGACAAGATGCAGGCCGACTGGGCCGCGCGCGCCATGGACATCGCGCCCTACAAGACTACCGGTGGGCTCTCACACTTGACATACTTGAGGGTGCCATAGCAGCAAGGAGTACGTCATCGAGCAGTCGCTCGACAAGATGCAGGCCGACTGGGCCGCGCGCGCCATGGACATCGCGCCCTACAAGACTACCGGTGGGCTCTCACACTTGACATACTTGAGGGTGCCATAGCAGCAAGGAGTACGTCATGGAGCAGTCGCTCGACAAGATGCAGGCCGACTGGGCCGCGCGCGCCATGGACATCGCGCCCTACAAGACTACCGGTGGGCTCTCACACTTGACATACTTGAGGGTGCCATAGCAGCAAGGAGTACGTCATGGAGCAGTCGCTCGACAAGATGCAGGCCGACTGGGCCGCGCGCGCCATGGACATCGCGCCCTACAAGACTACCGGTGGGCTCTCACACTTGACATACTTGAGGGTGCCATAGCAGCAAGGAGTACGTCATCGAGCAGTCGCTCGACAAGATGCAGGCCGACTGGGCCGCGCGCGCCATGGACATCGCGCCCTACAAGACTACCGGTGGGCTCTCACACTTGACATACTTGAGGGTGCCATAGCAGCAAGGAGTACGTCATCGAGCAGTCGCTCGACAAGATGCAGGCCGACTGGGCCGCGCGCGCCATGGACATCGCGCCCTACAAGACTACCGGTGGGCTCTCACACTTGACATACTTGAGGGTGCCATAGCAGCAAGGAGTACGTCATGGAGCAGTCGCTCGACAAGATGCAGGCCGACTGGGCCGCGCGCGCCATGGACATCGCGCCCTACAAGACTACCGGTGGGCTCTCACACTTGACATACTTGAGGGTGCCATAGCAGCAAGGAGTACGTCATCGAGCAGTCGCTCGACAAGATGCAGGCCGACTGGGCCGCGCGCGCCATGGACATCGCGCCCTACAAGACTACCGGTGGGCTCTCACACTTGACATACTTGAGGGTGCCATAGCAGCAAGGAGTACGTCATCGAGCAGTCGCTCGACAAGATGCAGGCCGACTGGGCCGCGCGCGCCATGGACATCGCGCCCTACAAGACTACCGGTGGGCTCTCACACTTGACATACTTGAGGGTGCCATAGCAGCAAGGAGTACGTCATCGAGCAGTCGCTCGACAAGATGCAGGCCGACTGGGCCGCGCGCGCCATGGACATCGCGCCCTACAAGACTACCGGTGGGCTCTCACACTTGACATACTTGAGGGTGCCATAGCAGCAAGGAGTACGTCATCGAGCAGTCGCTCGACAAGATGCAGGCCGACTGGGCCGCGCGCGCCATGGACATCGCGCCCTACAAGACTACCGGTGGGCTCTCACACTTGACATACTTGAGGGTGCCATAGCAGCAAGGAGTACGTCATCGAGCAGTCGCTCGACAAGATGCAGGCCGACTGGGCCGCGCGCGCCATGGACATCGCGCCCTACAAGACTACCGGTGGGCTCTCACACTTGACATACTTGAGGGTGCCATAGCAGCAAGGAGTACGTCATGGAGCAGTCGCTCGACAAGATGCAGGCCGACTGGGCCGCGCGCGCCATGGACATCGCGCCCTACAAGACTACCGGTGGGCTCTCACACTTGACATACTTGAGGGTGCCATAGCAGCAAGGAGTACGTCATCGAGCAGTCGCTCGACAAGATGCAGGCCGACTGGGCCGCGCGCGCCATGGACATCGCGCCCTACAAGACTACCGGTGGGCTCTCACACTAGACATACTTGAGGGTGCCATAGCAGCAAGGAGTACGTCATCGAGCAGTCGCTCGACAAGATGCAGGCCGACTGGGCCGCGCGCGCCATGGACATCGCGCCCTACAAGACTACCGGTGGGCTCTCACACTTGACATACTTGAGGGTGCCATAGCAGCAAGGAGTACGTCATCGAGCAGTCGCTCGACAAGATGCAGGCCGACTGGGCCGCGCGCGCCATGGACATCGCGCCCTACAAGACTACCGGTGGGCTCTCACACTTGACATACTTGAGGGTGCCATAGCAGCAAGGAGTACGTCATCGAGCAGTCGCTCGACAAGATGCAGGCCGACTGGGCCGCGCGCGCCATGGACATCGCGCCCTACAAGACTACCGGTGGGCTCTCACACTTGACATACTTGAGGGTGCCATAGCAGCAAGGAGTACGTCATCGAGCAGTCGCTCGACAAGATGCAGGCCGACTGGGCCGCGCGCGCCATGGACATCGCGCCCTACAAGACTACCGGTGGGCTCTCACACTTGACATACTTGAGGGTGCCATAGCAGCAAGGAGTACGTCATGGAGCAGTCGCTCGACAAGATGCAGGCCGACTGGGCCGCGCGCGCCATGGACATCGCGCCCTACAAGACTACCGGTGGGCTCTCACACTTGACATACTTGAGGGTGCCATAGCAGCAAGGAGTACGTCATCGAGCAGTCGCTCGACAAGATGCAGGCCGACTGGGCCGCGCGCGCCATGGACATCGCGCCCTACAAGACTACCGGTGGGCTCTCACACTTGACATACTTGAGGGTGCCATAGCAGCAAGGAGTACGTCATCGAGCAGTGCCCTAAATATAAATAAGTGTAAATCGTTTAATTCTAAAAAAACAGTCTGTAAACGTGATTAGTGGCGTATTTGTGTGAGTTTGGCTTCATTGATTCTCATACTAATTTTGTGACATGGTATTCCAACATGTTTTTTCTGTTCAGTGGGCATTCAAAATATATTCTTGAATATTAGATATTAACACCCAGACACTGTTGACATGTTTGTCCGGGGTGAGGATCGAAATCACAACTCCCGGCGCATGGGTCAGGGTCACTGCCGAATGTGCTATCGAGTTAGTCAACCTAATGGAGTGTACTTGGTATTTAGGCACGTTCATAATGAAGATAGCGGACGAGACCCTGCAGCTGCTGGACGAGCACCTGCTGGCGACGCAGCAGCTCGGCTTCAGCCCGTTCAAGGCCGCCTTCGAGCTGCGCATCACCGAGTGGGACGAGAAGCTGCGCCTCACGCAGAAGGTCGTCGACGAGTGGATCGAGTGCCAGAAGTGAGTCGCAGTTCCACGGTTAACACCTGCATCAGTAACTAATCCAACAGCACTGTGCAAAGATTGACAACTCTAAATAGACGGATTGCTTTGTCAAACCATTTTATAAAGATATTTTAGCAAGTTATTCAAAAACAAAACATAGTCGTTTTGGTTGAGCAAACGTACTGCGTAAGACTAGTATAATATTATGTTCCATAAAAGTTGCTCAAATCCCTCTGCCTGCCTGGGGAATTGGCGTGGAGTTAGTTATGTTCAGTAATTACCCTAAATCATCCATCTTAAAATCTAAATAATCTATCTTTGATACTGTAATATTTATTTTAAAAGATGCAACGAGTAAAGCGAGGTTCTGTTCATTAGAGAGTGGATGTACCTGGAGCCGATCTTCACCTCGGAGGACATCTCGCGGCAGCTGCCGCTCGAGGCCAAGAAGTATGGCACCATGGAGAGGATCTGGCGCAGGATCATGAGCTCGGCCGCCGCCTGTCCCAAGGTATCATCATATATTCATGCTAAAGTAAGTAACTAAACATATAGACGGGCTTGTTGGTTGAGTGGGCAGAGACACTGGCCACAAAACCAAGGGTCGCAGGTTCGAATCACGCTAGGGTAAAATGTTTCATGTGATGAACAGAAATTTGTATTCGAGTCATGGATAAAACGTAAAACGTGGTTAGCACAAGTTTATAAACTCAGTTTGGAACTTGGCAATTGTGTGTAAGTCTGGAGAATTTATTCTTATTATTTATTATATTGTTTAATTATTAACGCTGTTCACGTCTTCTTTAACACTTAACAGTCGCTCAACTGCTGACTAAAAGTCAATACCATAGTTAATGTAATAACTGGAAATAAATATTTTTATTTTTATTTAACTAAGTTAATACCTATACCTATACCTATACCTATACCTATGACTGTTACGAGTAAATCATATTGTTTTAAAGTAAATCATGTCTCAGAACTACTTGTTTAGCGGGGTAGTACGACTAATGACTGGAAGCCATGAGGCAAAAGGCTTCGCTCGCTCCCGAGAGTGATGGTAAGATGGTGAGTTTGGTTATTGCAGATAATGCTGATCTGTCCGGACAGCCGGCTGCTGGACAGCCTGGTGGAGGCGCGGCACCTGCTGGCCGTGGTGGCGCGCGGCCTGGCCGAGTACATGGAGCTGAAGCGGCTGCGCTTCCCGCGCTTCTTCTTCCTCAGCGACGACGAGCTGCTCGAGATCCTGTCGCAGTCGCGCAACCCGCGCGCCGTGCAGCCGCACCTCCGGAAGTGCTTCGAGAACATCGCCAAGGTCGACAC
Source organism: Glyphodes perspectalis (assembly GCA_951394215.1). Classification (NCBI taxonomy): domain Eukaryota; kingdom Metazoa; phylum Arthropoda; class Insecta; order Lepidoptera; family Crambidae; genus Glyphodes; species Glyphodes perspectalis. Next base: position 1,231,837 of record OX596218.1, read on the forward strand.
ACTTGCGTTTCGTTTACTTTTTTTAAATTAAATAGCTCCCATAAACGTGAGGTCGTTTCGGCGTCTTTTGATCCGCCACCGTTTTTAATATATCTGACTCATTGTCCTTGTGTGTGCGTAATTGCGAAGTACTAGTGTTTTCTAGTAGTTTTGCCAATTCCCCAGAGGGGACGTAGTTATGTTTGTCTGAGACTTGGCCCATGTTTATCTGGGACAATAAAAAAGAATGTACCAACTGTGGTTCTTACCTAGCATGTCGTAAAAGGCGACTAATGGTTTACGGGCTTTTGGTATGTGACTGAGTAGGCGACGAGCTAGCTACTTGTCACTCCTTTTTCACAACTTTCCATTCAACCCAGCCCACTGTCCCATGTTGGTCTGAGACTTGGGAAGAATGAGCCAGCTGTGGTTCTTGCCTAAAACTAACTAACTAACTTCACGCCACTTTCCTAGCGGGGTAGTGGTGGTTCTCGCCTAGCATGTCGTACTAATGGTATATCGGGTTTTGGGTGTGTGATTGTGTAGGCGACAGGTTAGCCGCTTGTCACTGCTTTTTCACAATTTTCCATCTAATCCAGCTCGACTTTATTTTTGGCTGAATGTGGTTGAAGGGTCATACTGCCCCTTTGACTCTGCCTACCCCTTCGGGGATTATGGGCGTGATGTTATGTATGTATGTATGTACGTAGTCAATTGCCCTTTCTTATCATAGGGAATGCCCTATGATAAAATAAATATTGTAACAAAATTGATGAAAAAATAACGTATTATTTTACACACTATGTTACTATTCTAACCGTCGTAGTTTGTGTGGAATACACCTTGTTAGTACTGGCACCACAGGCTAATAATTGCACTTTTCCCAGTGGTAGCGCCATAGGTATAAGATCAACCTTAGATTATTTTTTTTATTACTTTTCTACCTGTCCCCAGGTGACGTTCGAGGCCGACCTCAAGATCAGCCACATGCACTCGAGCGAGGGCGAGATCGTCGAGCTCAAGTACAAGTTCTACCCCTCCTCCAACGTGGAGCAGTGGCTCTTGTTGCTCGAGGACACTATGAGGCATACTAGTAAGTTTACGTCTGAGGTACACTTAATGAGGCTATTTTTTAATTAAAACATCAGATAGATGGCGTAACTGTGTAACGTACGGTCTTGTCACCCTCCTCGTTGGTAGGTTTTCAGACTGACAAACTGACATCCTGTCAACAATGAGCTAATAGTGACAGTGATAAGACCACGAGACTGCCTCGTGCGATCTGGCGATTTTTGTATTTGTGAAAACCCTCATTATTTTGTTCCTATCATGGTAGTGGAGGACTTAGACCGCCATAAGTAGTTGGTTGATTGTTTTTTATGTTAAACTAGCTGACCCGGCACACTTCGTAACGCCCCGTTCTCGGGTTTTCAATACCTTTTTTTTCGTGCAACTTTTTTATTTTTTTCTTTCATAAGAACCTTCACCTGATAATAACAAACACAACTAAAAAAGAATTAGCGAAATCGGTTCAGCTGCTCTCGAGATTTGCGCTTAGCAACACATTCAGCAGTTAATTTTTATATTATATATTTTGGGAAGAGCTGACAGAAAGAAGTGGAAAGAATTGGGGGAGACCTTTGCCCAGCAGTGGGACACAATAGGTTAAATTAAAAAAATATATATTTTTACTTTATTTTTGAACAGCTATAGTAAAATAAGTTAGTTATGGCAGCATGTTGAGTATCTATGCCAAAAATTTATAAAAAAAAATATAGGAATCTGATTTGTGTTGATTGAGGCAAGGTCTCTACGCATACGCATGACAGATACGTACAACCCTTTAAAGGCCCAGGCTTCCGTGCCGTGAATGTGTCGAGAGACGCGGGATTATTCCGGTGGTATGGCCCATAGCTGGCGTGTGTGTTCGTAGGTGTGAGCGTGTGCGTGTGCGTGTGCGTGTGCGCGTGCGTGTGCTTGTGCGTGTGCGTGTTCGTGTGCGTGTGCGTGTGCGCTGGTAGTCGGTCACAACTGTGTGTGCGCGTGCGCAGTCCGGCTGACGCTGGTGGCCGGGCTGGAGGAGCTGTGGGGCATGGCGCGCGCGCAGTGGGTGCTGCGCTGGCCGGGGCAGGTCGTCATCGCCGGCTCGCAGACCGCCTGGACGGCGGGCGTCGAGCAGGCCATCCAGGACTACCGCATGGACCAGTTCTACGACGAGAACTTGGCTATGGTCAGTTGGGAATACGCATTTAATATGAATTTTGAAACTTGATCTTCATGTTGAGATAGAAAAATTATTAGAGCGGTGGTAGCTTCTTGCCCGTCGTATGTCAAAGATGCTTTTTCAAACACGACAATGTGCCTCTGAATCTTTCAAATATTTGTAAGAATTTATATTGACATATATGAATACTCAAATAATTGTCTGCTTCATTGTAACATCCAGAATCCAATCCAGAATCATGGTCTTCGCAAATCTCGTCTAGCAACCCGATATAAATATAAACATCTAGCAATATAAATATAAAATAAAAAAAAATGTTTGTCAGCTGGATAATCTGAACAGGACGATACCAGTATGATCAGCGATTAGCGTTATATTATATCTAGCAGGATGTTACATTTGAACAGTGTTATTGTCTGTCTGTCAGCTGGACAGCCTGCGCGGGCTGGTGAAGGGCGAGCTGACGTTCTTCCAGCGCGAGGTGGTGTGCGCGCTGATCGTGATCGAGGTGCACGCGCGCGACGTGACGCGCACGCTCGTCGACGAGAACGTCAAGAACATTACCGACTTCCAGTGGACGTGCCAGCTCAGGTAAGATCTGTTGGAGGGTGCCATGTGGCTTAATATGCGTCTTAATATGTTGTAGTGCTTTTGTATTTTATCATCGCCATCATCATCTTGCGTTTATCTTAGGTTATCTGGGGTCGCCGGTCAGTCGTCATCGGAATATCGACTCCCATTTTACTCGTATCTTCACACAATCCACCCATCTCATACTTGGTCACCATCATCCGCACCATCGATCGATCGTGTTCTTCTTTCAAAGTACGTCTTTTTTTATGAAGGGGAATTTCAAGAGCGTATTCTTTGTTACGGGATGACAGAACGCGGTATGTCTAACGCGAACCTTGATGACTCTAATCTGAACCGATCTATAAGGCAACGTAATACCGGTTCCTCCTCTTTCTTCCGGCCGGCGGGAAACAACACTGCTCCTGAACCACTTCCAGTTCCAATCTTTGAGTCCCAACAACCTGAGTGTCACGGTGGGGTGTAGTTTAGCGTCACCTAGTGCTGCAAGAAACGTAGCTAGCAGTATACTGTCGTATTTATTTCCATCAGACGTAGAACTTGACGACAATAGCATACATTATTACGGGCAGAGGAGACTTGAAGCTGAGTTTTGACAACTCACAGAAAGTTGGGATTGTTCCATTACCAGATACTACCAGATAGTGAAGCCGATGTACGAGTTCGAGGAGGGCGAGTCGACGGAGATCTACCAGGACGAGAGCCGGCTGGACACGGCGCCGTACTACCGGCAGTTCAGCCAGAACCACTGCGACGTGCGCGCGCTCAACTCCGTCTTCGTGTACTCCAACGAGTATCTCGGGAACAGGTGCGTCCCTTACTGTATGCCTACTATGTATGCTCATCACTATCTCACTCCGTAATTATTAAACTGGACATTGGTTTTCTAAGATACAGGCATAGACTAGTTTGGGAACCCATGGAAATATAGCGATACATTTTAATTTTCCTGAATGTTTTATTTTTTGTGCTGGCAATAATTTTTTTTTTTACTTTTTTATTTTTTATCTAAGTGTACAATTTTGAGTTCACTTATTTTGGGTTTTTAGTCAGTTTTTCTGCTTCATATTCCAACTAGCATAAGTTTAACTGAACATATCGACGTTACCGTTTACTAACAAGTTGTGAATCAATGAAAATAATATACGAATTCGAAGGGGCTTAAAGGTGTTATCGAACACACCCTTAAACTTGCAAATTACAATAAACGTTTTTGTATTTTTGCATGATCGATGTTAACATTTTAGACCCTGACTAAAAACAGGACATAAATCTTAAAATTTTGGACCCCGACTAACAACGGGATAAAAAGCTTGAATGACGATGATGATGTTGTTTACAATTTTAATTAATTAATGATTGTTTAACTGTGACGAAGTGTCGTGTTACCATAATGATTGATTAGTACGCATTAAGAATTGGCGTTAAGTTTCCATTTTGAAAACCCCCGTTGGTGCGTGTAGCGGGCGGCTGGTGATCACGCCGCTGACGGACCGCTGCTACCTGACGCTGATGTGCGCCATGCACCTCAAGTTCGGCGGCGCGCCCGCCGGGCCCGCCGGCACCGGCAAGACCGAGACCACCAAGGTGCGCCCTCGCACACACTCTCACCAACCTCACCCGCCAACCTCAACTAACACTTACTCTACTCTTTTATATAATGTTGAAGAGGCGAGTGAGGTGTGTAAGGATCGTGCCATATGGCGTACGGTTCTCTCTGCCTACCCCGCTAGGGAAGTGGCGTGAAGTTTAGTTAGTTAATTTTTTATATAACTAATTAACTAACTAAAATGTTCTATCTAACCCAGCCCATTGTCCCATGTTAGTCTGGGACTTAAAAATAATGTGCCAACTGTGGTTCTTGCCTATCATGTCGTAGAAGACGACTAGTGGTGTATCGAGTTTTGAGTATGTGATTGTGTGGGCGACAGGCTGGGCACTTGTCACTTATTTTTTAATTTTTTTCACCTAACCCATCCCAGTTTTTTTTCTGGCTGAATGTGGTTAAAGGGGCCTGCTGCCTCTTTGCCTAGCCCTTCAGGGATAATGGGCGTGATGTTATGTTAACTGACTAACTAAACTTCATCGGGGTAAGCAGAGAAAACCGAACTATTTATATTCGACATTAATGTATGTTAATTCCGAGAAACCGTGCGCAGCTGCACAGTATTGCGTAAAAATTTTTTGTATTTTTAAAAAAGACTGGTCTTTATGGTAAGGAAACGCGCTTCATTTGGAAGGCGTGTTGGTTTATCCAAGCAACCAAACGCATATTTTATAAGAAAACTTGCATATTCTTATAACTATGGATGTGTGATAATGATCCATTTACCTGGTTCTTACCCTCAAGGTAAAATAAGGTCTATCCTTACCGACATTACGTAAGTATTGGTATATTCTTCTGGCCCTTCTCCCAATGTGGGTTTCCAAAAATACAAAAACCGCCAGATTGCACGAGGGAATCTCGTGGTCTTATCACTGTCACTATTGGCTCCTTGTTGACAGCATGTCAGTTTGGTCTGACAACTTGAGGAGGGTGACAAGACCGCAAGTCACAGTTATGCCATCTTTTGGATATTTTACATACATAACATCACGCCCGTGATCCCCGAAGGGGTAGGCAGAGTCAAAGAGGCAGCATGCCCCATTGGATATTTTAATTCAAAAAAACCCTTATTCACCCGGGGTCGGCGCAGTATGTTATCCTCTTTCATACATCCCGGTTAGCAGTTATCAAGCTATCCACCCCCATTTCACTCGCACTATTTGGTCATCCACTCCATCCACTATCGTTCATACTCATCACTCTTTTTGTCATGTGTCATGTGTCATGTCTCATGTTGATGCCATCCAAACTCCCCCATCCTCCATAATATTATATATACCAAAAAGTATAGTGAAAACCTACTCTGTTATATCAGTCTAAGAGTCTACTTATATTATTTGTTGACTGCAATAGGATCTCGCGAAGGCTCTTGCAGTGCAGTGCGTGGTGTTCAACTGCTCCGACCAGCTCGACTACATGGCGATGGGCAAGTTCTTCAAGGGGCTGGCTGCGTGAGTATAAGTACAACGTTTCTGATAATAATAGGACTGCTTATTCGGCGTTTTAAGACCTAACCAACCCAGCCCACAGTCCCATGTTGGTCTACGACTTAAAAATAATATGCCAACTGTGGTTCTGACCTGCATGTCGTAAAAGGTGACTAATAGTATATCGGATTTTGGGTGTGTGATTGTGTAGGCGACAGGTTAGCCGCATGTCACTGCTTTTTCACAATTTTCCATCAAGCCTAGCCCGGCTTTATTTTCGGCTGAATGTGGTTAAAGGGGCATGCTGCCCCTTTGACTCTGCCTACCTCTTCGGGGATTATGGGCGTGATGTTATGTATGTTATGAATGTAAGACCTAATCTACAGAAACACGCATATTAGATTGAAGTTCTGTCCTAAGAAAGTTTTAGTGATTTATGTACGTGAGAATCTTATTTAAACCTATCAGTCTTTAATTGAGTGACTGTGTTAGTAATGTAAAATCATTCACGTATATACGTGTGTTATATTTATAAGTGGTTAATGATCATTGTATTGTGCTCTAGTTCTGGAGCGTGGGCGTGCTTCGACGAGTTCAACAGAATTGACATCGAAGTGCTCTCCGTGGTCGCGCAGCAGGTAGGCTCCTTGCTTATCAGCGAAGATACTTTAGAACACATTAGTAAATGTAGGGTGACGTCACTCCGTGCGTTTATTCAAAAACAAAATATCCAATGTTAAGAATACAAATAGTTTCCACATCTGTGTTTTACCTTGAAACCTATCGTTAAAATATAAATACATATATCTAAACGTATACTCTACTACGAAACTCTTCAAAATGACAGATGTTGAAATAATACAATACAAAGAAAAAGCTTCTTACTAACATACATAATTGGCCAGAACAGGCTTGACTTAAAAAAAATGTACTCCGTTAGTTAAATTATTAAAAAATATTTAATATTGAATAATGTATTTTTTTCTATATCTCACTAACTAAACTTCACCCCATTTCCGTAGCAGGGTAGGCAGAGAGAACCGGGGCTTTATCTTATATATAAAAAGATTTTGATCTTTTTATTTTTATCTGGAGAGGAGTGCTTTGATTTCATTTGTTCCTATAATTTTTGCGGAGCTTGTGATGTCACGCGGAACTTTAATGCTCTGTATTTTCGTCATTTTTAGTTTGCGGAACGAAAGAAAAAATAAAAATCTCACTAATGGATTATAATAAATATTCTGAGTCCAGTAGCGTATTGTGCCGTTGGCGGTGTTGTCGGCAGGTGGTGACGATCCAGAAGGCGCAGGTGCTGCGGCTGGACAAGTTCATGTTCGAGGGCTGCGAGCTGCCGCTCAAGGCGTCCTGCTCCGTCTTCATCACCATGAACCCTGGATACGCCGGTATGCTTGAGACTTATAACTACGACGACCAGTCCCCGCTTTTCCACTGGGCACTTTGGGCACGTAAGCGATGGTAGCTCAATGGTAAGGATACGCGCCTCTTAACCGAGGAGTGCGGGTTCAATCCCGGGCACGTACCTCTGGATTTTTCAAATCTATGTACGTATTTATACCACTAGCTCGACGGTGAGGGAAAACATCGTGATGAAACCTGCAAATTCAAACAAATCTGTATTTGTAACCATGATCCAATAATCGTCTGGTTTCCCCCATCTTAGGGTTACGAAGGTCAGATCGGCAGTCGCTTCAATGTAATTACCAGACTCGCTAAATCCTGGATCATGATCTAAGCAGACCCTGTCCAATCACGGGACATGACGCTAGGAAGATGATGACTTTGGGCACGTGGAGCCTCTAAGATCTAGAGGGCCCCCCAGTTCCAAATAACCAATGGATCATCGACATTTATTACCCACATACATATTAATTTACTTATGTGCCATCCATTAAGTTAAAGACGGCCCTGACGACGAGCTATAAAAGAGAACTGATGAATAAAGTTTGGCATAGAGATGTAGCCTCGAATAGTACATAATAATAATATCCTCCTAACCGATATCGGTTACGGCGGCCAATCTCAACGAGGATTAGCCATCTGCGCAGGAGATATTATAGTGCACAAGTGTGTGCGCTAACACAGGTGCACTCTCTATTCCTTCACTCTCATAGTCCGGTGAGACGGCAATTCGACATGACCGGAGAGAGGTCAGGCGCAGGACCAACGGCTTAACGTGCTTTCCGAGGCACAGGGGTGATTAAACCGCCAACTTCCTGACTCCGGGCTGTTACTGAGTTTGGATATTGAAATACCCAGCCACAAATTTTTGGCCCGACCCGGGATTTGAACCCGGGACCTCTTGGTCCTTAGGCGGCGCATGCTACCACTAGACCAACGAGGCAGTCAAAATAAACGCCGGTAAATAGTACATACTATTATTTTTAAGATCCAGCGGCGTTTATTAGGACAAGTGGACATAGGGCGAGCTGATGATGATGATGATACTTTTATCTTGACAGGATCGATAGATTGAATTCCAAACAGGCGGGGCCGCGTACAATCGAAAAAGTGTCATGCTAGGTTAACAATAGTTACCGGGCGCAGGCGTCACCGTAATCAAGAAAGCGGTTCCCCCAAAGCAAAGTCCCCCTACCCCACTGCAGAGGGGTTGACCCTTGTGATTATCCCTGTGGATAACTCGAGTGCGTAATGTTTTATATTTAAAAAAATGTACCAATTGGAAAGAATGCTTTAGTAAAAACGAATCCGAGAGCAATGCAGGAGCCGTTGAGTGTTGACTTATCACGTGTCCAGGGCGCACGGAGCTGCCGGACAACCTGAAGGCGCTGTTCCGGCCTATCGCCATGATGGTGCCGGACTACGCGCTCATCGCCGAGATCTCGCTCTTCTCGTACGGGTTCTTCGAGGCCAAGATCCTCGCGGGCAAGATCACCACCACCTTCCGGCTTAGCTCCGAGCAGCTGTCCTCGCAGGTCACTCATATGTTGGATTTTAGTTGCTTTCATATATCGGATTAGGAGTCAGATTTGGTTCGGATTAATATTTAGGTTCATATGTGGATTCTGTTCTGATTATTTAGGGCCAAAAAATCTATTTAGGGCCATATTCGGTGTTGGTTCAGAAATGCTTCGGGTGTGGTTTCCGATTCCGAAACCGATACCGATTCTGATACTGATACCGATACACATTCCGATTTCGATTTTTATTCCATTCCGATGCCGGAAGTAAGTAATATTATACTAGTATCGGATTTGAGTTCCGATTCAAAATGAATTATAAGAAAATATTTTACACAGGATCACTATGACTTCGGCATGCGCGCGGTGAAAACAGTGATCCTGGTGGCGGGCAACCTGATCCGGCAGATGCCGGACGCGGACGAGCGGCAGATCGTGCTGCGCGCGCTGCGCGACGTCAACGTGCCCAAGTTCCTCGCCGACGACCTGCTGCTGTTTAACGGTGCGCACCGTTGTTTTGCCTGTTCAATTATAGTTTTAACTCGATTATTGGATTACTGAATGCAATGAGTACAAAATGAATGCTTTGTGAGAATTTTGTCGAAGGCCCGTTTTTTTTATGAAATTTCCCTTGCGAGTTGAAGTAAGAGAAAAGTCACTTTCCACTTCATTTATATATACTATTATAATAGTTCTTTAGTAAATTCGTTTAAGTTAATTAATCGTTTATTATTCTCTCCACAAAAATAGGTCAGTCATACATTGTTCTTAGTAAATAAGTAATTTCTAGTTAAGAGATGGTAGACCCATATCTTTGTGAGAGACTGGTGCCTGATTTAGGTTATAGAATACCAATATTACAAGTATAAATTTATATGTTACTTGACCATTTGTCCCCGGTAAGAACAGGTAGAGTTTCTTCGAATAGGGCAGTTTACGTCTCCAGGTTTCCACTAAATCCTTAGGCGTATTCCGAGATCACCGGGCCGTACTGATGTCGCACTAGGCTTTTTCAGTTTGTAACCGAATACTTTCTGGCAGGTATAATATCGGACTTGTTCCCGCGCGTGGAGATCCCTATCGTGGACTACGGCATCATGGAGCAGTCCATCAGGAACATGCTGGTCAAGCGCGGATACGACGACCTGTATAGTGCGTTTAGTATTGTTATAGGAGTTTAAGAATACCTTACTTGCTGGCTCGATGGCGCTTTCGGTAGTGACCCTGCCCCATGCGCCAAGAATTGTGGGTTCGATCCCCACCCAGGACAAATTCGTGTGATGAATACTTGTGTTTGTTCTGTGTCTGGGTGTTAATATACAATATTTAAGTGTATATTTGTAATACCACTGTTGATTCCGATTTCCGTAACACAAGTGCTTAAGCTACTTAGTTCGGAGTCAGATCAATGTATGTGATGTAGTCGGATATTTATTTATTTACCTTAGTAATTTTTTTTAGGACTTTCGTAAAAGATGAATTCATCATTATATTATTCTCACAAACTTTCTCATTTATATTAGAAGTCGGCAACTAGTTAATATGAATTTCCTGTAATTTCCAGCGTTCATATTCAAAGTGATTCAGCTGTACGAAACGACAGTCGTGCGACACGGGTTGATGTTGGTCGGGCCTGCGGGAGCCGGCAAAACGAAGGTAACTGAACAAGTATTATATTTTAGAAGATAAAGTCTATATTATGTATTGTACATATATGCTTATAGCACGCGACAGGTCGAGGTGACAATTGGGGTATGAAGTGAGGCGCGAGGCCTGCCCCCGTCGTCCAAGTCATAGTGCTTCGCGAGTTTTCATTGACATGCTATTTTCGGTTTTGATTTCAGATTTTTATTATCATTTAAATAAGGATTTTGGTCTGTCTTTTGATGTACTGTTTAAATTGTGTTATGCTTTTTTAATTGTTTGTTACGCTAGTAAAATATATTAATTAACACAAAAAAATGGTTTATGGTCTGCCGCTGGAATTGGAACATTTTTTATTTCATTTGAAATGTAAACGTATGACATTTAAGTATTAATAAAGTAATTGTCGGCAGTGCTACGAGGTGCTGCGCGACGCGCTGACCGCCATCAAGGGCAAGCTGGCGCCGGACGGGTTCCCGTTCACGCCGGTGCACACGTTCATCGTCAACCCCAAGTCCATCACCATGGGCCAGCTCTACGGCGAGTTCGACCTGCAGACGCACGAGTGGTGAGATGCTTGTCATTGACTAGCTTCTGCCCGCGGCTTCGCTCGCGTGGTACATCGATGAAACATAGCCTATATGTTATTCGGGTGTATGAACTATATTATTCTAAAGTTTCATTAAAATCCATTTAGTCGTTTTTTTGTAGAAGAGTAACAAACATCTATTCATACATACAAACTTTCGCATTTATAATATTAGTAGATTAAACTGCATAGGATACTTTTTCTTAACGTTATGCGCCGTTGATAGTCGGGGTCTGGACTATAATATATTTTGGAGAATCTGGGTATTATTACGTTCATCCGATTGATCCAGAGGAACATCACATACATTGATCTGATTTCGAGGTAAATAGCTTACGCACTTGTGTTACGGATATCAGAATCAACAATATTACAAATTGGATATTAACACCCAGACACAGATCAACCACACGTTTTCATCGCACGAATGTTTGTCCTGGGTGGGGATCGAACCTACAGCTCTTAGCGCATAGGGTAGGGTCACTACTAAATGCGCCATCGAATCAGTCAATATGACAAATTGAATATGCATGGTTTTCTCGCCATATTTTTCTTTCAATGTAGAGCTGATGGTGTGAATACTCGTATTTCAGTAGAAAAAATGTAAAGCGTGCGTGTGACGCGTTCGAACTAGCATATAAGGCGCGTGTCCATATCATAGAGCTTACTCAGAGGATACGTTGACCTGCCTATTGAACTATTAGACCGTCAACCAATCACAGGACATATTTATTCTTTTGCATAGTACTTACGTGACTCAAATCGTTTTCAATCGATTAGTGATATAATAACATCATCACGCCCGTAATCCCCGAAGCCATTGGCAAAGTAAGGCAGTGAGATAACGAACAATATATTTTATACCAATTTTTTCTCATCCCAACGAATCAAAACTGACAAAGATACAGATCGTCAAAGTTTTGGATGACGTCAGTTACCCTTAAAATTAGCCTCTAGTGACGTCACAGCGCCCTTTACGTTACGTAACGGTTGCGTGCGCGCAGGACGGACGGCATCCTATCGAGCCTGGTGCGCGGCGGCATCGCCGTGGAGGACACCGACAAGCGCTGGTACGTGTTCGACGGGCCCGTCGACGCAGTCTGGATCGAGAACATGAACACGGTACGCGACTTTCTTTGTATTTTAATAATAATGTCTTAACTAATATTAGTCAGGAGATATTATAGTGCACGAGTGTGTGCGCAAACACAGGTGCACTCTCTGTTCCTTCACCCTCATAGTCCGGTAAGACGGCAATTCGATATGACCGGAGAGAGGTCAGGCGCAGGACCAACGGCTTAACGTGCTTTCCGAGGGGGGTGATTAAACCGCCAATATACTGACTCCGGGCTGTTACTGAGTAATTTCAATATTGTAACACCCAGCCACAAATTTTCGGGCCAAAAATTTGGGATTTAAACCCGGGACCTCTTGGTCCTTAAGCGGCGCATGCTACCACTAGGCCAACGAGGCAGTCAACTTGTAACCTTTGAACTTTACTTGACATATGAAAATGCTTAAGAAAATGTTTTGCCACATGCTGAGTTATGAGATTCTCACTGGTTTCAGTTTGTTGGAAAATCTCGTTTCGATTCACAATTTTATATATTTTAAAGCCATTGCGTCTATAGCTGATGATTTTTGGTGTTACGTATATATAATAATAGATATAGCTTTTGATGGCTAACCAGACCGATGCGAGAAGGACATGGTCTGCTATGGGGCTTGCTGAGTACTGTGCACGCAACAGCAATGACGCGGTCGTGTAACATAAAGACGTAGAAGCTACACTAGTAGACTACGGAATTGATTTTGCCAATGATATGAACGTTGTAGGTGCTGGATGACAACAAGAAGTTGTGCCTATCCAGCGGCGAGATCATGAAGCTGACGGACCGGCAGCGTATGATCTTCGAGGTGGCGGACCTGGCGGTGGCCTCGCCCGCCACTGTGTCGCGCTGCGGCATGGTCTACCTGGACACGCGCGTCGTCGGCCTGCCGCCGCTCGTCAACGCCTGGCTCAAGAGCAGCATACCGCCAGTGAGTGATACAGCCGACTAATATATGACATTAAACAGTTAATGTCATTGATAAATGTCGACAAGCTCAATGGCGCATTCGGTAGTGACCCTGTCCCATGTGTCAAGATTTGTGGGTTCGATGCCCACTCAGGACAAATGTTCGTGTGATGAATACTTGTGTTTGTTTTGTGTCTGGGTGTTAATATCCAATATTTAAGTATATATTTGTAATACCACTGTTGTTTCTGATATCCGTTACACAAGTGCTTAAGCTACTTACCTCGGAGTCAGATCAATGTATGTGATGTAATGTGATATTTATTTATTTATTATTGATAAATCTAGTTACTTTATAGGTGTCGCCAATATAGGGATCACCTATATATGTGTGTTGGTACAAGGGTTCCTAACGCGATGTTATAGGTGTTGTGTCCTGATAACCTTGCGTGTGTAACGGGATTCAATAAATGAGACGCTAACTCACAGTTTGGGTAGTCCTTGTATTCACGAAGCACACACAGCAATAAATAGAAGGTGCAGAAGAATGGAAAGCACAAGCACAGCAGATAGTCAGTAGGAAGAATAGATAGTTCACAGTTTAGGCACAGAAAGTCAAGTATATAGGCACTAGCGCGTAAGTATATAAGCGTAAGCAAAGCGTGCGTCAATGGTCAAAAGCAAGTCTCGACTGGCGCGCGAGCTCAGCTCGGCGCGCAGTGCGCGTCATGCACATAAGGCTTATGTGCCCGCGCTGGCAAATGCGTCGGAAGTTCGACAATCGATATCGACAACTACCTAGTACGCATGGTGACTGTTTCGTGTATATATTGTATTATACTAAGTTAATATAAATGTGGTATTGTGTACTTGTAATATAACTGTGTGTGTTTAGATATAAGTATTTGTAAATATGTAAATATATTAGTATAAATAGTTTAAGCATAAAGTAAATTTTGTTTGTTAAGTTTATATCAAATTATTATAATTATCGATATATTTTGTTGGAGTGCAGTATAGTAACATTCGAGTGTTATGAAGTTACCTACAACTTTATTGAAAACCTTCGCAATTTATGGATCTTACCATTCTATTGGATGTATACACTCAAAAGCTCGATGAGAGTATTTCTTGCTTGATTTCTGCCATCATCCAAGCTATAGAGGTCATATCTTTTTTAAATAGACTATTTATAAGTGCTTCTTCGAAGCCTATATAAATAAAGAGATTTAGAATTAGAATTAGAATTTATCAAAACCGAATTTACCCGACCTCCCAGATCGGCGAGAGCCTCCGCAAGTACTTCCCGAACCTGATCACGACATACCTGTACCCGGCGCTGGCGCTGCTGCGGGCGCGGCTGACGGAGCTGGTGGTGTCCATCGACTCGTCGCTGGTGCTGAAGTGCCTGGAGCTGCTGGACTACCGCATGCGCCCGCTCACCGGCAAGGACGACCGCCCGCCGCCCGGCGCCGCCTTCATCGCCATGCTGCGTGAGTCCGCCGTGCTCCTGCTTCAGGGGTGGCCGGGGAGATGGCGCTGGCTGTAGCTGTAGTTGCGCAGTATAAGCCCATCATTGGTGTGTGCACAAGTACTTTTAATCACAAACTGAGCTCTTAGTGCCTTGTTTGTCGGGGACTTAAATAAATGTAAGACGACTAATGGTATATCGAGTTTTGAGCGTGTGATTGTGTAGTCGACGAGCTAGCCACTTGTCACTACTTTTCACAATTTTCTATCTAATCCAGTCCAGCCCAGTTTTGTTTTTTGCTGAATGTGGTTAAAGGGGCCTGCTGCCCCTTTCACTCTGCCTACCCCTTCGGGGAATGTGAGCGTGATAGTACGAACGTATGTATACTTTTTTAAGCCCCGTAACGTCTTCAATAATTTTTATTTTACTGAAAATTTAGGACATTATTTTATAAACAGTGCATTGTATTTCGTTTTTGCTACATGGTATTAACTCTTATTACATTGTAAATAAGGATAATTTAGGACACTCAACTTGTTGCTGTCGTTAATGTCTATATCCTAGTGTGAATAATGGAAGCTACCCGGTTAACAGCGAAGCTGGCGCCGTGCTGGGTGGTGTGGGCGGTGATCTGGTCGGTGGGCGCGACGTGCGACCACAACGGGCGCGCCGTGTTCTCGGACTTCATGCGCGAGATCACCGCCGAGAACGGCCTCAAGCCGCTCTTCCCCAAGGAGGGCAGGGTCTATGATTACACGTGAGTTGGCTTATCAATATTATTATCATAACATGACATAACATTACGCCCGTAATCCCCGAAGAGGTACGCAGAGTCAAAGGGGTAGCAGTCCTATTTAACCACATTCCACCAAAAAATAAAACTAGGCTGGGTTAGATGGAAAATTGTGAAAAAGTTATAGTAGTTGTATCATTATCATCTTTAATGGTAAACTGATTATGAAAGATGTGTTGCGACAGTATCAAATTGTCAGTTCCTTGGGGGCCGTTAATGACGCGCGGTTGAGTGTGGAGACTGGACACTAAATTAGATCGTTTCGATGCAGGTAGTAATTTTAGCAAATTGTCATCGCGAAAATATTTGTCACTTCGCATATTGTCTTCTTCACAAATCTTCAGTTTCGCATGATGTCATTTGACAAATCGTCACTTACGAATATTGCCATTGTTGTGCTTGTGCTATGGATACTAGGTGAACGGATAGACATACTTAAATATGTTTATGTCCATGTTCATCACACGAGACATTTGCCCCTAGCGGGATTTGAACCCCCGACCCTCGATTTCGTGGCCAGGGTCTCTGACCAACGGGCCAGTCTATAGTAAAGCCCGTTTATAATGTTTGACCAAAGAAGAATAGGGAAAATATTCGTACGATCGCTTTTTGACCTCGGCGTGGCAAGCATGATTTGTTAAAGTCTTCTTTATACTCATGTGTGTAGAGTAATAATAATAATGTTATGTACCAGGTTGCACGACGGCGGGTTCACCGACCCGACAGACGACGGCGAGCCGGCCAACCCGTACTGGTACAACTGGATGGCCAACCTCGAGGAGTACGAGGTCGACCCCGAGTGGCAGTTCGCAGGTGCACAATGCTGAACAATAAAACTATATATTTTTTTGCAATAATCATCAGTTTACAATGGGGTATTTTACTGAAAAAATTGTTTTAGTCCGTAATTTAGATTATCAAAAAATATTAAATACTTATTTTTTACTTTATCAAATGCTCGAAAACTTACAAACATACAGCGTTTCAAAGAGCTGAAGTTTTACGTCACTTGGATGGTAAAATTGTACACACCTAGTGACGTCACGCGGTTCTTTAACGCGCTGTATCCTCATCATTTTTGTTTGCTAAATGAAAGAAAAAATACTTATGAAATATTTTTTTGTAATCTCAATCAGTCAGTGGACTATAAATTATTTTTGAGTAAAATATCTTATTCAATATAGGAAGGTTTTAAGAGAATAAGCTTAATGGGAAGATCACGCACCTCATATTCGAGGGGTGCTTGTTATTAACTAATACGGTGCAAGGGACACCACGCTAGGAAGATAATGACTGTATTCATCCATAGTTTGACTACTCTGGAGGGAGAGAGATATCGAATCGTAAACGTGCGTGCCCGTAGCGTGCGGCGCTTGCGGTTCGTGGCAGGCGCATGTTGTATATGCGCCTCCGCAGGTGACGGCGATGGTTGACGGAAATGGTAATAGAAACAGAAGAGCTCTGAATCTTCTATTGCTTTCATACCACCTTTTGTTAGAGGATTCGTTTTAGAAGTCAGTATTATATGTGTTTACGAGACGCTATGAATTTCGCGCATTTTCCTAAAAATATATCCATATTAAAATATGACGTTTTTTCTAAAGTTTTGTGTTTAGCAACAAAAACTATTTCCGCAACTCTCCTTGTTGACCTATACAAGGTGAACTTTTCGTGAGGTGTACCTTTTTGCGTTAAGACATCGAGGTGCCGACGCTGGACAACGTGCGCAGCGCGGCGCTGCTCGGCTACAAGATCTCGAACTACAACCACGTGATCTGCGTCGGGCCCACCGGCACCGGCAAGACGGTCACCATCACGTCCAAGCTGTCGCGCGGCCTGCACAAGAAGTTCATCTGCGAGTTCATCGTCTTCTCCGCGCGCACCTCCGCCAACCAGACGCAGGTCGGTCACTTGGAGCATGGCCAGGCCCGTAGCGTTATACGTTATAAGTGCGTGACCCAAATTCCTCACCCCATAGGAGCGTACGATTATTTTGCATTTGCGTTTGTGCTCATTAACATCAGCTAGGTGGTGCCCATAGCACAAGTATACGTGCTTAATTTGAAGCTAGGGAATAGGTGATGGGGTTTTGTATCACGGTTTTTTACAGGTGAAGGAAAACTAGGTTGTGATGGGGTGAGATCAAGGATGTGCACAACGTCTCACAAATTAAAGTTTGCGGGTGGTGACGAGTCCCACCACCTAGACTACTCCACGAGATGTGGTGGAGAGGAAGAGAACAACCAAAGAAGATATGAGTGTAATGATAAATTAGATACTCGATGACGGCCGAGCCGACCGGGACGTATGGAAGAGGAAAACATACAGCGCCCACCCCAGATAACCTGGCAAAATGATGATAATTATGATAATGATGATGACGACGATCATGATGATGTAATCCACCATGTAGTCTCTGCATCCAGGACGTGATCGACAGCAAGCTGGAGCGGCGGCGGCGCGGCGTGTTCGGCCCGCCGCCCACCAAGCGGCAGGTGTTCTTCATCGACGACCTCAACATGCCCGCGCTCGAGGTCTACGGCGCGCAGCCGCCCATCGAGCTGCTCAGGCAGTTCATGGACTTCTCCGGTGAGTAACGTCCTCCTGACCGGTATCGATCTGAACGAGGATTAGCCAAGTACGCAGGAGATGTTATAGTGTACAAATGTCTGCGCAAACACAGGCGCACTCTTTCTTCCTTTACTCACACTCTGAGTTCAGTGAGACGGCAATCCGGCATGAAAAGTTCAGGCGTAGGACCCAGTCACAGATGTTTGGCCCTGAGATTCTGGCTTCTGAGATTTTAACCCTTGGTCTTTAGGCGGCGCATGCTGCCACTAGATTAACTCAGAACACGTGCCTGCGGAATGAAACGTGACGAGAGAAATATTTAAATACCCACTAAAAACCTCTGCAATACTCATGGTTCCGATTTCTTGTTCCTCAATGTTCGACAAGCTCGATGGCGCATTCGGTAGTGACCCTGCCCCATGCGCCAAGAGTTGTGGGTTCGATCTCCACCCAGGACAAATATACATACATACATAACATCACGCCCACGATCCCCGAAGGGGTAGGCAGAGTCGAAGGGGCAGCAAGCCCCTTCAACCACATTCAGCCAAAAATAAAGCGGGGTGGGTCAGATGGACAATTGTGAAAAAGCAGTGACAAGCGGCTAACCTGTCGCCTACACAATCACACACCCAAAACCCGATATACCATTAGTCGCCTTTTACGACATGCTAGGCAAGAACCACTGATATCCGTAACACAAGTGCTTAAGTTACTTACCTCGGAGTCAGACCAATGTATGTGATGTAGTCAGATATTTATTTATTTATTTAATTTTACCACTCCTCGTCGCAGGCTGGTACGACCGGCAGGCGATCGGCGAGTTCAAGATGCTGGTGGACGTGGGCATCGTGGCCGCCATGGGCCCGCCCGGCGGCGGCCGCAACCCCGTCACCATGCGCCTCATGAGGCACTTCCACTACGTCTCCTTCACCGAGATGGAGTACGCCAGCAAGGTGAGAGGTCTGCTCTTCTTATTGGAGAATTGATTACGCACTGTTGTGTTCAAGCCGGAGGAATGAGTTCGCTAGGGCAGCCAGTGTCCTTTTCATAGTAAGTGCCCATTTCTACCCTTATATTGTAATCATAGCGCCAATGGTAGAGAATATAAGTAATTAACTAACTAACTAAATAAACTTCACGCCACTTCCTAGTGGGGTAGGCAGAAAGTACCGAATGCCATATGGCACGATCCTTACATACCTCACTACATATAAGTATTTAATTTTGTTGCGCTTTTATCAAATTATCTAGCAAATCCTCAAAAATCTTCAAATGGCTATGTGCATAAATTTAGCCATCGTTGGTCACTAGCATGAAATAAATAAATATCAGACTACATCACATATGTATATTGATCTCACTCCGAGGTAAGTAGCTTAAGCACTTGTGTTACGGATATCATGTTATATCATGTTATATACTTAAATATCATGTATTAACACCCAGACATACAACTACTCGCATACGTGAGTAGTTGTTATTTTGACTTCCATGCACTGATACTCCCACGCACTGATGCCGGTGGAGTAAAACTGTTCTGGTGCCTAAAAGTGAGAATTCATTAAACCTTATGTATTATGTGAACTTTGTTACCCGAATGAGATCATTCGATAAGTGTATATGTTCCAGCTGCAATATAATATATGTTTATATTTCTTGACCGAATTGGGATGGCGAAACTAGTGTTGATGATGATGATATTTCCGTGATGCAGTACGCGATCTTCAACGTGATCCTGTGCTCTTGGACGCGGTTCATCGAGAAGTCGGTGAAGGTGCGCGAGGCGCCGTTCCTGAAGGCGTCCATCGACATCTTCGCGTCGCTGGTGGAGGAGCTGCTGCCGACGCCCACCAAGAGCCACTACACCTTCAACCTGCGGGACCTCAGCAAGGTCTTCCAGGGGATACTCATGATGGACCCCACGCTTGTCAAAGTGAGATATCACCAATTGTTACTAGAATGAGAATGTGCACTCTATGCATATATACATTCGTACATACATAACATCACGCCCATAATCCCCGAAGGGGTAGGCAGAGGCAAAGGGGCAGCATGTGCCTATATCATACTAGTAAATATATACTATTTTTATCGTTCGTTTCGTATGTACGAAGTTTAGTAGTATAGACCGAAGAAGAAAGAAACGTTTCGAGGATGGAGTCATAAGGATGGAGGAGCGAATTTAGTTATTCTATTTAAGAACTGTATTAATTTAATGAATTATATAGCTTAATCGAATCAATAGGCTGTACAGTAGGTATGTGTTAATGTAATTACCACAGAATGGAAAAATCTAGTAGAAATTGCGTGTCAGAAAATTTGTATGAGAATCGATGAAGCCAACTCACACAAATACGCCACTAATCACATTACACTATAGATAAGCAAAGAGCAATCTTATTTTAGTCAAAAACAGCTTATCTCATTAGTTCGACATCAGACAACATACCTTAATTCTTTTATAAGACGGTTTAATTTACTTTACTCTAAAAAAGGGGTTAAAAGGGCTAGCTGCCCCTTTACTCTGTCTACCCTTTAGGGGATTATGGGCGTGATGTTATGTTATGTTATGTTATGTTACACTAAAAAAGTTGTTTAATCCACAATCAATATGTGCGGCAGGACGAGGACGACGTGATCCGCCTGTGGTACCACGAGCACCAGCGCGTGTACCAGGACCGGCTGGTGTGCGCCGAGGACCGCCAGTGGTTCGTCAAGTGAGTGACACACATTTGAGATGTTATCATGTCGGTCTTAGTCGGGGTCCGGTTGGATTTAGCGTCTGGTGATTACAATGAAGCGATTGCCAATCCGGCTTTCGAAATACTTAGGTAGGGGAACTAGACAATTTGTATAACCTTATCTTATACTACATAATATAGCAGCGGCCCGCGGTTTCACCCGCGTAGTTCCCGTTCCCGTGGGAATATGGCAATAAAATATAGCCTATGCTACTCTCTGATGAAGCAGCTTTCTATTGGTAAAAGAATTTTTAAAATCTGTCTTCCAGTAGTTTCGGAGCTTATTCAATGCAAATAAACAATCAAAAATCAAATATTTCCTCTTTATAATATTATTAGTATAATATAAAACTGAAGAACTTGTTTGTTTGCTTGAACGCGCTAATCTCAGGAATCTATTTGTGCGAATTGAAAAAATATATTTTTGTTGTATAGTTCATTTATCGAGGAAGGCTATATAACATTAACCAGAAACGCGGATGAAACCGCGGGCACAGCTAGTAGTTAAATATCTATAGTCGATTCAAACGACTGATGAGGGCAGATGGTAGTAAGGAATTCATCATGATGTTTTCCTTACTGCCGAGCAAGTGGTATAAATACGTGGGGTACATACATTTAAAAATCCATAGGTACGTGGCTAGATTTGAATTCACAACCCTCGCTTATGACCTCATAAGCGAGGGTTACGAATACGTAAGGACACGCACCTGCGTGTCCTTACGTATTCGTGTTAGTATTATGACGTCATAATGCGCTGTCCCAGCTTACTAAACAAGAAGATCCGCACGGAGTTCGGCAAGAAGAGCGCGGAGGTGGTAGGCGGACGACTCATGCTGTTCGGCGACTTCATGGACATCGGCGCTGACGAGCGCAAGTACCTCGAGATCACCGACAAGGAGGAGGTGGGCATGACCTTATGACACTATCACACTATGTACATAACACACACATACATAGCACCACGTCTGCAAACCCTGAAGGGATACGCAGACTCAAAAGGCCGGTAGACACCTTTAAAATGGCTTCATTCCAAAACTATGGAATTTATATTCGACTACATCACATACATTGATCTAACTCCGAGGTAAGCAGCTTAAGCACTTGTGTTACGGATATTAGAATCAAAAACAGTGGTATTAGAAATATATACTTAAATATTTTTTCTGTTGTTTTTTAATTGTTCCTGGGTGGGGAACAATTAAAAAACAACAGAAAAAATATTTAAGTATATATCTTCGCTGTCGGCGGCCGTAGCGGACGGACGTACGCGTGCGCGCGCTCTCGACAGTGTGGTGCGCTCGGAGTGATAATTCCTATTTTTTTTTTCACTCGTTTTTCCGGGACCCGTGCGAATATTCGTGTTGGTGCTTGTGCTGTGTTGTGCTGTGTAGTGTGGTGTGCAGGTTTTTCCTCCCGGTTGAGTGCGGAACGCCTCCCGGGGGATAGCTTCAACCACGTGGGAAAGGACCCGAGAAAACACTTGAGTTTTGCTTATCTTTTGTACTTTTTGGCTTGCTTACTTAGCTAGTAGTTATTTTAATACGTGCTTCTCCGAATAATAACGCTTATTAGTGATTTCCTAGTACTTAAGATAGCTTTTAGTGAACCTGGGATACCGCGTGCTTAGCACGTGGAGCTTATAGGTTAACCACGAGGCCGCACGTGGTCAGTGACAGTGACACTTGGCGACGTTAACGACTGACAGTTGACGTCTGTCAATGTCTTTTTGACTTTGGCAGCTGTCATCTGTCAACGTCACTTTGACTTTGACAACTAAATGTCAACGTCTACCTGACGTTGACATTTCATTTTGTTTTTGTTTTTTTTTTTTTATTCTGTTGTGTGTTGCGTTCCATCCCACGTACTTAGTTACTTAGTTATAGTTTAATTAGTTTAGTTGTAGCTTTAGTACTAGTGGCAGATTAGCACCTACAAGGGGCCGTGTTCTAACATGGAGGACGAGGAGCATGATGCTCCGGGTGAGGAGGCCTTCACCCCCTCGCGCCAACTTACGCGCTCGCCGCCACCACCGGTCCCAAGGACGCAGCCGAAGACCCAGGCAAGTAAGCGAACGCTGGTCTCGCCGGAGGTGCCGCAGAGTGTCTCCAAGACGCAGCGGGTTACGAAGCCCAGGGCGAGCTCGGCTGCCCCCCCTGTGGGAGGGATCTTGACGAGAGCCTCCAAACCCAAGCCTGGCGATCAGCAGGTGCAGCAGCAGCAGCAGCAGCAGCAGCAGCAGCAGCAGCAGCAGCAGCGGCAGCAGCAGCAGCGGCAGCAGCAGCAGCAGGAGCCGCAAGAGCAGCAGCGGCAGCAGGAACAGCATCAGGTGCAGCAACCAGAACAGGGGTCGCAGGAGCAGCTGCAAATGCAGCTACCGGAGAACCAGGGGCCAACTATGTCCGCGGACACGCTCAGTGATGAGCAGATTGTCAGGGCATGTGAGGAGACGCAGGCCTCGATCAGGGAGGTGATAGCTGGATCCTCCAAGATCAACAAGCGGGAGTACGGAGTATGTGTCGGGGCATCTAGCAGCTGCCTCGCAGGGGTCGCGGTCCTGGCGCTTAGGAACGCCCAAAAGGAGGCGGCCATAGCGCAGCTGCGGCTTGAGCTCGCAGAGATGCGACTCAGAGTCGCAGAAGCTCAGAGACGCGCTGATGCAGCGGAACTAGGGGGGGGGACAGGCAGCGGTACCGGTGCGGGGACGATCATGAGGCCAGAGGCCACATACGCGGCCAAGTTGCGCTTGCCGGGACGAGTGGAGCCTCTCCTAGTCCCGGCCAAGACTGGGCCGACAGTCGCCTTCTTCCCCAGCGAAGAGGCGAAGGAGCTTTTAAAGACGGCGGAGGACACAAAAAGGGAGCTGAAAAATAAGGTGGACGCCAGGACCCTGGAGATCCAGGTAACCCATGTGCGGAAAATTGGGAACGCCGGAGTGGCTGTGACCACCACGTCGCAGGAGGGGGCTGACAAGCTGCGTAGAGCGGCACCGGCGAGCATAAGGACGGCGGAACCTCGGAGCAGGCTGCCGCGAATGAAGATTGTGGAGGTTGCCAAAACCGTCAGTACAGCGGAGCTCACGGACGCGCTATACAGGCAGAACCTGCAAAGCCTGGGGTGGTCATCGGAGAAGGCGGCGGCCTCCATCAAGGAGGTGTACAGACGCAGCCGTCGGGACAGCGGAAAGACCTCCATCATCATCGAGGTGTCATCGGAGCTGCGGGAGATCCTTGCCCGGGAGGGCAAGATCTACTACAACTTTGAGGTCCTGTACGTGGAGGACCATCTGGACGTCACCTGCTGCAGCAAGTGTCAGACCTACGGCCATCCGGAGAAATACTGCCGCAGTAAGGAAGCCTACTGTGGTGGCTGTGGCGAAGTAGGGCACAAGGGCGCAGACTGCAAGGCCGAAACAAGGAGGTGCGCAACCTGCAAGCGGTTCGGCAGACCGGAAGCGGAATCGCACCGAACTGCCTCGCGGGAGTGTCCGGCGAGAAGGTATGCGGAGCAGCGGGCCCTAGAGCAAGTCCGATATGGATAGCGGGAGCGACGAGATCCAGATGGGGCAGCTGAACCTCGGCGGGGCGGCGCTGGCCACGGCCGAGTTGCCAGCAGTGATGCGCGAGCTGGGTCTGGATATCGTTCTGGTACAAGAACAGTACTCCAGGACCCAGAACTCTGCATTGCTGCAGGCGGGGCCTTTAGCGAAGGCTGGCGCACTCATCCGGGGGGAAGTTGGACCGGTGGCCGTGCTTCGGCATCTATGTACGGACCATTGTTTTGTAATATACCTGGAACACATTAACATCTATCTGGTGTCGGCATACTTCCAGTACTCAGACGACATCGATAGGCACTTGGGTTACCTAGATACGGTGCTAGACGCATTAAGGGGAAAGAGGGTGCTCATAGGCGTGGACAGCAACGCTCATTCGCCGCATTGGTTCTGCCCACCGAGGCAGTATACGGGCCGAGGACCCGATTCAGAGCATCGGCGAACAAGGATGGAGGGCTTTATCGCCGGCAGAGACCTGGTCCTGCACAACGCCCCAGACCATCCTTGTACGTTCAGCGGACCAAATGGAGAGTCCAACGTGGACCTGACCCTCAGCAGCAGAAGTGTGGACGTATCTGAATGGAGAGTACACGAAGGCGCTAGCACCAGCGATCACCGTTTGGTTACCTATAAGGTACCAAAAAGCAGGCACAGGAGTGCAACTACAGGCCAGTACGCGTGCGTAGAGCCAATGGAGGATCCGCCGCGGTTTCGGGATCGCGGGGTATGTTGGGGCCGATTTGAAGCGAAGGTCCAGGAGCGATTAGGTCGTCTGTGTGTGGAGAAGCCAGCGAATGAGCTTGCCAGGGAGTTCTCGGAAACGATCGTACGATTGTGCCGCGAATGCCTAGGAGAGAGAAGGAGACCGCAAACGGGGGGCTACGAGTGGTGGACCGCTGAACTTGACGCGCTGCGTAGGCAGCACTACAGGCTGAGGCGTGCTTGGCAAAGGACAAGGAGAAGAGGCGGCCCGGCGGAGGAGGAGGCCAGGTCGGTCTTCCACCAATGTCGGGCGAAATATCGACGAGTGATGGAGGAGACGGAACTCAGGTTCTTTCGCAAAATTGCGGACTCTGGCAACCAGGACCCCTGGGGCCAGGCGTATCGTGTCGCTAGTGGTAGGCTTCGGCCCCCCGCTAACGTCATAAACGGGACCAAGTTTGCGGAAGGACATGCGGAGGACGTGGGGAGCGCCATGCGCGGGCTCATGGTGGCGCTGTGCCCGGACGACGATCAGTCTAAGGACACGGCCTACCATGCGCGCGTGCGCCTAATGGCGAGCCTCATGCCCTCCTGCAGGGATGCGTCTCCCCTCTCGACAGACCGCCTGGGCGCAATTGTGAGGCTTTTGCCGAACACTGCGCCCGGCCTGGACGGTATCACCGCGAGAATTGTTAAGCATGTTTTCAATGCTGCGGCCGCTGAATTCACTTGGGTGTATGCCCGGTGCATCGTGGAGGGGGTATTTCCGGAAGTGTGGAAGGCCGGGAGGCTCATCGTTCTGCCAAAAGGCAACGATAGGCCTCTCACGGATCCGAAGGCTTATCGCCCGATCACGCTGCTCTCCGTCCTAGGCAAGTTGCTGGAGAGAGTACTCCTAGCGTGCGCCCCGCAGATCACCAGCGGGATCTCGGAACACCAGCACGGATTCTCTCCAGGGAAATCGACGGTGACGGCGTTGCGACGTATCACCCGTGTGGATGTGCAGGCTAAGTATGTGCAGATTATCGGTCTTGACATCTCGGGGGCTTTCGATAACGCGTGGTGGCCGATGATTCTTGTCAAAGCAAAGCGGGCGGGCTGTCCATCCAACATCTATAGGATGTTATTGGACTACTTCGCCAGTCGCCGCGTTGGCATGAACGTCGGAAACCATGTGGAATGGAAGACCTCCACTATGGGATGCCCTCAAGGCTCGGTTTTGGGTCCGGCTCTTTGGAACGTTCTGCTAGATGACTTGCTACGGCTGCCGTTGCCTGGGGGGGTTGGCATGATTGCGTATGCTGATGATGTGACGATCATTATCGAGGCTCAGTCACGGGCGGGTATAGAGGCGGCAGCCTCAACTACCTTGAAGCTCGTCGGGGAATGGGGGGCGCGGAACAGGCTGCAGTTCTCTCCAGCCAAATCGTTTACGATGACGGTCAGGGGAAAACTGCAGCGGGCTCCGGTTATTAAGTTCGATGGGGCTTCGATAGCGAGCGTCGCGTCGGCCGTAATCTTGGGGGTGACAGTCGATGCAAGTCTGTCTTTCGCCCGGCATGCGTCCAGCATTGGCGAGCGGGCGGCCAAATGCTTCGGGAAAATGTCGCGTGTGTCGGCGTCGACCTGGGGTATTCGGTACGCCGGACTCCGCGTCCTCTACCGGGGGACGTTCGTCGCCACACTGACGTATGCCGCGGCGATATGGTATAAGCGTGCACATTTACACGTGGTTCGCAGCGCTGTCCTACGTGCGCAGAGGTCGTCCTTGGTGCTTCTCACCAAGGCTTACCGGAGCACCAGCACACCTGCGCTCGCGGTCCTGGCGGGGGTTTTACCCGCGGACCTGGAGGTTATCCGTGCTGGGCGTCTCGAAGATGAGCGCCAGTTACTTTCGGGACGAGAGGTCAGCAGGCTCAAGCACACGGTAACAGAAGCGGTGCTAGACGACTGGCAGGCCAGGTGGGAGTCCGAGTCAAAGGGCCGTGAGACGTTTCGTTACTTTCCTGACGTTCGCGTCAGACTAAAACAGTCCTGGGTCGAGCCCGACCACGAGACGTCCCAGCTGCTTACGGGACATGGCATGTTTCGCGCAAGGCTTCATGATATGAAGCTGAGCGACACTCCGGACTGCTACTGTGGCAATGGGGTGGAGGACATGCACCACGTGTTGTGGTGCTGTCCTTTGTATGACGACCTAAGGGAGGGGCTCCTGGATGACATTCGTGGAGATGAGGGGCCAAAATACTACTGTGATCTCGTCTCTTCGGCGGAGAACTTCCGGAGGCTGCGGGAGTTCGCGCACAGATGGTACAGGAGGAGGGGCGTACTGGAGCGCGAGTAGCGAGGAGCTGCACGGAGAGGATGGGGGATATTAATGCCCCGACAGCGAAGGCGTTGCAGTGGCGTCATGCCCCAGAAGGGGGAGAGTGACGAGTAGGGACAAGGGAGTAAGAATGAAATAATATGTAGAGAGCCAAGAATTGCGCGCGGTGGAGTGCGAGAGTCCTCAGGACAGCAATATCCGCGCGCATCTCTCAGATTCGGCCAGAAAGACAAGATCGTCGAAGTGGCCATGGGAGGTGGTGGGCTTGTTCCTGGGTGGGGATTGAACCCATAACTCTTGGCGCATGGGACAGGGTCACTACCGAATGCGCCATCGAGCCACTCCAATTTTTTCATAGATGGTAACAATGCGGGAAAGAGGAAGGGGGGTGCGGAGATCACAACTCTTTGGTTGAGCGGCGGAAAGGTGTTGTAACTATAGTCGGGTGCACACAGCTAGTTTAACGAGTCGAGTCGCGAGCGCCGGGCGCCGCTTGGGCTCGGCATATTTCATAAGTAACTTTAAAAATAAGCGAAGCTTTTTAGGTTAAGTCGGCGCTCATTGTCACATAATATGTACGAGTAAACCCTTACATTTGCATAGTTTTAGGTTTTAACGACATCGACAATTTACGTGACCTAGTTTAGATGTAATTGTAATTAGCTAAATAAAACTTAGTGTTGAATAAAGACTACGACAAGTGACATCTCTTATCATTTTATACATCTGCAAGTCTTTCGGCACTCACGACATCCTATCAAATCTATAGTGTGTGGACCTGACACCGCACATTATGCATAATATTCTCACTTGGAATCGACATTCTGCGTTGGCCATATCCATTTCAGTAAGCTGGTTGATGGAGCCATGGTGTATTAATCCTAGCTATGGTGTTCGCAGATGGACTACGTACTGAGCCATTACATGGTGGAGTACAATCTGTCGACGACGGTGCCCATCGACCTGGTGTTGTTTGAAGACGCCGTGGGGCACCTGTGCCGCCTGGCGCGCATCATGCGCCAGCCCATGGCCAACGCGCTGCTGCTGGGCATGGGCGGCTCAGGTACGAGCGGGCGCTGCGGCCTGCTGCTGCTTGAGGACCAAGCCTAATGCTATCTTCAGTGCCTTACTATACCATTTGGGGCCCTTGGTAATAGTCAGCAGTAGGGGTCCACATTCAATCGTATTTTTTAACCGACTTCAAAAAAAAGGAGGAGGTTCTCAATTCGACTGAATTTTTTTTTTTTTTTTATTGTTAGCCGTTTAGATCCCAGTGCTAAGCAAAGGCCTTCCCTTTCGTTCACCACTCTTCTGTGCTATGCCGTGACCAGTCAATTTTTCGGTGTCCACCACTTAAATCATAAGGGGAACCTCCAGGGCCTCCCGCTTTAGTATTGGATTTTAACGATAGAGTATAGGGTGGTGTGGTCTTATGTCTTCGAGCAGGGGCCCGTAGTATTGTACCATTCCTGGTACCATATGTTACATTACTGGCTATCGTTGATGCGTGTGCAGGTCGGCAGTCGCTGTCCCGCCTGGCGGCCAACATGGCGGAGCTGATGTGCATCCAGATCGAGATCACGAAGGCGTACGGGCAGGCGGAGTGGCGCGACGACCTCAAGCAGACCATGATCAAGGCCGGCGCTGATAACCGCGGGATCGTCTTCCTCTTCTCCGACGCGCAGGTGCACTATTTTTCTGAAGTATTTTTATTAATATAACTTACTTAAAGCACCCTTAACCGACGAGCGTGTATGAAAGGACTTATGAATGTAGAAGAAGCGAAAGGTGTGTGTCAGGATCATAGCAAAAGAAAGGATGTGATCACTGCCTACCCCCATGGGAAAAGGCGTGACATTATATATGTATGTATAACTTACTTTATTACTTACTTATGACTCAAATAAGTTACCTATATATTTAGTATACTAGGTAGGTAACTTTTTGTAAAATTTCTTTTCATACATACATAACATGCCATCATGCCCATAATCCCCGAAGGGGTAGGCAGAGTCAAAAGGGCAGCATGCCCCTTCAACTACATTCAGCCAAAAATAAAGTCGGGCTAGGTTAGATAAAAAAATTGGGAAAAAGCAGTGACAAGCGGCTAACCTGTCGCCTACACAATCACACACCCAAAACCCGATATACCATTAGTCGCCTTTCACGACATGCTAGGCAAGAACCACAGTTGGCATATTCTTTTTAAGTCCCAGACCAACATGGGACAGTGGGCTGGGTTGGATGGAAAGCTGTGAAATAGGAGTGAAATTTCTTTTCGATTCGCTAATTTGGCCTGATTGAGTGACTAACCATCCATCAAGACCCGAGGTGCTTTCTGCTGGAATGCAAATTGTTATTTTTTTAGCGTTATGTCCTGTTTTTAGGAGCAGTCCGCTTAGACCATGATACTAGACTTGGCGAGTTAGGTGATTTATTCTAATGAAGCAGTCGTCTACCTGACCTTTAGATTGTTGAATAAGATACAACATCATCATCATTATCATTATCAGCCTGTTGCAGTCCACTGCTGATCGATTTTCGGCTACTCTCATCCAATCCTCCTCTTGCCAATTTAATCTTAATTTTTCATCATCTTCTTAGCGTTATGTTCCGTGCTTAGCCGGTGTCCGATTGGACCATGATCGAGTTTTGAGCACCTCTCAGCTATTAGACGCGTGTCCTTACCATTGGGCTACTACCGCTCATTAATCATGATTACTATATTAATATGCTATTGTCTTTCAGATAAAAATGGAGTCGTTCCTTGAAGACCTGAACAACATCCTAAGCTCCGGCGACGTGCCGAACATCTACGAGGCGGAGGACCTGGACAAGATCTACATGTCGGTGCGGCACGCGGTGATGGAGATGAACCTCGCCGCCACCAAGACGAACCTGTTCGCGTGCTACCAGCGGCGCGTGCGCAGCAACCTGCACATCGTCGTCGTCATGAGCCCCGTCGGCGAGGTCACTCTTGTGGATAGATAGATCATTACTTAGTTATACGTGATCCGATTAGTTAAAGCGGGGAGTCGAAGGAGGAAAGTCTTCGAAATATCACCTTACTAACGTCAATGGTGAGGTGAGGCGTTCGCTATTGTGCACATGTAGTTCTTATAACTAATGATTTGTACCTGGCTCCTGAAAAAGTAAAATTACGAGTGAAACAGTAGTTTCAGTAAATATTAAGAGCGTATATTTTACTAAATGTATGGCTTATATACTAACGTATTGACTGGCTCGATGGCGCATTCGGTAGTGACCCTGCCCCATGCGCCAAGAGTTGTGGGTTTGATCCTCACCCAGGACAAACATTCGTATGATGAATACTTGTATTTGTTCTGTGTCTGTGTGGTAATATCCAATAATTGAGTATATATTTGTAAAATACCACTGTTGTTTCTGACAATCATCAAATCATGTTGGTCCTATGTTGATCTGGGAGTCCCATGTTGGTCTGGAAGTTGGCCCATATTGATCTGGGACAAAAAAAATATGTGCCAACTGTGGTTCTTGCCTAGCATGTCGTAGAAGGCGACTAATGGTATATCGAGCTTTGGGTGTGTGATTGTGTAGGCGACAGGTTAGCCGCTTGTTACTGCTTTTTCACAATTTATTTTTGGCTTAATGTGGTTGAAAGGGCAGCATGCCCCTTTGACTCTACCTACCCCTTCGGGGATTGTGGGCGTGATGTTATGTATGTATGTATGTATCAAATCATCATCATCAAAAGATCAATTTTGTGATGTAGTCGGATATCTATTTATTTATAAATGTGACCTGCTGACGCTTTTGCCAATTTGCTGAAGCTACAGTAAAATGTCCGGTGCAGATATTCCGCGCGCGGCTGCGGCAGTTCCCGTCGCTGGTGAACTGCTGCACCATCGACTGGTTCAGCGAGTGGCCCAAGTCGGCGCTCGAGTCGGTCGCCAACCACTTCTTCCACAATATGGGCGAGCTGCAGACCACTGACGAGATCATCGACTCCATGGTGGTGAGTCACATTGTTATTTTTCTCAATGTTTATTGTGTTGTGTGTGATTTCTATAACGTCAACCAACTATAGAACTATCGTCTTTATATATTTTCACTTCATGACTGGCTCGATGGTGCATTCGGTAGTGACCCTGCCCCATGCGCCAAGAGTTGTGGGTTCGGTACCCACCCAGGACAAACATTCGTATGATGAATACTTGTGTTTGTTCTGTGTCTGGGTGTTAATATCCAATATTTAAGTATATATTTGTAATACCACTGTTGATTCTGATATTCGTAATACAAGTGCTTAAGATACTTATCTCGGAGTCAGATCAATGTATGTGATGTTGTCGGATATTGTTGTTCATTTATTGTTCAGTGAACTATTTGTCAATTTTGATATCGGTCTTTATATAATCTCGATATGTACATCACCAGGAATGATTGAAAAATAATAGTTGTAATAAAGAAGAGGTCAAAATGGGTCTAACTGTTTTATAAATACAAAAAATAAGTCGTTAATATTGCTAAATTAGTCATCGCCTTTTTTCATACCAAAAGTCAGTCTTTTCCATCTACATGTCACCTCACTGTCATTGGTCAGGCCAAAAAGGTCGTAACAATAGTATTGATACTCATCATCCTCTTGTCCTTCTCCCAGTTCATCTGGGGTCGGCGCAGCATGTCTTCTTCTTCCATACGTATTTAATAACAATAGTATTAATATTATTTCTGGTAAAGGTAAACGGAACTCATAGTGAACAAATTGTAATGTTTTTATTATTATGTTATTATATCGGAATTTAGTACAGGTACTGTCTGGTCCTTGTACTGATATTGGATCGTAGATCAGATGGTATGTCTGGTCCTCGCACCGATACCAGACTATTGCAATAGAAGTCTAGCACCGGACTAAAGCGCAAATAGTGTGTTTGATACCACAAATATACGGCTATAGTGCAGA
Organism: Glyphodes perspectalis; assembly: GCA_951394215.1. Lineage (NCBI taxonomy): Eukaryota > Metazoa > Arthropoda > Insecta > Lepidoptera > Crambidae > Glyphodes > Glyphodes perspectalis. The sequence goes on from OX596218.1 coordinate 1,263,962, forward strand.
CAGTCCACCGATCTGGTACCTCTGCCGATATCGGATAGTACAGGAAGTATGTCTGGTACTGTAATTGATATCCAAGTATAATAATAATAAATTTATTTCGTTCACACATCCGAATACAGTACAGAAATTATAACATAGTTACAAGTAAGTATTGTGTGAAAGCTGGAGCCTAAGATAGGTGAACCCTGAATTTCAGGACTCCAGGTGTCACTCGTGGGTAAGCGATAGTATAGTCCCGGCGTGGGTGTGTTCCAGTCGGTGTGCTGCTTCGCGCACCAGTCGGTGGTGGAGGCCAGCGCGCGGTTCCTGGCGCAGCTGAACCGGCTGAACTACGTGACGCCCATGTCCTACATGGAGATGCTGGGCGCCTACGCGGACATGTTCCGCAAGAAGCGCGCCGCCATACTAGCCGAGTCCAACGCGCTCAAGACCGGTGAGTACACAAGTCTTGGTACAGCCCTTTTTCGTTTCAAATAGCTCTTTTGATATGTCTCATACTTTTATTTAAATAATTCTTAATAAGCAGCAAATCCAGCCCCAAATATTAAGGGAAAACAAACTATTCGTGAACGTAACTTTAGAAATTTATTTCCGTCAATAGAATCTAAACACACTTTTTTCCAATTTGAGAGACCTAACTAACTAAACTTCACGCCAGTTCCCTAGCGGGGTAGGCAGAGAGAATCGAACGCCATATGGCACGATCCTTACATTTGCATTTGAGAGACCTCAGACCTCAATTTGAGGGTTCTCAGAACTCAGTCGTTATACTCTTACTCTTCTCTTCTTACAGGTCTGAACAAGTTGAACCAGACTGAAGTGGAGGTGAAGCAGCTGCAGATCGAGCTGGCGGAGCTGAAGCCGCTCATGGAGAAGGCGGCCGAGGAGACCAGGAAGGTCATCGACCAGATCGCCATCGACTCGGTAACGCTGCTCTTGTTATTGTACATACTAGCTTACCACGGCTTCATACTTAGAAGATTAATAAAACGTAGCTTATGTGTGTATCCAGTATTTAATTTATGTGCCCAAATATCATCCAGAACCCGTTAGTTGTTTTTCCAGAGCGGTGGTAGCTCAATGGTAAGGACACGCGCCTCTTAACCGAGGAGTGCGGGTTCAAACCCGGGCATGTACCTCTAGATTTTAAAAAATCTATGTACATATTTATACCACTAGCTCGACGGTGAGGGAAAACATCGTGATGAAACCTGCAAATTCAAACAACTTTGAATTTGTAACCATGATCCAAAAATTGTCTGGTTCCCCTATCTTAGGGTTACGAAGGTCAGATCGGCAGTCGCTTCAATGTAATTACCAGACTCGCTAAATCCTGGATCATGGTCTAAGCGGACCCCGTCTAAGCACGGGACATAACGCTAGGAAGATGATGAACCCGTTAGTTGTTTTTGTGTGACAGAGCTACAAACATACATTACATCCATCCTCACAAACTTTGGCATTTATATTATTAGTGACAGGAACATATTAACATGCCTGCAACATGCCTAGGGGAATGAAGAGTCCCGAGAACATCAAGATTCTTGAACTACTTTTAACTAACTAAACTTCACGCCACTTCCCTAACGGGGTAGGCAGAGAGAATTAACCATATAAAATTGGGTTTGGTTAGATGTAAATTGTGAAAGTAGTAACAAGTGGCTAGCTCGTCGCCTACACGATCACAAATCCGATGTTTTAAAACACTATTAGCCGCTTTTTAATAAAATATATGTTTATTGTCCCATGTTGGTCCGGGACTTAAAAAAAAGGTGCCAACTGTGTGCCAAAGGTGTTTCTTGCCTAGCATGTCGTAAAAGGCGACTAATGGTATATCGAGTTTTGGGTGTGTGATTGTGTAAGCGACAGGTTAGCCGCTTGTCACTACATTTTCACAATTTTCCGTCTAACCCAGCCCAGTTTTATTTTTGGCTGAATGTGGCCTGCTGCCCCGTTGACTCAGCCTACCTCTTCGGGGATTGTGGGCGTGATGTTATGTTATGTATGTAGTAAAATATATATTTTCATATTCAGGCCATTGCGGAAGAAGCCCGAATCAAAGTGGAACGCGAGCAGGCGGTGGCTGAGAAAATGGCTTCGGAGACAATTGCGATGGCGGAGGACGCTCAGAGGGACTTAGGTGGGTTATTCATCTTCTTCTTCTTTAGTCGTCAATACATACCAATAGAACAACAAGGAAGACCCATGACAAAGAGCTATTTAAAAACTGAAACTTAGATTTCTAGACATTCTTATGGCTACCTTGCGTTCGCACCACGGAACAAATATTAAGTGGAAGTGCCAAGCGGGCGTGGCATTGAAGCCAATCAATTGTGCGTGGTAAAGCAGGATTTATTTATCCTGCCTTATTCCTATTTGCTTAAGAATTGTATTGTAGCTCCAAAAAACAAACAACGCCATCTATGATCGAGAAGAAAAATTATCCCAACATAGTGTTTGGTTTGAACTTGGGTCACGAAAGGTCTTAGCTACTTTTTTTTGAGGTATAGGAAATTAAACCGTTTTTCAAAAGGATGAAAGTATGTTGGCTGTTATAGGTCTAGTAAGATAAGTTGATATTACTTAAGAACCAAAAATTCAAATTTATTGTGACTTATTTTATAAGCGGTTTTTAATTTAAACAGTACTTACAAACAGCTCATCGCTTATCTGTAGTGTAGTTAGTTAGTGGTGTGTGTGTGTGAGTTTGGCTTCATCGTTTCTCATGCTAATTTCGTGACATGCCATTTCTACTTGGGTTTTTCTGTTCTGTGATTCGCATACTTTTGAAATTGGAATTCAGTATTCTGTGTCGAAGTATACGTTATATAGAATAGGGCTCTCTATCAGGAACAGGAGTCAGAACCGACGTTCGGAGCAAAAAGGTTTAGGTTTCGTATGTAAGCAATAGTTATTTTATCACCAGGTGTATCTCATATTAGCAGCTGGCTTTTGCTATATGAGGGGATGATTATGTAATTATTTGTGGACTATTTATATAATAATAAATATCAGCCTACATCACATACTTGACCTGACTCTGAGGTAAGTAGCTTAAGCACTTGTGTTGCAGATATCAGATTCAACAGTGGTATTACAAATATATACTTAAATATTAGATATTAACATCCAGACACAGAACAAACACAAGTATTCATCACACGAAAGTTTGTCCTGGGTGGGGATCACACCCACAACTCCTGGCGCGCGAGGCAGGGTCACTACCGAATGCGCCCCGAGCCAGTAAGTGTTGCTTCAGACGAGGCGATGCCGGCGCTGCGAGCGGCCGAGAAGGCGCTGCAGGAGCTGAACCGCAACGACGTGGTCGAGGTGAAGGCGATGAAGAAGCCGCCCGGCGGCGTCGTGCTCGTCATCGAGTCGCTCTGCGTCGTCTTCGACATCAAGCCGATCAAGGTCGACAAACATATTTGATGCGATTGACACTACTATTCACATCACATCGTTGATCGATATGGCGGGCATCCTGTCAACAAGTTAGGATATTTTACTAAAGATTTTTCATAACAACAAAGAAGTGTCCCCTTAGACAAAAACAAAAATAAAACATCCTTATTTGGATGATTCAGAGTCTTCCAATCGCGTGCGCTTAAGACATATCTGCATATTATTTACATGAAAATATCAGTATTGATATAAAAATAAATCATAGCAAGAAAAAAATATTCTTAGCAATCTAAGTTAAATTTAAATTACTAATTAGTCTTTTTAGTCTAGATTGTAATATTAATGTCGTATTTATCGTATGAAAATACGTCATAAAGTAAAAAAAAAAAAAATCAATCAGGATTCAAAATATTTTCAACCGAAAAGTTAAATATCGGTCGTTTAACTTTTTATCGAATTGCAAAAAAAAAACGAATGGCTGTCATACGGATGCATAACTATTAACATAAAAATCAAAGTGTCACGGAACTCGTCTTAGCTGAAATGGACTATAACACCCAGTCCTGACTAACTTGACATCTCATCATGCCCACTGTTTCACCAGCGTTTATGGTTAATGTTATATTGCTTTCCTCGATAAATGGGCTATCGAACACTTAAATCATTTTTCAAATTGGACCAGTAGTTCCTGAGATAAGCGCGTTCAAGCAAACAAACAAACTAACCCTTCAACTTTATAATATTAGTATATTATAGATATCGCCGCCGCGTGCAGTTTGCGAAGGACCTACATTTGTCATACTTTTACTAATATAATAAGAAAATTAATTAAAACTGGCAAATTGTCAAAATTTAAGGGAAATCTATTGGCCTGCTGATGCTCTTTCTCATAGCCGATTGATGTCCACCCCTCAGGAGCCGGGCGCGTCGTTCGGCGAGAAGGTGCTGAACTACTGGAAGCCGGGCTCGCAGATGCTGGCGGACCCCTCCGCGTTCCTGGACTCGCTGATGAAGTTCGACAAAGATTCCATCACCGAGGACATGATCAAGAAGCTCAAGCGGTTCATCGCCAACCCGGATTATGATCCGGTTAAGATCTTGAAGGTGTGTGGTTTTTTTTTATAAAGATGCATAGACGTTTACAATGTAAGCTAAACTAACTCACTAACTAAACTTCACGCCACTTCCCTAGCGGCGAATTACCCGAATTCCTATTTCGATATGACCAGTCACTTTGGACAGCTTGTATTACTTGTTTGGCTTTAACCCGCGTGGAATTCCCTATATCACTGAGATTATCACGCGCAAAATCTCTCGATTATTCCTTTTTTAAGTTCTCAAAATTCATCGAAATCGGTTGAGTGATTCTGACTTGAAAACATGTTAGGCAAAGTTGTTTCTGCATTTATAATAATAGTGTTAGTGTACAAGTTCGGAAAAAATAGTAAAAACATACCTATAACCTACTTGTTGGTTGGTTGGTTGTTGAGGAATATTGGAACCGTGAAATATCTTCCGTCACAGTCTGGCGAGGTAGCCATTATGTGTGAAAAAATGCAGTAAGTTTATGCATTATGACGACAGACAACATGATGCAATGTGCCTTAATACCTCCAAAAGTCTATAGCACGCATTCTTTTGCTTCTTAAAGTTTTTCTTCCGTCACTAACATTTTGTATGTAAGTATACAAAACATACATACATAACAACACGCCCATAATCCCCGAAGGGGTAGGCAGAGTCAAAGGGGCAGCATGGGCAACCACATTCAGACAAAAACAAAACTGGCCTGGGTTAGATGGAAAATTGTGAAAAAGTATTGACAAGTGGCTAGCTCGTCGCCTACACAATCACACATCCAAAACCCCATATACCATTAGTCGCCTTTTACGAAATGCTAGACAAGAAACACAGTTTTTTAGTCACATTCTTTTTAAATCCGCGACCAACATGGGACGTAGTGTGTATCGTCCTACAATATATTTGAAATCGTTTGCACGCTGTTTGTGTGTAGGTGTCGAAGGCGTGCATGTCGCTGTGCATGTGGGTGCACGCGATGTACAAGTTCTACCACGTGAACAAGGCCGTCGCGCCCAAGAAGGAGGCGCTCGACCGGGCCACCAAGGACCTCGCCGCTGTCGAGGGTAACTTATATACTTCATTATATATATATCATTTAGGGATTGGTTCTAGCTTATTCAATACGGCACTTGACATGCCATGTTGTAGGTATAAATAAAACTGACTGCCTCGGTGGTCTAGTGGTAGCATGCGCCGCCTAAGGACCAAGAGGTCCCGGGTTTAAATCCCGGGTCGGGCCAAAAATTTGTGGCTGGGTATTTCAATATCCAAATTACTCAGTAACAGCCCGGAGTCAGGAAGTTGGCGGTTTAATAACCCCCGTGCCTCGGAAAGCACGTTAAGCCGTTGGTCCTGCGCCTGACCTCTCTCTGGTCATGTCGAATTGCCGTCTCACCGGACTATGAGAGTGAAGAAACAGAGAGTGTACCTGTGTTAGCGCACACACTTGTGCACTATAATATCTCCTGCGCAGATGGCTAATCCTCGTTGAGATTGGCCGCCGTAACCGATATCGGTTTGGAGGACATTATTATTACATATTTATAAATAAAAAATAGGCCTTGAGATTTTCAAAAGTTATTATATGACGTGTTCGATCTATCATTCCGGAAATCTGCATAATCAACCGACTTAGGATGTATGCCCTCACCAATCATCATCTTCCTCATCTTCCTAGCGTCATGTCCCGTGCTTAGACGGGGTACGCTTAGACCATGATCCAGGATTTAGCGAGTCTGGTAATTACATTAAAGCGACTGCCGATCTGACCTCCGTAACCCCAAAATAGGGGAACCAGACATTTTTTTGGATCACCCCTATGACTGTAAAATAACGATTAAAGATTTGGTTATTGTAAGTATGAAAAACAATAGCGGAACTAAACTAAAATACGGGCGTCAATCCTCTTATTTTCTCATCTTTTCTATTTAGAGTAATTATACATTTAGATATGTCGTATTAATTTCTGAAGTTGATATGCAAAAGAAAAAATTATAACCGGCACAAATAAAACAAAAAAAAAAATTTAACTCAAAACAACTGATCACATTTCAAGTGTGCTCCTTCCTTCATTTGAAAGACCAAAGTGGCATAAGTAAGTCAGCTGTGTATTATATTGTTATATTGATTGTTGTCGCTTTGCGCAGCGATGCTGGCGAACGCGAAGGCGAAGATGCAGGCGCTGCTGGAGGGCATCGCGAAGCTGAACGCGTACCTGCAGGAGAAGGAGGACGAGAAGCGCAAGATGGAGGACGACATCAACCAGTGCCTCGCGCGCATGGACCGCGCCAACAGGTCACTGGCGACTTGTACCGCTACCGGACAAAAGACCCTTGTATTCGATATCTTAAATATAAAATATCAGACAACATCACATACATTGATCTGACATTGCTAGGCATTGTGTTATGGATATCAGAATGTAATGCTTAAAATGCAAAAAAACATTAGTGTTCATCATACAGATGTTTGTCCTGAGTTAATATTGAACCGAAAACTTATGGCGCATATGACAGGCTTACTACCAAATGCGCCATCGAGCCAGTCAGTCTTGGATCCATCTATTTCAGAGATTTTAGTCTTATGTAACCCAACCTAATTTTTTTTTTGGCTTTAATTAAAAGACATGTTGCGTATATTGGTGATTTTACTTCGTTTGAAAGATTTAAATTTATTTGTAGTGATTAAGAATTGCACATTTTGTGATAAAATAAAAATAACTTCATAAATCCATGGTTGAACGGAAAAGTTATTGATATTGAGTGAGTTACGTTTGTACAAAGTTGTTTCGGTTTGAAAAATTTGAAATGTCAAACGGTACTTCTTTGATTTGATGGACTATAAATAGCTTAATATCTAATCACTTTGTATGGCTAGGCTGCTGAACGGCCTGTCGAGCGAGCGCGTGCGCTGGATCAGCACCATCAAGAAGCTGGACGTGGACATCGTCAGCCTCATCGGGGACATACTGATCAGCGCCTGTGAGTGCATCGCGATTGTATCCTTCCATTTAGTGTTCAGAAGCAGAAATATTGTAGAAAATTGTAGTCTATGCTACGGTTTTAGGAAAAAGTTTCATAATGTTTGAACACGGTGGACATACCTACTTTTAAAATTAGTCATTTTGAAACTTCTGGAATAAACTATCCAGTATGGGCCGACAGAGACGTGAGGTCTTGTCATTATTGCAATGAGCTCTTTATAAAGTATTCTTTCTCTTATTCCCTTTTTGACTTAATAATTAAACAAACTTAGATAGAAAAAAATTAGTTTTGTTTTTGACTGAATGTGGTTTAAGGGGCCTGCTACCCCTTTCACTCTGCGTACCCCTTCGGGGATTATGGCCGTGATGTTATGTGTGTTACTAAACTAAAATGTAAATTGAATGTCAACCTCATTTTGAAACGAGACAATCATTACTATTGATTTAATAAAATACATGTTAACCCCGCCCACGTCATATCACTATAGCCTATACCCCCAGATTTGCCTGTACAGACAGACAGACAAAAAAATATACACGTCGTGGGACTTATTTTTATACTATGTATGTATTGATTTAAGTCGGTATCTGTGTGTCAGGTGCTGTCGGGTACATCACACCCTTCACGGACGAGTTCCGTCGCGAGCTGCTGGCTGAGTGGATGCATCATATGGAGGTAATTGAATAGAATATGACTCAATGAAATAAAAATGGCGGAGATCATATAGATCGTTAGTTTTTGCAGCTAGGCAATTAGTATGCAAAACATGTAAGTATATATTTTATAGTCTTTTCGTTTGATAGAATCATGATAGTACCCTGATAAGTGACTAGTATACTTAGATGACATATTTAGACATTATAAACATCCATAGCTTGGATACAAATCATCATCATCTTCCTAGCGTTATGTCCCGTGCTTAGACGGGGTCCGCTTAGACCAGGATCCAGGATGTAGCGAGTCTGGTAATTACATTGAAGCGACTGCCGATCTGTCCTTCGTAACCCTAAGATAGGGGAACCAGACAATTTTTGGATCATGGTTACAAATCCAAAGTTGTTTGAATTTGCAGGTTTCACCACAATGTTTTCCTTCACCGTCAAGCTAGTGGTATAAATACGTACATAGACTTGAAAAATCCAGAGGTACGTGCCCGGGTTTGAACCCGCACTCCTCGGTTAAGAGGCGCGTGTTACCATTGAGCTACCACCGCTCTCATAGCATGGATACAAATGCGATTATATTATCCAAATTGCCTTCATGTTTTGTATAATTTAGATTTTAACATCCGGCCTTTGGTTTTTTGATCAGGGTATGTAGACCAGACGGTATATTATTAACCTTTCAAGAATGGATACCTACCAATAGGATGTAGTAACAACGCCTGCGTATGTTTTTGCAGGAAGTAAACGTTCCTCACACTGATGGCTCTACACCACTGTCTATACTGGGTGACCCCGTGCAGATTAGGTAAGTATAAAATAAAAATAATAAGTAAATTCTCCAGACTGACACACCAATTCACTAGTCCCAAATTAAGCTTGTGATGTGCGCTATGAATACTAGGTGAACGGATAGACATACTTAAACACGTTTATAAATATCCAAGACTCGTATAAATGTCCATGTTCATCACACGTAACACTTGCCCTTAGCGGATTTGAACCCGCGACACTCGATTTCGTGGCCAGGGTCAGGATCACTCGACCAACGGGCCAGTCAAAAGTATGATCTTATACTTTTTAAAATATGATAAAAGACAAATTTGAAATTCAATTGCGGGGTGCGGGTGTGATCTCGTGTTACGGTATTTGTGGTCGAACTCTTCCGAATAGGTTTTTTTAATTAACCTATAGTGCCCCACAGCTGGGCAAAGGTCTCCTCTATTTTTTTCCACATCCGAAACGGCTTAATTAATTTTAATGTGTTTTTTTGCATTAAGTAGGTATGAGAATAGGTTGTAAAGTACTTTTCACTTATCCCCACCCTCCTTTTTTATCGCGGAAAAAGCCGGTATGAAGTTCGCGGGGACAGATAGTGTGTGTAAATAATTTAATTTAATATAGGGCGGTTGTAAAACGGTCTAAGATCTAGGACTTCCTTCTTCTGCGTTAAGTGGCGGGTCGTTACATTCCCTCTGATATAGTTGAGTGAAACGATGGCTGACACATACGTCATGCTTGTGCACAGGTGCCACCTTTGGGGGCTGGTTTGCTCTGGTTAATCTTACACTTTTATTGCAAGTAATCATATTATGTCATCTCCCACAGTCATTAATTGTATGATTTGGTTTAGAACATTTAAAAAAAGTGTATATCACTCATGTATATTTTGACGCTGAAAAGTAACTACCGAGTTTCTTGCCGGTTTCTTCTCGGTAGAATCAGCATTTAGAACCGGTGGTAGATTCACATTGTTCTAAAGACTTTGTAAAATTGACGATTTATAAGTGCTTTTTTTAAGGCCTACATGAATAAAGAAATTTTGAATGAATTTGAATTTGAATCTGTGAAAGTCCTTCTACTAGCGTGTCGGTCACGGTCCCCAGGACGTGGCAGATGTACGGCCTGCCGCGCGACCCGCTGTCGGTGGAGTCGGCGGTGCTGATGTCCAACTCGCGACGCTGGCCGCTCATCATCGACCCGCAGACGCAGGCCAACAAGTGGATCCGCGCCATGGTGCGTCGCCCATCACAGTAGTGACCGCACGTGGCGTCCTGATTGTACATGATAACTTGGTGATAATATAAGGGAAGAAAGCGGGGAAGATCAATGAGGGTTTTTTGAATTAAAACATCTAAAAGATGGCGTAACTATGACGTGCCGTCTTGTCATCCTCCTCATTGGTTAGTTGTCAGAACAAACTGACATTCTGGTCAATAAGCCAATAGTGACAGTTATAAGACCACAAGACTCCCTCGTGCCACCTAGCGGATTTTGTATTTTTAAAAACCCTCATTGATTTCATTGGTATAGCCGACCTTTAATTTGGAATCTTTATGATATATACAATTTCAAAAATATTTGCTCGCATTTGGTCCAACAGCCATTGAGTGTGAGCGCATCTGTATTCTCTGAGATATCACCACTTTGCTTTCAAGAAAGCATGCTGCCCGAAATCTAAATTGTATTGATACTATAACCATCACCAATGTCTTATTGACTATCGATATATTTTACGATTCCTTTTATACTATTTACTTATCTATCTCATTATTTAGTAGTATAAATTATCATTTGTCCCATGTTGGTCTGGGACTTGGCCCATGTTGATCTGGGACAAAAAAAAAGAATGTGCCAACTGTGGTTCTTGCCTAGCATGTGGTAAAAGGCGACTAATGGTTTACGGGCTTTTGGGTATGTGCCTGAGTAGGCGACAAGCTAGCCACTTGTCACTCCTTTTTCACAGCATTCCATCCAACCCAGCCCACTGTCCCATGTTGGTCTGGGACTTAAAAAGAATATGCCATCTGTGGTTCTTGCCTAGCATATCGTAAAAGGCGACTAATAGTATATCGGGTTTTGGGTGTGTGATTGTGTAGGCGACAGGTTGGCGGCTTGTCACTACTTTTTCACAATTTTCAATCTAACCCAGCCCGGCTTTATTTTTGGCTGAATGTGGTTGAAGGGGCATGCTGCCCCTTTGAATCTGCCTACCCCTTCGGGGATTGTGGGCGTGATGTTGTGTATGTATGTATAAATTATCATATTGGTTGTTTTACGCATTTACGCAGTTACTTCCAAGATAATACAATGTTAATGTTTCTCTCCTTCCACCTATTCTTATGCTAAAATCACTTGTTTAAAAAACCGCCAATTGCCAAATCCCAGGGCAAAATCGAGGGTCTGGCGGTGTGCAAGCCGAACGACCGCGACCTGCTGCGCAACTTCGAGTCGGCGCTGCGCTTCGGCAAGCCGGTGCTGCTCGAGAACGTCGGCCAGGAGATCGACCCCGCGCTCGACCCCGTGCTCAAGGTACCTCTGGGGGGAGCACAGACGACGGACTTTTTGCCTGCGGATTTTTTTATACTTCATAACAAATGCTTACAACTGCATCAAAATGCTGTCAAGGGACTTGACAAGTGATGTTTATAAGTAAAGATTGTAATAAGTAATAAGATCGCACACCGCGTACTTGTATTCTCAGCAGATTTTTTTTTTATTACGTTTGAGCAAGTTTTGTCCACGGCAGATCAAAAGTCCGCCGTCTGGGCGCTCCCTATAATTTTGCGATAGTCGGCTGGACCGTATTTGGTGATGTGAATTTGTCTACTCCCATCGAACTACATATTATAAAACTAGCTTCTACCCGCGACTTTGCTCGCGTGGTTCATCAACAAACTTAACTTATGTGGTAGTCTAATGTATAAGTTATACTATTGTAAAGTTTCATTAACTACTACCACTTACTAACTAACTAAACTTCACGCCACTTCCCTAGCGGAGTAGGCAGAGAGAATCGAACGCCATATGGCACGATCCTTACACAGTTACATTAACATCCATGCAATACTTTTTGCGTGAGAAAGTAAAAACATCCACACGCTTCACACAGTGCTATTGTACATTTTACCACGAGGTGCCAATAAAATGTTTTGACCAGGGCGGCACCGGAACTTTGCTTAGAGTACTACCGTAGCTCTTGGCTCATCGTCATCGTCATCATCTTGGATTAATATTGCCTAATGTCGTACATTCTTTATCAGAGATACCACGACTATTTATCAAATCACGAAAGAGTTGCTAATGACACCCCTTGTCTGCTAATACTCCAGAGGCAGTACTTCCGTCAAGCGGGCCAGCTGGTGCTGAAGCTGGGCGACTCGCTGATCCCGTTCATGCCGGGCTTCCGGCTGTACATGACCACCAAGCTGCCCAACCCCAAGTACACGCCCGAGACCTCCGTCAAGGTGCAGATCGTCAACTTCGCGCTCGTGCCCAGGTCTGTAGTAACGACAGCAGATGCTTAAACATCGGGTTCAATATCAGTGAACACTATGTACAGATAGCGCGCGAGTTGAATGCAGTCGGGGCCTGAGACTAGACATACCTGAGCTCTGCATTCAACTCGCGCGCTATCTGTACATAGGACATAATTAACTTAAAAATGCATATAATTTAAAACCCCAAATCTTTTATCGATATCTGTTTCGTATTTGTTCATATCGCTGAGTGATTGCCTGGTGCACGTTCCAGCGGGTTGGCGGAGCAGCTGCTGTCGATCGTGGTGGCGCAGGAGCGGCCGGACCTGGAGGAGCTGCGCGGTCAGCTGATCGTGTCGCGCGCGCAGATGTCGGCGCAGCTGGCCGACATGCAGGCCGACATCCTCTACGGGCTGTCCAACAGCGAGGGCTCGCCCGTCGACGACCTGCCGCTCATACTGACGCTCGAGGCGATCAAGATCAAGAGCGCTGAGATTACGGTCACTACACTCATAGTCGCTTTCATACAAATGTCTGATAGTTGGACATCTAGGCAGGACAAATTGACCGCGGAACAGCCATAAACAACCACTCCCCTCTTCTTCCCCTAAGCGTAGTAGTATTCACAAGCTAGAACTAGGTTGTAGCGTGCACTACATTAGTTTGATAAGATGATAGATCATCATCATCCTCTTGCCCTTCTCCCAGTTCATCTGGGGTCGGCGCAGCATCCTTCCTTTCCCATACGTCCCGGTCAGCCATCATCAAGCTATCCACTCTCATTTCTCTCATATCATCTTTCACACAATCCATCCATTTCTTATTTGGCCTTCCTCTTCCTCTCCATCCACTAACATTCATTTGATGAGATGATAGATGATAAGTGACAATTGATAGGCTATGTCGATGTCGTGATATAGGAGAAAGGGCAGAGTTCAATGAAAACGACCGATTCCGCCGAGTGGCTTGTTTGCACAAATTTATTAAATATTAAAATGATTAATAAGTATTGTCTTTGTCGGAATATGATACGATGACTCGTACATAGATAGAGCTTGAACTGACTAAGGTTGAGCGCAGAGTTATATAAATAACCATAATGATTAGTTTTAGATTCACTCTTTTGGGTGAACGCATTGCCACTGACCGGTGACGAGTTGACATAGTCTTGATGCAATACATCCACAGATTTTGTATAGAAGTACAAAAGAGTGACGTCACCATATAACATATTCACTAGCTAACCGTTTTTTTCAATGTACTTTACTGTAGCTTTGAATAAAACATAATTATGTATGCGAAGCTAAAGCTACGTCACATGAAAGCGAAAATATACCAAAAGTATGAAAGATAGGAATCGGTAGACCAAACGTGAATATTATATTTTCAGATAAAAGTGGCCGATATCGAGAAGACGACGATCGAGATCGACGTGGCGCGCGAGGACTACATCCCGGTGGCTAACCGCGGGCAGATCCTGTTCTTCTGCCTGTCGGGCATGGCCAACGTCGACCCCATGTACCAGTACTCGCTCGAGTGGTTCGTCAAGCTGTTTGTGCGCAGCATGGCTGAGACCGAGCCCAACGGTCAGTTATTATTGCATCATCTATACACATTTGTTTACCACGCCAGAAGATAGTCAAGAATAAACTTAACTATTAAAGATATAGATATAGATATTAGACTACATCACATACAATGATCTGACTTCGTGGTAAGTACTTAGAGCACTTGTGTTATGGATATCAGAAACAACAGTGGTATTACAAATATAAACTTAAATATCATGTATTAACACCCAACCACAGAACAAACATAAGTATTCATCACACGAAAATTTGTCCTGGGTGGGGATCGAACCCACACCTCTTGGCGCATGGGGGTCGCATGTATGTTAATAATAATTTAATAATAAGTTAATAATAATAATTCAGTATACTGAACGGGCTATCGAGCTTCTCAAGCTTCCGCCATTATCCTAGCGAAGTAAACAGAGAGAACCAAGTCAAGATTATAATTCCATTTCCATCCATTTAAGATTATAATGTGTCAAGAGACAACGTTTATTGTACATGCATAAATGCTATACATTCTAAAGTTATTCTCGCTACTATGTATACTCGTATATACATTGAGAGGGTTAGTCGGACGTAGGTACCATGTCCTTGTGCCTCTGACAGCACAGGAAGAACAGCGATGAAGTTTTCTCAAAGTACATAATATTAAGATTCTAATTGATGCCATTAAATGATAGAGCATCTGTCTACTTATAAATGTGTCGATATTTTTTTTTATGTAGGGCGGATATTCTATGAATGATTGTTCTGTACAGAGGACATAATGGAGCGCGTGTACATAATAATCGAGCACTTCACGTTCCTGCTGTACGTGAACGTGTGCCGGTCGCTGTTCGAGCGGCACAAGCTGCTGTTCGCGTTCCTGCTGTGCGCGCGCGTGCTGCTCGACCGCGGCACCATCCGCACGGCCGAGTTCAACTTCCTGCTCAACGGCGCCAAGATCGAGCAGGTGACTGCTGCGGCGCCACCAGCTGCTGTTCGCGTTCCTGCTGTGCGCGCGCGTGCTGCTCGACCGCGGCACCATCCGCACGGCCGAGTTCAACTTCCTGCTCAACGGCGCCAAGATCGAGCAGGTGACTGCTGCGGCGCCACCAGCTGCTGTTCGCGTTCCTGCTGTGCGCGCGCGTGCTGCTCGACCGCGGCACCATCCGCACGGCCGAGTTCAACTTCCTGCTCAACGGCGCCAAGATCGAGCAGGTGACTGCTGCGGCGCCACCAGCTGCTGTTCGCGTTCCTGCTGTGCGCGCGCGTGCTGCTCGACCGCGGCACCATCCGCACGGCCGAGTTCAACTTCCTGCTCAACGGCGCCAAGATCGAGCAGGTGACTGCTGCGGCGCCACCAGCTGCTGTTCGCGTTCCTGCTGTGCGCGCGCGTGCTGCTCGACCGCGGCACCATCCGCACGGCCGAGTTCAACTTCCTGCTCAACGGCGCCAAGATCGAGCAGGTGACTGCTGCGGCGCCACCAGCTGCTGTTCGCGTTCCTGCTGTGCGCGCGCGTGCTGCTCGACCGCGGCACCATCCGCACGGCCGAGTTCAACTTCCTGCTCAACGGCGCCAAGATCGAGCAGGTGACTGCTGCGGCGCCACCAGCTGCTGTTCGCGTTCCTGCTGTGCGCGCGCGTGCTGCTCGACCGCGGCACCATCCGCACGGCCGAGTTCAACTTCCTGCTCAACGGCGCCAAGATCGAGCAGGTGACTGCTGCGGCGCCACCAGCTGCTGTTCGCGTTCCTGCTGTGCGCGCGCGTGCTGCTCGACCGCGGCACCATCCGCACGGCCGAGTTCAACTTCCTGCTCAACGGCGCCAAGATCGAGCAGGTGACTGCTGCGGCGCCACCAGCTGTGCAGCGCAACTGCTTTCATCACAACTCCAAAATAAAGCGATTAATAAACTTAGGGCACGGTCAATCTCGGTTTACCTCGTCACTACATCTGTGCTTCGCCATCTTCAACCAGGAGAACTACTTTAGTGTCCTAATTTATGATGGGCGAAGTGTAAAATGACTTGAGGCGGGACGCGAGAGCTGCGTGGGAATCCTACACTTATACCAGCATGACGTACGTATAACGTACACTTGTTCGTCGTCATGCTGATAACTACTTGACGATAAGCGTTTACCTTATGCCACAGACGTCGGCGAAACCAAAGGAATCACATACACCACATCTCTGACACCATTGTCGTGCCAATCAATAACAAACAATAACCATTAACACACAGCTAGCATGCACATCGGCTTTCACACCACTCTTAACCGCGATTACAAATATGCCCGTCTCCCTTCCCCAGGAGCTGGACAACCCGGAGCCGAAGTGGGTCTCCGAGCGCATGTGGCTGGACATGCAGCAGCTGGCGTCGCTGCCGACCATGTCCGCCTTCGTGCTGGACGACTTCCCGCAGCAGCTCAAGTTCTTCCGCACGTACTACGACGCGTGGAACCCGCACAAGTGAGCGATACCGCCGACCAGATCATTGAAACATACATACGTACATACGTGACATCACGCCCGCAATCCCCGAAGAGGTAGGCAGAGTTAGGGGTAGCTAACCTTTCAACCACTTTCAGTCAAATAGGGATGAATACTGGATCAAAAAACTATCATTCTATTTAGTTTTACGTTTAGATTATACAAAAACACGAGATTATTTTTTGCTTTATCAAGTTAACCAAAAATTACAAAGATAAATAACGGCAAAGTTTTGGAGTGGGGGGCTTGTGACGTCACTTCCAAATAAAAATTGTACCTAGGTGTGACGTCACGAGCAACTTGGATGCACTGTATCTTCGTCAGTAAAAAATAAATGAAGCCATATGGTACAGTATTTTTTATAATCTAACATAATTTTTTAGTCGCCTATTACTACTGGGCTGCGTCAGATAAAAATCGTGAAAAAGCAGTGACAGCTAACTCATCGCCTTCACAATCACATACTCAACCCGATGTACCATTAGTCGCCTTTTACGACATGCTAGGCAAGGAACACAGTTGGCAATTTATTTTTATGTCCAAACTCCAAAACCAACGTGGGACTATAAATAAAAACGTAGAAGTTTTTTTTTTGGATCCGATGCCGTGAACTTTTTGTGGAATATCGCTATGTTAGGTCCGATCTATGTATTGGTCGCGCTACTGCTACGAATTAGTTTTTTTTTTATTCTTTTCGCATCTACAATGTACACCCAAGTACTCCCACTTTGTACGTACTTGCAAATGTATGTTTGTACAGAAGTAAAAATACATAAAGTGCTATCTTTAAGCTTAGTATAGCAAGCTACTAAGCATAGATAATAATAAATAAATAAATAAATTATCCAGACTGACACACCAATTTCTAGTTCCAAACTAAGCGGATAGACATACTCAAATATGTTTGTAAACATCCATGAATCGAGTACAACCATGTTCATCACACGAAACATTTTCCCCTAGCGGGATTCAAACCCGCGACTCTTAGTTTCGTGGCCAGGGTCTGAACCAACGGGCCAGTCAAATAGTAACATAAATATTTAGGTACACTTTATTAATTTCAGATTGCCGTATCCGAAACCGTTGGACACGCAGCTGGACACGTTCCAGAAGTTGCTCGTGCTCAAGTGTCTGCGGCCCGATAAACTAGTTCCTGGACTTCAGGTATACCATCATTCATACTGACAATGTGTAATGCTTGAGATTTCGTACGGTATAAGCATGAACGTGTCTCTTGGTGAACGCAGTCGGAGCCACATAATTGGGATGTTGACTGGCTAGTCAATTGAGATACTTTTTAAGGGCTGTCAAAACGAAATCACTTCATAGATTTTGTATGGGCTTGTCAACGTGTGACGTCACTAGTTTGTATAGTCAACTGACTTAATATTAAGCATTTTTTGTAAAATTAAAAACCTTAGACTCAATATGATTGAAAATCAATAAGGCTTAACAGCATACTACGATACTTTCTTTTTCAGAATTGTTAATTCAAAATTAAATATAAATGGTGTCAACATCCCAATTGTATTGGTGTCTGATTCTGACCTAGCAGTCGAGAGCGGTGGTAGCTCAATGGTAAGGACATTCGCCTCATAATCGAGGGGTGGAGGTTCAATCCCGCGCACATTCCTCTGGATTTTTCAAATCGATGTACGTATTTATACCACTTGACGGCGAGGGAAAACATCGTGATGAAACCTGCAAATTTAAACAACTTTGGATTTGTAACCATGATCCAAAATTTGTGTGGTTCCCCTATTTTGAGTTTATGAAGGTCAGATCGGCAGTCGCTTCAATGAAACCGGACTCGCTAAATCCTGGATCAGGGTCTAAGCAGACCCCATCTAAGCACGGGACATAACGCTAGAAAGATGATGTCTGATACTGATGTAAAATAAGTCTCTGAATTGAATATTTAATTGTCCATGATACTTAATTTCGGTGAATTTGGGTGTCACTAAGCGTCGTCGAGTTAATGTTGATGTATAAGAACACTTGCAGGACTACGTGGTAGTGGGTCTGGGCGGCCGGTTCGTGGAGCCGCAGCCGGCGGACCTGGCGGCGCTGTACGCCGAGTCGGACCCGCTGGCGCCCATCATCTTCGTGCTGTCCACCGGCACCGACCCCGCCGCAGGTGCGCCTGCTGCTCACCTGCAGGCTACCGTAGCCTGCAACCAGCTCTTGCAAAATATAACAGAAAACAGCCTAAAGTATCGAAGAGAAAACACCCTTTTAAATTAAAATAATTTGCTTAAGCATTGACTGCAGACAGTCTTCAATAAAGTTGGTCAATGAGAAATGGCATTCCAAATGTCCTTACAAGATTCGCCATATAATGTAATAATGATAATGATGATTCAAAACGTTTTTTTTTTTCTATTGCCAAAGTAGCTTAATGGTTGATCCAAAAATTGTCAGGTTCCCCTATCTTAGGGTTACAGAGGCCAGATCGGCAGTCGCTTCAATGTAATTACCAGACTCGCTAAATCCTGGATCATGGTCTAAGCGGACCCCGTCTAAGCACGGGACATAACGCTAGGAAGATGTAAGTGGCTTAATGGTTAGGAAATAGATCACCATGTAATAGAAATAACAACAAAAAAAAACTTACAATGTTTCCAGACTTGATGAAGTTTGCCGACAAGATGAAGATGGGCAAGCGCTTCGAGAGCATCTCGCTGGGGCAGGGGCAGGGTCCGCTGGCGGAGGCCATGATGAAGATCGGCTGCGACTTCGGCAACTGGGTGTTCTTCCAGGTCAGTCCTTCTTGTGGTAAAACTTG
Organism: Glyphodes perspectalis; assembly: GCA_951394215.1. Classification (NCBI taxonomy): domain Eukaryota; kingdom Metazoa; phylum Arthropoda; class Insecta; order Lepidoptera; family Crambidae; genus Glyphodes; species Glyphodes perspectalis. The sequence goes on from OX596218.1 coordinate 1,283,182, forward strand.
TAGATCATAAAATTATCTATAAAAATTTCCCTTATTTGATTGTCCACTTGTTTGATTTTCAGTCAACATTACCCTACACCACTGCAAAGTAGTGTACGGTAATTGTGATGTCGATCAATTTTGACTCTGCCAACCCCTTCGAGGATAACGAGCGTCAAGATGTATGTGTCGAATGTTGAAGTGTCGTCACTTTGTGTTGTTGGCGCGTCGCAGAACTGCCACCTGTCGCCGTCGTGGATGCCGGTGCTGGAGCTGAACGTGGAGCACATCTCTCCCGAGCTGGTGCACAAGGACTTCCGGCTGTGGCTCACCTCCACGCCCTCGCCGCACTTCCCCGTCGCGCTGCTGCAGAACGGTCACTTCACAATAAAACACTTATTACATATGAGCGCGTAACGTTAGGAAATCATTGTGAGACATTTATTTGGCACATTCATATAACTGGATGAGTGGCCTTTTTTGGGCCTAGGGAATACGTTCCGTATTATATTATCACTCCGCCTAGGGGGTGGTGGACAAAGTGGTGTATAAATATAATAAATAAATATCTGACGACATCACATACATTGATCTGACTTCGAGGTAAGTAGCTTACGCACTTGTGTTACGGATATCGGAATCAACAGTGGTATTTTTACAAATATATACCTTAATAAATATTGCATATTAACACCCAGACACAGAACAAACACAAGTATTTATCACACGAATGTTTGTCCTGGGTGGGGATCGTACCCATAATTCTTGGCGCATGGGGCAGGGTCACTACCGAATGCGCCATCGAGTCAGTCAACGGAGTATGTAGCGACTTCCAGGGACCTCCGAGTAAGAGACCCGCTGTCCAGCCAAAGATATTCGATGGTCGGTATATAATCGTTAAACCTCACGGTGGTTATCATCGTCCGAGTAGAGAGACTATGGGAATATTAGTATTGAATTGTATAAGTTAGCATTCAACTTGTCCCTATTAAAGAGTTGTGACAGTTTTCAATGTTTTTAAAAAACTCGATGAAGCTAGTAAACGTTTTAAGCGGATATAAGTATAGAGAGAATGACGATATTGTTATATCTGTGAATGACCTCATTAGGGTACAAGATGACGGTGGAGCCGCCAAGAGGCATCAAAGCGAATCTGCTGAAGGCGTACATAAACCAGGTGCCGGACTTCGCCGACTACTTCAACTCGAACGACCATAAAGTGCCCAACTTTAAGGTTACATCCGAATGTATTACTGGTACTATAGACATCTTGATGTTTAGATAATAGATAACTAGCTAGTTTACTTATAATAAATAAATATAAATACATAACATACATTGATCTGACTCCGAGGTAAGTAGCTTAAGCACTTGTGTTACGAATATCAAAAACAACAGTGGTATTACAAATATATAGGTACTTAAATATTCAATATTAACACCCAGACACAAAACAAACACAAGTATTCATCATACGAATGATTATCCTGGGTGGGAATTTTCATTAAATATCAAAGAAATAGTAATAATTGTAATACAATTGACATACCTTGTATGAAAAGGATCATGAATGTTCAAGAAGCAAGTGAGGTGTGTATCGGTCGTGCCGTACGGCATTCTGTCTGCCCGCTAGAAAAGTCGCGTGAAGTTTAGTTAGTTACCTCAGCAAGAATGCTAAGGTATTTCAATTCAAGAGAAGATTCTCTTTATCATAATTCGTAGGGTCCAAGTAAATACAGACGATTTGTGATATGGTCCCCAGTGGCTGCTGTTCTCCCTGTGCCTGTTCCACGGCGTGGTGCTGGAGCGGCGCAAGTTCGGCCCGCTCGGGTTCAACATCCCGTACGAGTTCACGGACGGCGACCTGCGCATCTGCGTCTCGCAGCTGCACATGTTCCTCAACGAGTACACGGAGGTGCCGCTCAGGGTGAGTGCCTGCCTGATGGTGTGGAGGAAATTCAAATTCAAATTCAAAATTGCTTTATTGGTTACTATTATTTGTTACAATGGTTGGGAGTTTCCAGTTGAGTATTGCACTTGTGTTAGGAGACTCGCGTTCTTCCTCGAGATGTATTACAATGCGATATAAACCAATAAGCGTTATGATTATATTACATTAACATAATGTAAGATTAACTAAACAATACAGTTGCATGTATGCGTATGAGTATAGGTGTAAAATGGTATGTATTTATGTATGTGTATGTAGGGGAGCTCATGTATAAGTATATGGTTATAAATTACAACTTGGGAAAATTGGGGATCTCCGGCGAACCTTAGCTGTATAGCTGGGGTGGTGGCGCTATGTGTAATGTGGCGGGTCGTTACATTCCCTCTGATATGGTTGAGTGAAGCGATGGCTGACACATACGTCATGCTTGGGAACAGGTGCCACCTTTGGGGGTTGGTCTGCTCTGGTTAATCTTATACTTTTATTGAAATCATATTATGTCATCTCATGATATTATGATTTTGTTTAGAACTTTAAAAGTGTATATTACTCATGTATATTTTGACGCTGAAAATATTAACTACCGAGTTTCTTGCCGGTTTCTTCTCGGTAGAATCAGCATTTCGAACCGGTAGTAGATTCACTTTACTCTACAGATTTTTGTAAAATTTACGATTTATAAGTGCTTTTTTGAGGCCTATATAAATAAAGACATTCTGAATTTTAAATTAAATTTGTATAGCTTGGCGTTGACAAAAGTAAAAGTAAATTATCTAGTCGTCGGATGCTTAGCGAAGGGGCTATCAGCTATGGCTCTGGACGGTATCCGTTATTATATTTCGCTCCCAGGTGCCGCTATGGGTAAATCCGCAGGTGGTAATGGAAGAGAAGAAACCTTCTGTAGGCGACAATTGCTAGCCACTTGTCACTACTTTTTCACAATTTTCCATCTAACTCAGCCCACTTTTGTTTTTAGCTGAATTTGGTTAAAGGGGTCTGCTGCCCCTTTGACTCTGTTTACCCTTTCGGGGATTATGGACGTGATGTTATGTATGTATGGCAATGGGAAGAGACTGATAGTAGGAGAGCTACTCACCAGCCAGGTCTGCAGTTTCAGGTTGGGGTATAATAGGAGAGGCATAGGACAAGTTTCCAGCTTGCCTCAAACACCTACCCAAAAATTGGTGCCAGCTCCCGGACCACGAGCCGACATGTGAATGGAGAGGACATTGTATCTCTACTAACCCTAACAAATATTATAAACTAACTTTTCTATAAAATTAGTTTGTGGAGGACCGTATACCGAGAATAAATTTGGATCACCGACATTATTTTGCAGCGGCGAAGGTGCTTTCATACTTTTGTTTTTAGCAACTACCGAGTTTCATGACGGTTTCTTCTCGGTAGATGCGACATTCCGAACCGGTGGTAGATTCAAATTGTACTATTTTGTATCTATTACTGAGGTCTACGTAAATAAAGATATTTTGAGTTTGAGTTTGTTTTTAATACCGTCGGTGTGTTGAATCCATAAGGTAATTATAATTTATTCTGAATCTCATAAAGTCACCGTCGACTTCAATGAATGATGATGGAGGTGCTCTTACGTGACAATACATTTGGTCTACTCCAGATGCTGACGTACACCGCGGGGCACATCAACTACGGCGGTCGCGTGACCGACGACTGGGACCGGCGCACGCTGCTGTGCCTGCTGGGCGACTACTACTCGCCGCAGGTGCTCTCCGAGCGGTACTTCTTCGACGAGAACGGCTCCTACAAGCAGGTAGCGTGCTGACGCGGTCACCGACCACTGGGACTCACGGCATACATATACATGTGACGCAGTCGCTGTGTACCGTTTGAGTAGTAGCGCCGTGATACGCGTGGGACTCTTTCCTCCCTCAAGTTATCTGCCGTCCTCTAGGCGCGATACAGAACGCAACGTACGGGAATGATACTCTACTATCGCGGTTAAGTCGTAAATTAAATCATATTTTTTGGTACTGGCATCCAAACCTGTTGCGAAGTCTATATCTTTATTTGTCGCGTAATACAAGAGTGATATCATCGCGATGTTTTGTCCCGTCACCTTTCTTGCCGTAGTGGAAAGTTCAAGAAGCTATATAAAGGTCTAAAGCAAGTTGTACATGTGTCTAAAACACTTAACAAGTTTCAAAAGCAAAATTTGTGACATAACTTCATGGGATCAATAAATTATGAAATACATGTGACGCAATTAAACGATAGCCCGTACCGCGTGTTCCAGCAATCGCCGTCGTCGAACGTGGACGAGTACCAGCGGTACATCCGCACGCTGCCGCTCAACGACGACCCGTCGCTGTTCGGGCTGCACAGCAACGCCAACATCAGCTACGCCATGTCCGAGACCAACACCTGCCTCAGTGAGTGCCGCCCGCTGGGCCCTCGGCCTCTACACTACATACGTACATGATAACTAATGAAATACGTGACACGGTTTTACATAGACTTAATTTATTTTCTTAATAACATGTCATACACCATAAACATAGACACACATACACATCATAATAAATAAATAAATAAATATTTAACGACATCACATACATTGATCTGACTCCGAAGTAAGTAGCTTAAGCACTTGTGCTATGGATATCAGAATCAATAGTATTATTACAAATATATACTTAAATATTGGATATTAACACCCAGACACAGGACAAACACAAGTATTCATCACACGAATGTTTGTCCTGAGTGGGGATCGAACCCACAACTCTTGGCGTATGGGACATGGTCACTACCGAATGCGCCATCGAGCTTGTCAAACATATACACACATTAAATGCTAGCGCGCTAGTATTTAAAACACAAGTATTATTTTGATATTAAATCAATCAATAACATGCCCGTAATCCCCGAAGGGGTAGATAGAGTCTAACGCAGCTACTTTAACCTCATTCAGCCAAAAAAAAAACTAAGTGCTTTAGTAACTTAGGAATGTACTTACATTTCGTATAGGATGTCAATGACCTTACGAGGTCAATGCCTCTTAGTCCCCACTCTCACCTAGTTGTGAGCTTCTTCTTGAGGGTGAGGACAGTTGCTTGAAGAAAAGTTGTACAGCTTCATAGTAAAAATAGTATGTATTTTAGATCGCGCACGCGCAATTTTTCTCCAGACCCATAAATAGTCTAAGGTGTTATCTGGCTATCCATTAAACCCATGTGCATATATTTTTGGGTTTTATTTTAACGAGTATACTAAACAGGCGGTTGCGCCTGGTTAAGTCGCAACCCAAAGGTTTTTTCGTTAAACGTTTGACTGCTTATTACGCTCGGCTGTGTATTCTCGATTCACATTAATGCTATGGCAATGAAATGGCTCTTTAAATCACTGGCTAACTGAAATTGTACTGTTTCTAACGATCAGCTATACTTCATATTAATTTTTTCAACTGCACTGCGACCTTTCCACACTTTTTCATGGTCATGATCGAGGCTGTTCCATTTTTTTGGTAGAGGCCATCGTTGGAGCGAGCTGTTGGATCCGCCTTCGTCAATATAGGTTATCTTGTAACATAATAAGACTCTTGTACATTGTAATCGGTGTGTGGTTGCAGACACGCTGCGCAACCTGCAGCCGAAGGAGGCGAGCGGCGGCGGCGGCATGTCGGCCGAGGAGATGACGGAGCGCGCCGCCAAGGACATCCTGTCCGTCGTGCCGCCCGCGCTCGACCAGAAGTACATCGCCGCCACGTACGTGCGCACAGATCTTTTGCAACACACGGATACTGACGACAGTTATATAGGGGAAGTTGTGACGTCACAACGTGCCGCCATACTAAATTTATTGATCCATTGCATTTTGACAGTTTTTAATGGTTAGGCTGGTTTTAGTCACGCTTACGACGGCGCGAAAAACTTCACACGCTTATCACCCGCGATGATTACAACAGAAGCACGGTCTTACAAGACGCGCTTGACACCCACACGGGTGGCCAGCATGACTCTGAGACCAGCCTTAGTCAAAATTAGCAGCGTTAAATGATCTATTCACATCGAGCCTCTTTTGATTTGGTCGAACGTCGTCTCACCGCAGGTACCCGGTGTCGTACAAGGAGTCGCTGAACACGGTGCTGATCCAGGAGGCGATCCGCTACAACCGGCTGCTGGGCGTGATCAACAACTCGCTCCGGGACCTGCTGAAGGCGCTCAAGGGCCTGGTGGTGATGTCGGAGGCCCTGGAGAGCATGGCCGGCAGCCTCGCGCGCAACGCCGTGCCGCTCATGTGGAGCTCCAAGGCGTACCCCTCGCTCAAGCCGCTGGGTGAGTGTGACGAGGTGCAGGCGGCAGCTGCTGCTGCAGCATGGCGGCAGCCTCGCGCGCAACGCCGTGCCGCTCATGTGGAGCTCCAAGGCGTACCCCTCGCTCAAGCCGCTGGGTGAGTGTGACGAGGTGCAGGCGGCAGCTGCTGCTGCAGCATGGCGGCAGCTGCTGCTGCAGCATGGCGGCAGCCTCGCGCGCAACGCCGTGCCGCTCATGTGGAGCTCCAAGGCGTACCCCTCGCTCAAGCCGCTGGGTGAGTGTGACGAGGTGCAGGCGGCAGCTGCTGCTGCAGCATGGCGGCAGCTGCTGCTGCAGCATGGCGGCAGCTGCTGCTGCAGCATGGCGGCAGCCTCGCGCGCAACGCCGTGCCGCTCATGTGGAGCTCCAAGGCGTACCCCTCGCTCAAGCCGCTGGGTGAGTGTGACGAGGTGCAGGCGGCAGCTGCTGCTGCAGCATGGCGGCAGCTGCTGCTGCAGCATGGCGGCAGCCTCGCGCGCAACGCCGTGCCGCTCATGTGGAGCTCCAAGGCGTACCCCTCGCTCAAGCCGCTGGGTGAGTGTGACGAGGTGCAGGCGGCAGCTGCTGCTGCAGCATGGCGGCAGCTGCTGCTGCAGCATGGCGGCAGCTGCTGCTGCAGCATGGCGGCAGCCTCGCGCGCAACGCCGTGCCGCTCATGTGGAGCTCCAAGGCGTACCCCTCGCTCAAGCCGCTGGGTGAGTGTGACGAGGTGCAGGCGGCAGCTGCTGCTGCAGCATGGCGGCAGCTGCTGCTGCAGCATGGCGGCAGCCTCGCGCGCAACGCCGTGCCGCTCATGTGGAGCTCCAAGGCGTACCCCTCGCTCAAGCCGCTGGGTGAGTGTGACGAGGTGCAGGCGGCAGCTGCTGCTGCAGCATGGCGGCAGCTGCTGCTGCAGCATGGCGGCAGCTGCTGCTGCAGCATGGCGGCAGCCTCGCGCGCAACGCCGTGCCGCTCATGTGGAGCTCCAAGGCGTACCCCTCGCTCAAGCCGCTGGGTGAGTGTGACGAGGTGCAGGCGGCAGCTGCTGCTGCAGCATGGCGGCAGCCTCGCGCGCAACGCCGTGCCGCTCATGTGGAGCTCCAAGGCGTACCCCTCGCTCAAGCCGCTGGGTGAGTGTGACGAGGTGCAGGCGGCAGCTGCTGCTGCAGCATGGCGGCAGCCTCGCGCGCAACGCCGTGCCGCTCATGTGGAGCTCCAAGGCGTACCCCTCGCTCAAGCCGCTGGGTGAGTGTGACGAGGTGCAGGCGGCAGCTGCTGCTGCAGCATGGCGGCAGCTGCTGCTGCAGCATGGCGGCAGCTGCTGCTGCAGCATGGCGGCAGCCTCGCGCGCAACGCCGTGCCGCTCATGTGGAGCTCCAAGGCGTACCCCTCGCTCAAGCCGCTGGGTGAGTGTGACGAGGTGCAGGCGGCAGCTGCTGCTGCAGCATGGCGGCAGCCTCGCGCGCAACGCCGTGCCGCTCATGTGGAGCTCCAAGGCGTACCCCTCGCTCAAGCCGCTGGGTGAGTGTGACGAGGTGCAGGCGGCAGCTGCTGCTGCAGCATGGCGGCAGCCACGCGCGCACTCCTGGCCGAGAGAGGTAGTTTTGATATATCTGTCTACTACGTCACAACTGTCAAGATTGTTACTCCATTAAATGTGTCAACGTTGATCGAATAGTTGACGTTACGCTATATATTCTTTCAAATTATTCCCGAAGTGCTTGTCACTATTTTATTAGATATATTTTTCACAATAAACAGGTAAACTTGGTTAGACTTAAATAGCTTGGAGTATCGCGTACTTTTGTACAGTCATCTCTCATTTTTGACTGGCTCGATGGCGCATCGATCTCCACCCAGGACAAACATTCGTGTGATGAATACTTTTTTGTTCTGTGTCTGGGTGTTAATATCCAATATTAAAGTAAATATTTGTGTAATACCACTGTTGTTTTAATATCTGTAACACTAGTGCTTGAGCTACTTACCTCAGAGCCAGATGAATGTATGTGATCGTCTTATATTTAATTTAATATAATTTGAATGAATCTCTGTACTGATCTCCTGGCACAGCGGCGTGGGTGAAGGACCTGTGCCTGCGCGTGGGCTTCATGCAGGGCTGGGCGGACGGCGGCATCCCGAAGGTGTTCTGGATCTCCGGCTTCTACTTCCCGCAGGCGTTCCTCACGGGCGCGCTGCAGAACTACGCGCGCAAGCACGTCATCGCCATCGACACCATCTCCTACGCCTTCGAGGTCACCACAATAACATTACATATATACTTTTTTTCTGGGATTCCGCAGACATTGTAGTGGGGAAATGTGTGTTATGTGGGAGTCTTAGTTGCATAGACCGCTAGGTCTTTCCTCTCTATTACTGGGATGTCAGAGGTACCTACGACGTACAGAGTGTGAACGAAGCCTCCCTTAATATAGGGTAGTCCAGCTATACTCAATGTGTGTTCCGCGGAACCATGGGGTTCCGTGAAGCCTTTCTGGGGGTTCCACGAAAATTGGTACTGATCATAAATATTATAACTCCTGGGGGAAAATCCGTTAAAAGTCGATTATTATTAAAAGGGTTCCATAGCATAAAAAGTTTGAGAAGCACTGGGGTAGTCCCTATTACTGATTAAATATTTCAAAACGATTCAATTTAACAAGTGAATACAATCGACCAATGAATGACGAAACATAAACACCTCGGTCTCTCTGTGCGACAATGAGGAGTATGGGAAGGAGCGAATAGTACAGTAACATTAGAATGGAGGAAATAACGACACAATATGCAGAGTGTATGTTTGAGCGTGTGTCTATGGTAAACTACGGTATCATAGGTTAACTATGTATAATGAAAGAATGAAAGAAATTTATTACGTTTGGACATCACAACACAAACAGAATAGTACATCAATACAAATACATACAAAAAAGAAAAAACAACTTATTACGACAAGTTAGACAGAGATAGAAAAAAAATAAAAAAGTAAGGTTTGCGATGTCCAAAGGAAAAGGGCCTCATTCAGCATTCAAGCCATGACTCCATTGAAGACATTGTTGAAACAGGTTATATTTTGCAGGCGCTGGCGGGCGCCCCCGCCAAGCGGCCGGACGACGGCTGCTGCGTGCGCGGCCTGTACCTGGAGGGCGCGCGCTGGAACATGGGCGACATGTCCCTCGAGGAGAGCCGCCCCAAGGAGCTGCACACAGGTCGCCGCGCCTTGCGACACGCTGACGCGATATTGGACCAGTTGTTTATCTGCTGCGTTATAATACGCTGATTAATGTACATGTGGGAAGTAGGTCGGATATACTGAATAAGAAGTCAGGGATCTCAGGATAAATCAAGCTTTTGAATGTCTAAATTAGGATTACAATTACTATCCAGAACTAAATCCCTAATACCCCTTAATAATCCCAATACCCAATTATCTCTTGTGGTAAATACCTAGGGTTTTACCACAAGTGAATATTGTTTTATTAATTATAAATTGCCACAGGACACTTTTACAATTAACGATAATAATTAATTTAAATTAATAATTAATTTTAAATTAATTATCCGAGAACGTCTAGGATAAGCTAGCTTAGTACAACCAGTGCACCGAGCAATGCCAGAGCCAAGACTGCCCGCTCCGTCGCTGCGCGGCGTTGCAAAACAAGTTGAGTAGAGCGGGCGGTGGGAAGCGCTCGGTGGCGTGATCGGTGCACGTGATCGGTGCACGTGGTGTTTTGCTACACCGGTGTACAATGACGTCGCTGTCCTGCCGACATACACATAATAACGTTTTTGTGTTACTGATGTTACACAATATATATATTATGTACACTGTATGGCGTAACCATGATTGTTACCTGGCATTCATTATAATGGCATGAAACTTATGTTAATTTCTCCTCTAGATAAGCTCTCGTCAGAAAAAGCCAATCATATTTAAATTGTGGTATCAAAATCCAATAGATGGTATTACCAAATTAAATACCATAATAAATAATTACGCTAAATATCAATAGCAACTGGTCCAGTTTGCTCCCTATAGACGGCCTACCACTGTTCTTGCCCTTGGTTCTGCTTGCTTAAGTAGTTTACGTAGTTCTCTTCTCTTCTAGCTTGTAGTAGCCATATACGACTTAAAAAGAGGGTCCTTGAATATGGTTCGATTGTGTTCGAGCTCAACACTAAACTGTAACTGTTGTTCAGAGATGGCGATAATCTACATGAAGCCGGAGCAGAACCACAAGCTGCAGCAGGGCCTGTACGAGTGCCCCGCGTACAAGACGCTGCTGCGCGCCGGCACGCTGTCCACCACCGGCCACTCCACCAACTACGTGATGACCATCGAGCTGGCCACGCACAAGCCGCAGGCGCACTGGATCAAGCGCGGCGTCGCCTTGTTCTGCGCGCTCGACTATTAGACTGTCGCGTAGTCGCCCCGTCGCCTAGTCGCCTTGACGCCTTGACGCCTTGTCGCCCCGTCGCCCTGTCGCCCCGTCGCCCCGTCGCCCCGTCGCCTCGTCGCTCTGTTGCCCCTCATAATAAGCAAAATAATTATTCCAATCATAATTGGAAATGTTATATCTATAGCCAGTGGTCATTTGAAGAATTATGTTAAATAATAAATTCACGAATAAAAAAATATCCCAGTTATGGTACCAATAATTATTGGGGTTTCATTATTATTGATGAGAGATTAAACCGTGCTCTGTTGTATAACATGGAAGTTGTTAAAACATTGAATTGTTTAATTTTATTATAACGTTGTTACATGTGTTGTAATTGAATAAATTAAGTTTTTATTTTATTTATTACTGTGTTTCATTTATTATATTTGTAATTATTTTATTATATTATGTTCATATTTTCATTAGATTGAAGAATATATTTTATAAATATATTTTTTTATTTGTGTATGTCCCGTTTTTTTATTTAGCAATTATTTCACCGAAGGTAGCAAATAGTAGAAATTAAGTAGTAAATATTAGTATCAAAATTATCTGGATTCAGACGGACACTAGCCGACCACCCGCCCGCGCGAGCCGCCGCGCCCGCTTCCGCGGTCGTCTAGTTTGCAGCCTCAAGCTAGTTTGCATCTGCGGTTAAAATCAACACATCTAGCATGGTGATGCGAATGACGCCCAATTATTCGCTGAACTACAAACAATAATACAAAAAAAAGAAATTAAAAATAATAAACACCCACAAATATGTCAATAATACGATGTTTGAAGGAGTCCCAAACGTGTGCATCTGGATTGAGGGCCCAAATTTTAAATCTTTGCAAAACAAAATAAGATTTACATGGAATTTAGTTAAAATTTGGTAAAACTTAGGGTAATATGCCATACATTTCTTAAACGCGAAATAAAGCTGTTATGATGAAATAGCTAGGGCTCTCAATCCTGATGCCTGCATCGATGACATAGCCTGAATCTCAGAAAGTACTGCCTCTGGGCTGATAATTTTTATTTAAGGTTTTAGTTAAGAAATTCTTACAATTCTTAAGAAATTCTCAATTATGTAGAATACGCTATTACAAAGTTATTGCGGTTTAACAAGGGCCCTCAGTTCATAAATGTTTGTACTGAGGAATCAACAGAACATGGATTTGTCTAAAGAAATACTTAAATACTACTATAATATATTTTACTGAAGCACGTCTGTAAATTAGTAAAAAAGAAATAATGACGAAAAAGTTAATAGTTAAAATGTAAATGGAATTTGAATTTTCCTAAAACGTCAGAACTGAGGGCCCAATATTTTCTGCAGTATTGGCTAGGATAAGCCTTCTACGCTACCGCACATTATTGTAAGTATTTTAACCAATTTTTAATTGAAATCTAACAAAGCGTCTAGTCTTCTAAATCTCATACTTTAAGAGAAAATTGATTTAAAAAATATATATGAGACAAATTCTGTAGGGTGACCATAATTTTCTATGTAAGTATAAAAAAATGTTCGACGTGTTCTTGTAATATTTCGTAAAGCGCAGATAGAGACTTATATAATTATATACGACTAGCAGTGCTGTGCCCGCACCTACGTATCGTGAAAAAGTAACATAAAACGTATCGATAATCAATGAAATATTAAACGTAGGTAATTGAATTAACACATTATTGATAATTAATATATTTATAAATATTAGCTTCAATAAACTCTATATAGCTAAAATAAAACAAAGTAATCGACCAGTAGTCATCGTATTTATGGACTGTATCATCAGATAATAAATGATATAGGTAATAAACAAAAATAAATGATGTTAATTTAATTAGTTAAAACAAAATAGAGTTAAATATAAGAAACTTACCTATTTCACACACCTAATCGAATCGTAACTTATAGTAGCCTGTTTTTTATGATAAAACAAAATTCATATACAAATTCAATGGCCTGATAAACAACACAAATATTACTAAAGAACTAAAATCATAATAATACGAAAAAAGGCGATGATAGCCCTACCAAAAACGTTATACTTCAAAATTAGAATCAGCCAAAACATATGAAAGAGTGTGTGTATAAATTGATTGTTATCTACTTTTCTCAAATCTAAGCATTAAATCGTCATAACAGATCATGTGGCTGTCCACAACACCATGTCCCTTGTAATGACCAAGACCAACCGCGGCGACAAATTCAGTAAAACCTAATAAATTTAAACATTTTCCTTTTACATTTATTGTTTCGGGTATGTCTTTTAAATTAACTTTATCTGTTCCGTTTAAATCAAATGAGATTAAATTAGAAAGTTCGTAATTTGAATTCGCCTGACCTTTACATGACACACAGGTGCTAATTTCATCACCAATACAAATTGTATAGTATATATACTGATTAGTCTAAAAAAAGTAACAAAATCATATCTACCCTACAGAATTTTTCTCATATATAATTTTAAATCAATTTTCTCTTAAAGTATGAGATTTAGAAGACTAGACGCTTTGTTAGATTTCAATTAAAAATTGGTTAAAATACTTACAATAATGTGCGGTAGCGTAGAAGGCTTATCCTAGTCAATACTGCAGAAAATATTGGGCCCTCAGTTCTGACGTTTTAGGGAAATTCAAATTCCATTTACATTTTAACTATTAACTTTTTCCTCATTATTTCTTTTTTACTAATTTACAGACGTGCTTAAGTAAAATATATTATAGTAGTATTTAAGTATTTCTTTAGACAAATCCATGTTCTGTTGATTCCTCAGTACAAACATTTATGAACTGAGGGCCCTTGTTAAACCGCAATAACTCTGTAATAGCGTATTCTACATAATTTAGAATTTCTTAAGAATTGTAAGAATTTCTTAACTAAAACCTTAAATAAAAATTATCAGCCCAGAGGCAGTACTTTCTGAGATTCAGGCTATGTCATCGATGCAGGCATCAGGAATGAGAGCCCTAGCTATTTCATCATAACAGCTTTATTTCGCGTTTAAGAAATGTATGGCATATTACCCTAAGTTTTACCAAATTTTAACTAAATTCCATGTAAATCTTATTTTGTTTTGCAAAGATTTAAAATTTGGGCCCTCAATCCAGATGCACACGTCCCAAACTATGATTTACCTGTTTTTATTCTCCGGGACGCCGGTGACACAGTTACGCTTCGCCGTGGGACCGCAGTTAACCCGGGGAGCAACTTTTTACTTACGGGTTACTTGTAGACAGCCTGCCTCAGCTAGTTGAAATGCGTCCCGAGCCCCCTCGTGGGTAATGAAGGGGAGATGTGACCCATTTGTTTCACTTATTAGCAACAGAAAGTAAGTTACAACAAAATTTAGAGCAAATATAGAGATGTTGATATAAAACTTGGCGCGCACCTTTTGAATTTAAAAATCTTCTGTGGATTCATACTACCTCAAATAAATTTCCTGTAAAATAATTCCCGGTTAATCAATTGCTTGTGAATTATTTCACAAGAAAACATTTAAGTAGTCTTTTTGTAAAGATTTAGAAGTAATATCACAAAGTTTGTGAAATTTTAGCTTATTATAAAGCGTGATAGATAACAAACATATTTACATGCTTATGTAAATGCGCTCAAATTTTATGATGAGAAATAAGTAGTATTAAATCCTATGTGGAATTAATTTCAAAAGGGGGAGGTTCCCAATTCGTGTAGAATTTCCTTTGATTATTCATAATATAAAAGGAATAATTAAAATTCGTTAATTATATAAACTCATAGACAACACAATAAATTATAATTATAAATCCTTTCAAACTTTCATATTTGTTTGTAAAATGTAATGAAATAAAAGTAGGTGATTACGGACAATGGACATTGAAAAGCAGGATTTTGTATATTAATTACTTACAATAAACAATTTTCCTACATTTCTCCATTTCAGTTAATTCCATTCCTTTCTACTAATGCTCAAAGTTTTTATAGAGCGACTTCAACTTGCGTTGATTTATCGCTACGCCAAAAATAGTATATATGTATGTATGTTAACAGTGACAGCGACCGGGGACCTTTATAGTTCGGAGAAAACGAAACACTTGCGCGATGTAACTACGTATAGTGACCTCTGTTGGCGCGCGCCTGAAATTAAGTTAGACTGACTCTTGGACTGCTTAAAGTTAAAGCAACCTGGTTAGCCCCTTAAAAATAAATTGACTGGTGTCTATGTTTTGTTTATTTGACATTTTAGCTTTAGTGCCTCTTTGTTTTGGTATGGGTGACTGACATAAACGTTCAATGATATCTGTAACTATACTATTATTATGCCTGTATTTAGTTGTTAAATTGATTTTAACACGATTTTTGTTTATGTACCTTACTTAATTCGGAATCGTTATTTTTTTAGAGCAATAATAACGTTAATTTATGACTTATCTATAGATAATCTGAATAAAATATCATCGCGGTTTTCTTATAAAATCTGTACATAAGTATCAGACATATTTTTTATTTTGAGGTTAACCGCACATAAATATTTAGACTGCTCTTTCAATAGCACAAGTGACTTTTATGGGAAAAAAGCCGCTTTGTAATAAATTTCATGTTAGTTATGTAGTTAGAGAACTTGGTAATGAAATAAAAGGCCACGGGTTGAAATTTTAGTCGTAAGTAGGTAACCTGTTTAATATTTTTTGTTATTATCTCGGTAATTTTTACTCGAGTAATGGATAAACGTAATTTAATTATGTCTATTCGTTGCCAAGTATTTATTCGTAGCACAGGCAGCTATTCTTATATTGGAGCTAGAAAATTAGTGTTAGTGTAAATAATTAATTAAAAATCCAAACAACGCCATCTGTTAGCGATCGAAGAAACAAGCTCGAGCAAAGGAAAATGTGTAATTTCGCTTACAAAATCTAACTAGGTCGACGACTTTTGTATTTGAGATAATAATCCGTAATTATAGGAAAATTAGTGGTTTCAGTTTTCTATGTGCTATTTTTATGCCATTACACAGAAATATCAATATGCATAAAGATAAAAATCGCCATTTTAGGTGGAATATATTAGATTTGTTTGATTTTACTAAACACTACTACTAGTAAAAAAACTATAAGCCCATTTGAGCATTACTTATTTACATTTGAATAAATACTAGAAGCTATAAATATGATCCACGAAGGTGTTAAATGTCAAGGCTCGTTTACCACCTACTTATAAAATCGGTTATGCCATTATTATTTATAAAGATTATTTAAGTACATTTATGTAATCCAGGTATCTGTTAGCTAAAACTGCAAGAAAATGCTTATTGTAGTTTTTCATTAAATAAATAATAAAATATTAGTTAACATCGACAGATAGCGCGCGAGTTGAATGCAGAGCTCAGGTATGTCTCGTCTCAGGCCCCGACTGCATTCAACTCGCGCGCTATCTGTAGTTAACATCTACAAATAAATGATAAAATTTTAGTTAAAGTAAGTAGTAGTTTTTTCAATTATATTAAACATATTTGGAACAACGACGGTGCCATAAACAATAAATAGGTTTTTGTCCGGGTCCGGGAACCGTACCCGCGCCCCTCGCGTTTGACACCAAGTTCGAACAATTGCACCAACAGGGCTGTCAGAATATAAATAATGTTTTTTTTGTAAACTGGATTTAAGATCTACTTATAGACATTTTGAGAAAAAAAAAGGGACGGAGTTTTATTTGGAATTTTAATAGTGCATGATTATTTATTTAAATTTACTGATTTATAAAAAATATTTTTTTAATCCAACCCCTAAAAACTGTTCAATGATATTAAATCAGATTTGGAATAGCAAGTTGTTCTTGTTTTTTTAACATTATATCTACTCATTATGCATATCATGTTAGAAACCGATAATTATCTATGCTTTTCAAAGACTTGTTTTGTTGTGTAGTGTATATTTATTAGAAGTTTTCATGTTTGATAACGAATACACGTATTCATTGTCTATATGTGTGTACTTGGTTAGAAACAGTAACGAACAAAACTTTGTTGTTTTACGAATCTCGTGAGCGTGAAAATAATTGAGCATGTACATCAACAAAATCAACAAAATTTACTGAATCACGTGTTGTCTAGCAAGTTAGCTACGTAATGCCATATGGAAATAGTGTTCAAGGAAATTGTCTACAATTTATCAAGATAATATTCTATAGTCTTTCACTAGGTAAATGTATGGTTTACCGGGATCCCTTGGCTTGTTTGCTTCGCCATTTTGTAGGACTGGGGTAATTGAGACAACAGTTGGTATAAGTCTCAACTACCCCATTACGTTGGGTTCGCCGCCAAATATAACCGCGTATGGGACTGGCGTGGAATGAGACAAAGGTTAATAGATGTCTGTAGGTAACTGACTGAAGATGACTGATTTATTTAACGTTGTATTACAGTTTATATATCACTCTATCTGTTAGTAAATGCTTGATCATGTTATATCTCGTACGTGCGATACGTGCTATATTTTACTACGTGCGGCAATGCGGCACATATGGCTACTTCGGGATAGACCTGGATGATTGAATGTGTGTGTAGGTATCATCATTATTCTAGCGTTATGTCTCATGCTAAGACGGATTCCGCTTAGACCATAGAGTAAATGAAGAAAATTTTCCCAACTGTTCTATACAAATTTGTAAAAGCTATTAGTTGATCTTAAAAACTTAAACTTTGACTGGCCTGTTGGTGAAGTGGTCAGGGACCCTGGTCACGTAACCAAGGGTCGCTGGTTCGAATCCCGTTGGGACAAATGTTTTGTGTGATGAACATGGACATTAGTACTCGAGTCATGGATGTTTATAAACGTATTTAAGTATGTCTATCCAGTCACCTAGTATCCATAGTGCCTACGTATTTTATTAACTTCATATACGCGAAAAAATAGCTTAACGGACCCAGTTTAAGCACGGTAGGAGGATGATGACAATACGCCCAAAAAATACATTTGGTATTTATATTTAGTGATTATACTTACAGTTTTGATTTAGATTAAAAATATGAAAAATGATGCAAAAAAATTAAATGGCATAAATGTTACGTCACTTAACACCGCATAAGTTATGTAAAGAGGGATTCAACTCCACAAGTGGTTCGAGGAAATGTCCGGAGTTTAAATAAGTGTCGGGGCAGCGGAGCCTAATCGCATTACGGTGTAGCCAGAGCCGGACTTAGCTAATAATTTCACTGAGAGATTTTCTTTAAGAGCCCTTTGGTCGTCGCTTCCATATAATCACAAGTAAATTGAAGTGGAAACACTTTAACAACTTACTTAATAATTACAGACATGTCATCAGGCCAATCGCCGAAGGAGCAGATAGAGAACTTCTTTAATTGGAGTATTTAGGTGTATCAAATTTAAAAAGCTACTAATAAATTTACATACCTTGTCAAAGTAATATGCATATTTGTATATATACCCGCCAAAAAAAACCACTTACCTGCATATCGTCAACAAGGCGAAAAATGTGTCTATTTATATTTATATTATCGAGCCTGATATAAGCCGCACTTATCCAAAATGCTATTTTTGCTCGCTTGTATGTCACTTTTAGCATTTTGGCGCCTTTCGCCCCCTCGCGCCAAGGCGATTCTCCTCGCTATACCCTAGAGCCGGTTCTGTGACAGCGTCCTCTGTTCGTTTATTGGATGCACTTTGTGAAGACCTCTTGCAACCTCTTTGCAAACGTCTAGATCTTGTCTTTCGATCATATTAAAACATGAAGTCTTTAGTCTGAGATTATAGGAAAAAGAACTCTCTTTTCCCTATCTCATAATGTCTTAATACCTACTATGTAATGACATGTAAAATCTATCTTTGCAATGCATTTCAAAGAAGCTTAATTAAAATTACGAAAATGTACTTAGATAAGTAGATATATCAAGTTCATTTAATTAAAACTGTTTATTTACTTAACAAGTTACGGCAAAGTCTGCACCCGAAACACGTCTGAGACAGAGATTAACGCTAAAAATTCGTCTCGAACGAAACTTAATTCAAAACTAAACAAATTAATTAAAGTTCGCAAAGAGAGCAAACAATCATGATGACTTCCATTACCGTCTGCGTCCATTCATTCATTCGTTCATTCCGAGCCGTAATTGCTCGTTCATTGTACGTCTTCCGCGCTATTACGATTGTTATTCAAATTTAATTAATTCATAGAGGAATATTATTTTTCGAAGATGCCTTACAACTGTGGTTTTCTGTTCCGTACATAACTTAACTCGGTAAGAATAAAATAAAAAATACAAATGAACGCAAACGTTAGTAAATCTTTCATTAAGCGATTTATGCTTAAAATTATTACAAGGTAATATTTATTTTTTAATGTTACAAAAATTTTGCATACGCAAAGTATCCTTTTAAGACGTTAGATAATTTTTTGTTCCGATATTAACAAAATGAGTATAATAGGTACAAGAATCATAAAGCTGAAATAAATATAGTACTTTATGATATAACGTTGTAAAATTATAAACGGTTAATCTTATATCTTATCTTATCTTATACTAATATATAAAGCTAAAGAGTTTGTTTGTGTATTTGCTTGAACGCGCTAATCTCAGGAACTACTGGTCCGAATTGCAAAATAAGTTTTGTGTTGTATATTTAGTTCATATAACGAGGAAGGCTATAGGCTATATAACATTAACTATAAACGGGGGTGAAACCGCGGGCACAGCTAGTTATAGCATAAAAAAATAGCTCATTTTCTTAAATCCTTTAAATTGGTTCCTTAGAATAATGATTTTAATAAGTAAGCAAGTGGTTTGCATAAACTAAAAATAATCTTGTATATTACAATAATACTGTTATATATATATTTTTTTATATTTACCACAAAACGTTCCATGGCGAATTTTACACCAAGCATAATTTTACATATCTTTAAAATGATGCGTGGTTTTATTAAGCTTGCAATTATAGTTCCGTAAACGAAGGGTTGGCACCCTTCGTTTACGGAACTATAATCGCACCCTTATACTCGTTGTCCGTCCGCAGGTAGACGCTAAAAATGTTCACAGAGTATTATAGTAGCTACAAGAACGAAAACAAAAAAAAACATGCGGGGTTCTTAAAAAAAAATATTTTTTCGGTGGCAAGAAACTTTGTACTGTGCGACCCCGACTCGCATATGGCTGGGTTATTAAAAATGTCATACGGACCATAAATTCTTATATTTTTTTTTTAAAGAAAGTTTTCTCAGCCAGCAGGCATTGATAAGAGAGCCTATAAGATTTCGTAAAACATAATATGGGACCCTAAAATAAAAAAAAAGTGGGACAATTCCTGCAATTGCCGTCAGACCCTTTTTGAACTATCTTATCTTGTCAAGGGCCATGATTTGTTCACGGTGTACGTCGACCCTTTGGTACTTTTGTCTGTCTGCCCTTTGCACTATTACTGAAATGTACTTTTAACTCTTGTATTTCTAAACTTGAAGTACTTGTAGTCTGACACTCGTACTTACAAAGACTAAGTATTTGTCTAAGTCCCAGTAAAATACTGCAAATATTGATATTTCTCAGTATCATTAAGTATTATTGCGTAGCTATTATGACCACGAACGTAACTTAATTCTTGATAAAGTATATTGAGAAGAATTATGTCAAACTGTAATTGCCTATCCTTCGGGCTTTGACGAACACCGTCAGAATAAATGACGTCAAATGTCAGCACATTTACTCCAATTTGCTCTGAGGTAAGGATAACCGTTCTTATCGCTATTGAACAGAGCTAAAAACGATTTAAATCCCATATTAAACTGGACGGCGTTAGATAAAATTATTGCGATAAAAACTATAACTGAAGTCGTAAAATAGGCAATGACGTCTGTCCATCCGCGATAGCCACGCAGGACTAAAACCGCCGTATAAAATTCAGATTTATCACCCACTTTGCCTCTAAAATGGCGGGGAATTTGCGATCCTGTATTTACACCTAGTAGACATATGTATGTAACAGTGCGCTGGGAAATTGCGCTGACTCAGTACACTGCGCCAGATGCGGTAACTCACTTCAGTGTTAGCGCGTAGCCTACTTGACTGACTTGATGGCGCATTCGGTTCGATCCCCACCCAGGACAAACATTCGTATGACGAATAATTATGTTTGTTCTGTGTCTGGGTGTTAATATCTTATATTTAAGTATAAATTTGTAATACCACTGTTGTTTCTGATATCCGTAACACAAGTGCTTAAGCTACTTACCTCGGAGTCAGATCAATGTAAGTATGCGATGTAATCTGATTTATAAAAAAAAAATCTAGAACCACAGGTGACTAGGATAATAAGAAAAGTGCTGCGCATTGCAACACTACACTATGCTGCGCTTCATACATAACATCACGCCCGTAATCCCCGAAGGGGTAGGCAGTCAAAATCAGCTAGCTCCCCTAACCACATACAGCCAAAAAGTAAAACTAGGCTGGGTTAGATGGGAAATTGTAACAAAAAATTTTGACAAGTGGATCGTCGTCCACACAATCATACGCCCAAGAGCCGATGTACCATTAGTCGTCTCTACGACATGCTTGACAAGAACCACAGTTGGCACATGACCAACGTGCTGTGCAATAGCGCAATATTGAGTTAATTCAAAAAGCGCAGTTAGCTCTCTGTAACAATGTTAACTCAAATATTTTTGTTGAATTACATATTGGATATTTGGAACCATTCATGAGTTATTTACAAAAAAGTGCTTTTTTCGATCTATCGTCCCCTTTTTTTTAGTTAACCTGATGAGTCAGAGACCTGACTTTTTGGAGTATTAAATATCTAGTACTCACGCAAATTTTCCCGTTGGTCCCATCCTTTCAACTCAAAATGGCAAAGTTAAGGCTTTATTGACTGGACTATATCGTCGGTCTAGATGTGATAGCTCGTACATGCAAATTGCAAACTTAACAGAAGACAAAAAAACTTTTTTTAAAACTAGGTACCAGTAATATATATTTTATTATCCTACTAATATTATAAATGCGAAAGTTTGTATGTATGGATGGATGTTTGTTACTCTTTACAAAAAAACTACTGAATGGATTATAATGAAACTTTAGAATAATATAGCTCATACACCCGATTAACATTAGGCTATGTTTCATCGATGTACCACTCGAGCGAAGCCGCGGGCAGAAGCTAGTACTTATTATAAAAGTAATTACACCTAAATTTGCGTCGGAAATAATATTTGAAGCTTTCTGCATTAACATCTAATTTTACTTTAAATGTTTAGTTACGAGTTATCTATACTTATAATAAATCTGTAGAAAGGTCAATTCTGTACATGAAATATATTTTCAAAATAACGATCAGGGGGTGATTAGTGATCGATACTGATGCCAAAAATGCAATCAGTAAAATTTTTGTCTGTCTGTCTGTCTGTCTGTCTGTCTGTCTGTATGTTCCTTATAGAAACAAAAACTACTCGACGGATTTTAACGAAACTTGGTACAATTATTCTTCATACTCCTGGGCAGGTTATAGTATACTTTTCATCACGCTACAATCAATAGGAGCAGAGTAGTGAAGGGAAATGTTGGGAAAACGGGAGAAGTTACTCCATTTTTTAAGCTTCCGTCGCGTGTGCAGCCTTAATGGTTAAAGTTACATAGAAATCATGTATGACGGAAATAGTCTATATAATATTAACCATAAACGCGGGTGACACCGCTGGCACAGCTAGTATCTAATATAGCGACAGTAGAGTAACGCCTCATACAAATTTAACGTGAAAATTAATTTCTGCGTTGTTTACTTTGAGATTTTACGAGTTTGGTCAGAAACGTGTGGCCCCAAACAGGTTTATCACTCCCTACATTCGACAGAGCTTACTGTAACGATATCATATTTGTTCATTTGTATGGTTATTAACGTAAAGCAGTGCTTCTCAAACTTTTTATGCTATGGAACCCTTTTAGGAAGCAATATAACAATGTAATAATCGACTTTTAACGGATTTTCCCCCAGGAGTTATGATATTTATGATCAGTACCAATTTTCGTGGAACCCCCAGAAAGGCTTCACGGAACCCCAGGGTTCCGCGGAACGCACATTGAGTATAGCTGACGTAAAGTATACGCAACTGAGATTTTGATTAAGTGAATGGCATTCAGAATGCTAGTAGCCTTGCTACTTAAAAGCTTGGCAAAAAATATTATCTAACTAGCTGTGCCCGCGGTTTGACCCGCGTTTATGGTTAATGTTATATAGCCTATAGTCTTTCTCGATAAATGAACTGTACAACACAATTTTTTTTTTTTAATTCCGACCAGTAGTTTCGGAGATTAGCGCGTTAACAAACAAACTCTTCAGCTTTATATATTAATTTAGGTACAGATATGGATTATATATTAATACAGATTTTAAAGAGCTAATTATGTTCATATCTATATAAATAAAAATGAATTTTCGAAATGTATGTACTTACTTACTATAATAGGGATGTTGACTGGCTAGTTAATTAAGATACTTTTTAAGAGCTGTCAAAACGAAATAACTTCATAGATTTTGTATGGGCTTGTCAACGTGTGACGTCACTAGTTTGTATAGTCAACTGACTTAATATTAGCAGTTTTTGTAAAATTAAAAATCTTAGTCTCAATATGATACAAAATCAATAAGGCTTAACAACATACTACGATACTTTCTTTTTCAGAATTGATATTTCAAAATTAAATATAAATGGTGTTAACATCCCAATTCTAGACTGCACAAAAGCGTTTTTTTTTTTTGTTATGTTTAAGTAATTATCAGGACCGGGTTTATACAACGGGATCGGGAAGTTTATAGATTAGAAGCCAAGAACGAGAATAAAACAACCACGGTAACGGGACAAACGGGTTGAAAGTTTACTATGTACCCGGACGAAGCCTGGCAGGGGCGGTAGTTTAATAAAAAAAATATCACGAGGACAACGTGTGTGCCAGATTGCCGCACGAAGTAATAATATACAGCACGTACTCCACGTAGTAAACCTAACATGAGTAAGTATACCAGGGGCGTAGCTACCGCCGTATCTGCCGTATCAATTATACGGGGCCCCCAGGCCACGGGGGCCCCCGAAGTGCGTTAGTAAAAATTAATAAAAACTTCAAAATGAATCAATCTGATTGCCGAAAAAATGGCAGGGAGAGTGTATATTTAATTTGAATTTGAATTGTTTGTTAAACATTTTGAAAAAAGTGACGGATAGATAATTATGATGAATAAATATTTCTATTAATTTTATGCAAACATTATTTTTTCTTTTGTGAGAAATCTTTACCCTTGATAAGGGTCCCTCCAAAAAAAAATATACGGGGCCCCGCCAAGGTACGCTACGCCACTAAAGTACACTAACAGATTGAGAGATATATAAACTGTGATACGACGGTAATTAAATCAGACATCTACCAACATTCGTCTCATTCCGCACCATCCCATTCGCGGTTATATTTGGTGACCACGTGATGGGGTAGTTGAGACTCATACTAACTGTTGTCTCAATTACCCCAGTCCCATAAGCGGCTATATTTGGTGACCCCGACACCGTCCCAGCTTCATAGACAATGCATTGATAAAGCGCACATTTTATTGTAAATCCAGGAGTCATACATTGTACTCCCATAACAGCAAAGTGTCCTAGGTAAAAAAAGTTGTTCTTTTCGTTAGTTAGACTCCCTGAAAATATTGATGACATTAAGACGGCTTTCGCTAGAGTAAAAACCATTTAAATGTCATGAATTTTTGTGTATTCGATAAATTTATCAAATACACAAAAAATTACAATGTTAAAGCGCATCAAAGTTCTGGAGTGGAGCGCTTTGACGTCACTAAAAGCTGTATTTTGTAGAGTTTAGTGACGTCATGCGAAATTCATAAACATCCATGACCCGAGTACAAATGTCTGTTCATCACACGAAAAATTTGCCCCTAGCGGGATTCTAACCCGCGACCTTCGGTTTCGTGGCCAGGGTCTCTGACCACTACACCAACAGGCCTGTCTATTAATCGGAATAGATTACCTCATGTGTTAAGATTTTACAATGACAATTTATTCAATAATTTTAGTTAGTTTAAATTCGACTTTAATTACACACACACCCACACACAGTACATACACACACACATACGACACACACACACACACATCACATATTATCTTAGCCAAAAATATGTAAGACCTTTAATTATACTGTTATATAATTTGTTTAAATTTTTGGTGGACTTAAGTTGCATCTATTGAAGTTTACTCATCATAATAATATTGTGAACCATGATTGGGGCAGCCACTACAGCTTGCCAAGCAGTTTTTACTATCATAGGTTGTAGGAATATTAAATTGTATTAAATTGTACCTTATTATGTTGTACTTTGTAAAACAGATAAATAAATCAATAAATAATCTCGCCCAAGCGAGATTATTATCGTCCATCATATACCAAAATCCTGGCTCAAGACTAAGTACACGTGTCGAGTACAATGTTTAACGCCTCACCTTGCATAATCATAAAAACGCGTAGGAATGTGCGCTACAACCCGTATGAATCCGTGCGATACACTTACCCGGAAAATGTTGTAAAAAATCTTAGAGGAGGACCATTAGGCCTCTCTGGAAGAGTACAAAGGGAAAAAAATGACCTCCCTCTTCGCCCTCAGTGACAAGAGTGCTCATATATCAGAGCAATAATACAAGACTGTTGTACTATGAAGTGGAATATTGTCGGCATTTGGTTTGTCTAGCTCGTTGGTAACGCGTCTCATCTGCGTTTCAAATTTTTGTTTAACAGCATAAATTATATTGTTTTATTGACGCCTCGCAGAATATTCGAAATAAATGGTATAAATAAAATCGTGCATACAACAGGCACAGCTTACAATATATGGAAAAAATATGGAAAAATTTAACTAGCCATATCTTTGCAAAGATGGATAGTAGAATTATGATTCGATGTGTATTGATATGTAAAGCATACTAACTATCAAATAGATGTATTAAATGTATGTATAAATCATTTTTTAACTGTTAAAATAAATCACGAAAATCGTTAAAATAGCTAATTTTCAAATGTTACTACTGAAATAAATAAAAAATGTGAGCTGATAAGACAATTTTGATAACCGAATTGTATTATGCTGGCACTGAACAGTAAAAAAGTAATGAATCGTTTCGGCAACAAAAAAAAAAAGTGTAATTTTGTAAACTAGTGTAATATTTAAAAAAATATATTTTTTTTTATAAGAAAATTTTATCTTGACTTAAAGTATAAACGTATTGTTAAGAACAACTATGGCGCAAAAGAAGAGCAAACAATTTTCAAAGAAGATTAAAAGTTTTGATCCCAACTCTATACCGCCAGGTTGGATTGCCTACTACAAACATTTTTAAGAATAATATATGTTAATTCTATGTAGTTAAATGCAACTTATTCTGTATGTGAGAAGGAAACATTTAATTAAAAATATATATTTTTTAAACACTAAAATATATATTTAGTCCAGGATTTTTTTAGCCAACCCAATTTTATAATACTAAATATATTATAAATTATGTTTCATTATATTATCAGCTCGGTGAAGATCGACTTAGGCTCGGATCTTCTACTATCAGTGGTGATAAGACTAACAGCTAAAAACTTATAAATAAAACTATAAACTTATAAATAACCATTTAAAAAGGGCTAATTGTACCTACCTATTCTAGTTCTATCACCGATTCTTAAGGGTCACAGAGACCATGTATTGTTATCAAAAGGTCAATTTGCCTCGTTGTAAATGTCTTTCAGAGAACATCGCTTGCTTAGTAATTAAAACTTGAAATGATAGACCAATTACGTTGTATATTAAATACTGTGGGCTGTAAACGATGTTCCCATGGTAGGACTTAGAGGTCTATCATTTAACTTTAACCTAGACATTAGATACAAACCCAGACGGCTCCTTTCAGAGTATTGGCCCGAACTTCGTTGTATATCTGAGTTCGATTCCCGCACACATCTGAGTTAATACGAGTAGTTGTTGATGAAATACGTTTTATATGTAGTTAGTAGATATATATTTATAGTTATACCTATTTATAGTATATGTTAATTAAGTAATGCAAAAGTGGAAGGATGTAACCGCGGAAGGCCCAGGCTCACCTACCACGACCAGATTGGTCGTGTGTTAACAGAAGGTGATGTTAGGAGTCATAAAAACCGTAGAGCTTGTATAAAAAGGATCATGAATGTTGAAGAGGCGAGTGAGGTGTGTAAGGATCGTATTATGTGGCGTTCGGTTCTCCCTGTCTACCCCGCTGGGGAAGTGGCGTGATGTTTATTTAGTTAATTAGTATTTGTTTATAGCGACTTCATTGACTGTGGATTTCATAAAACATGTTTTTAAGCTTGTTTTTATTTAGGGAACGTATCTATACCTACGACGAGACCATTTTACCCGTCTCCCTGCACCGGTAGGTACCTTCTAAGATTCCCTCTTTCTTCTCTATTTTTCACGTAGTCTATACTAATATTATAAAGAGGAAAGATTTGTATTTTTGTGTGTGTGTATGTTTGTAATGAATAAACTCAAAAACTACTGTGCCGATTTCAAAAATTCTTTCACCATTGGAAAGCTACATTATCCGGAAGTAACATAGGCTATATATTATCCCCATATTCCCACGGGAACGGGAACTACGCGGGTGAAACCGCGGGGCCCTGCTAGTATTTCATAAACATGGTTTAAAAAATATTATTTATTAGCTGACCCGGCGCACTTCCTAACGCCCCGTTCTCGGAATGTCAATAACAATAATTTTTATATTATAGATTATAAACAGAAAATTTAATGACAAATATGTGGGCCATATTTGTTTTTTTTAATGCGGCATGACGCCGAGAGTGTTTGAATGAAGTGTGAATAAAACATAGTGTATATTGCTATCTTTTTATGAAGAGCGTAGACGTATTACGGTCTATTAAAACCTATTACTGCCTGAGATCAAACCACTTGTACGAGCCCTGATGCAAAATGATGATGTAAGGGTAGACGAACACTTTTGCGATATGTTTTTCAGTTTTTTTTAAATTATTTATGTTTAGTAAGGTGATAAAAGAATTTGAGATAGGTATGTTAAAATAAAAACTGTAAAATGTCGCTCAAACTATGGTTTATTTTTTATTAAACTTTCTTAATTACTTTACGCAAATTTACTTCATATTATTTTGTAATGTGCCTTATTTTTCATACTAGACGAACTATTTTGCGCCGGAGCTCGTATACATATACAGTTACAACTTAAATTTATTCTTAACACACCCTTAACCTGCCAATTAGTAAAGTTAGTTTAATAAATGCTATTGGAAGATACCTTTATGCGATTTCCAAAACTTAAATTTATAAATGATTAATTAATTATAATTGACAAGCTCGATGGCGCATTCGGTAGTGACCCTGCCCCATGCGCCAAGAGTTGTGGGTTCGATCCCCACTCAGGACAAATATTCGTGTGATGAATACTTGTGTTTGTTCTGTGTCTGGGTGTTAATATCCAATATTTAAGTATATATTTGTAATACCACTGTTGTTTCTGATATCCGTAACACAAGTGCTTAAGCTACTTACTTCGGAGTCGGATCAATGTATGTGATGTCGTTGAATATTTATTTATTTGTATTATTATTAATGGATTAATGTCTTAAATAGGATGTTATTTTAAATATGTATATGAGGATGCATGTCTTGGGCTGATTAGTACACTTCATTGAAATTCTTTATATAGATCAGCACTTAATTATCTTGTGTTAATATTAAGAAATGAAATTAGTTCACCAAATAGCTTTACGGTAAGTTAAGTTCCAAGCCATCAGGCCTAGGAATTAGCACAGACATCAAGATGATGTGAACAAGAATGCTCACATACAAACACGCACTATTTATAATGTTCGCTGCTCCATTCCACGCTTTCAAGTCTTCTGTATCCACGGAATCGGAAACCATGAGTTCACCATTGATTTCCCATCGAGGCCATAGCAAGTATCTCCCATATGACGTCACTACTGTGCTGTTAGCTGCTCTCAGCCAAGGAGGCGCAGGAGTGCTCCTATTGCGTAATCTGAATAACAATAGTGTAAGCACCACTAGAAAGCAATTGAAAATAAGAGAGAATCTATAGAATAGCAGAATTATAGGAGTTTCGGCACTGTGTTTAGGGATCTCATAAGGTATTTGTGATAAGAAAAAGCAGTTGCACATCAGTCCAAACACCATAAGAGGCAAACGATTGTGGTCATTAACATCCAGTATGATGAACGCCGTCATCATCACAGATAGGAGAATCGATGGGAATATGATGATGGCGGCCAGGGGTTCTCCGAGCCGCTCAAAAGAGAGGGTTATGTTTAGTTGAGATTTGTTGGCATTACCCTGTTGCTCATAATCTACAATCCTCCATACATCTGATTCTTCTCTTTTTAACACGAGCGCTCTATCCTCTTCCACGACAAGGCGCACGTTCTTCTGTTTCTTAGCGATGCCGTAATTCAACGTGCAAGTTTGCACGTCATAAGGCCAGTTCCTCATGTTGGTGTAGCATTGCGTGTTGAAAATTTGATTTGCCGTACACTCGACTACACTATTTTGTGTAACCTTGCACTTGCCACGGAAAGCGGTTTTGGTTATCCTGTTATTCAACATGATATTTGGAGTCCAGTAAGTGAAAGCGGCGAAGAAGGTTTCTGTCAAGCCGCCATATTCGTTTGGGTTCCACCTCAAAGCCAGATCGGTCCAAGTGACAATTATCCAGTTGTGTATAGAGAAGAGGTCGTCACTGTTTAACTCGTATTTTTCCAGCACCATCCATAGCTTGACATCTGTGACAACTTTCTTGTTGAGCCTTTCACTCCAGGTGTAGTTGACGTAAAGATCTTCGTACAGTTTCTGCTCCCACCTGTCGGGGTCCCGGTCCAGCTTGCAGCTGCCTGCACACAGATGCGCGAGGCTGAGCGAGAGGAACAATGCGAGCGGCGTCATGTTCGCGGTCGGAGTGCGCGCTCGGTGTAAGCTGACGCGGCGACGCCCACCGCGATAAATGAGCACCATCACAAGCGTGCCGCTTCTATAAATAACGTACTGCATTGGGGGAGCTAACAAAATTTATCAAAAAATAGTAAATATCAGACAATATCACATATATTTAATAAAGTTTCAAATGTAGTAGCTTAACCATTTATATTAGGGAGATCGGAATCAATAAAGGTACCTCAAACACCCAGTTTTAGGCATATTTACCTATGTCAAAAACATTACATTTATCTTCTCTTATTCATTTGAAGTGGCGTGAAGTTTAGTTAGTTAGTTAGTTAGTAATACATTTTGTTTCGGTGCGGGTTCGACCGAAGACAAGTTCAGTACGGTGGAGTACAAATATTTCAGATCAACAGAGTTTTTAGTTCATTGATAGAAGTAAGCTCTGCGCTCACATTTCCGGAATGGTCTGTCATTGAACCAACTAAATCTGCTATCGAATAATTTTGGGGTGTGGCACACATGTGTCTAACCGAGTCGTTCCTTCACCACCCAGATTTACCCTATACAAAATCTGGGTGGTGAAGGATATGGATTTAAATAATATAATTAATTTTATATTTTAAATTTTATTAAATATAATTTAATATATATATATATATATATATACTTAATATTTAATATATTTATATACTTAAATTTATATATTATAGTATATAAATTATGAATTCATTTATTAATTCACAGATAACATTACTCCAGTAATTCTCTAAGGGGTAGTCAAATAAAACTAGGCTGGGTTAGATGGAAAATTATGAAAAAGTGTAGTATTTAGATAATAATATAATAAATACCCATTTAATATATTAAAAAAATCCAATAAATATTTTAAAAAATGTTAGTTACATTGATCCAAATATTATGGATGATGTACTGAAATGACTCCCACCTGACTGTTTTAAGTCTTTGCTAGGGGAACCAGATAAACTTCTACTTCAACTTAGTTCAGAATTTTTTTCTGGTTCCTAATGTCGGTGTGGACCCATTGGTATTTGTTTGAGCGTGGAGGTCATTGATATATTTCTTGTGTCGCTTACTGCTCACCGCTCAGCTTAGCTTAGCTAGATATGTAAAAATACTTACTTAGGTTTGGAAACTACAAGGTGCGTGACCGGGCTTGAACCGATATCCTCTGATAGCGAGACGCGTACCACATTGTGCTGTTATCTAATCGATGTCTGTACTATAATATCTATAGTGCAAGCTATAGTCTGGTTTGGAACCAGCGAATGTATGTGTTATCGGAACAATTTATTTATTTGCAAGTCCTATACATTATCAATAATTGTGATTAATTTCTACGTAATTGAGATCGATTGCATCTGGTATTGTATTTCATAAAACATTGCTTTCATTGATATTAACTCGACAGAGTCAAAGGGGCAGCAGGCTCCTTTAACCACATTCAACCAAAAATAAAACTGGGCTGGGTTAGATGGAAAATTGCGAAAAAGTAGTGACAAGTGGCTAGCTTGTCGCCTACACAATCACATACCCAAAACCCGATATACCATTAGTCGCGTAGTAGTAGTACCATTAGTTTACGACATGCTAGGCAAGAAACTCAGTTGGCACATTCCTTTTAAGTCCCAGACCAACATAACGTGATTGATATTTACTGTTGCTTAATAATATAGGCATATGAAATAATAAGTTTTAGGAAACTAAATTAGTTAAGCATCATATTCTACTTGTAGAATAAAGTGTTAATGTGATATCATTGAAGTAGTGACAATAGCTCCTAACTTTAGATATACTTATTTTACAGGAAGGAAAAAACTATTAACTTTTTAGTTTTTGATCATAGGAATTTTTATTTGATAGAACTTATTTTTTGATAACAAGCGAGAAAAAAAATTGTACACGCGAAATTTAATTTTAATTATCGCATTAAAAAAGTCGATTTCTTAAAAAAAAATATTAGGTATTGTCTTCTTCAACAACTTCAACGACGATATTTTTTTTTCTGTATTCTAGTTAGTTCGATCTATATTCTGTTAATTATATACTAGTAATAAAAAATAAAAATGGACATCTTTAAAAACTTAAGGTCTGCCCGCATTTGTGAAAAAATATTATGTTCGTATGTATAAAATATATAAATGTATAAAATGTGTAGGTTTCTTAATAATATTTAACTTTATTATTTATTAGTTTACTTACTTTAAGTTTTAATTGTAATGTAAGGAAGGCTTTTATCTCATTAACACGTCGTAATGGGATGAGTTGCCAGAAGACTCTTCCATTCTTAGATTAAGATAGTTTTTATTACCATACGTGTTTTGTTGCGTGGCTAATGGAATGACCCAGCAACAAAAGACGCGTGCAACTCCGTTATTCAGCAAACAGTCGAAAGGATTGTCTAGACGGTATTGTAAGAACTAATTATTGGGTTATTGTTATTGATATTTATGTTAATATATAAATAAATAAATAATTAAATCAATAAATATGGCCTGTAGACTATTGTGGATAATTTTTTAGACCAAAAAAAATATAGTAGGATGAAACTCATTTGAGAAGGTAGAAAATATTACAAAAATGAAGGGATTAATAATTTTTGGGTGATCTGAAGTCGGGAAGGGGAAGGGGGTGAGTTTTTAACGGTAATACGGTTTATCTCGATTTCCGGCAAAACTACAAGTCCTATGAAAAAAAGTAAAATAGCAAAGTTGTAGGTAATAAAAATATCTACATCGTTTTTACACTTTTTTCACATAACCTCAAAATTTATGTAAAAAATTCTAATAACCAAGTTTTAGGTTTTTTATTTATATCTTTTGAAAAATAAAATATTTTTTTACGAAATTTGGTGAAAACTTACCTTTTTATGTCAGAAACACACAGTAATTTTTTTGATTTAAAAGATTCATTATTTTTACCTTATTTTGTCTTAATATCGAAAAAGCACCCTAATTTTCAATCGATAATTCTCACGTCAAAATATTTGCTTTTTTAAAAAAGTCGGTGAAAAAAAAAAGCTTTTTTAAATAATTATAGTAGGATGAAACCCATTACGGGTTTATAATTTTTTTTCACTTTTTACCATTTTCAAACTTATCGACCCTGGTCTACTGTGTCATTCTTAGGCACACGGCTTTGATTAAATGTACTTGGTAACACATATTTGGTTGGGTCTGGGTGTTGGTTGAAAAATGGTTGATTTTAATTTTTATAACACAAGTTCTTGAGCTACTATATACTTTTAAAATTAAATTTATGTTGGAGATGTTGTCTGATATTTATTATTTTATTTGTGTACTCTACTGAAATGTACCTGGCATATCTGTTCCATTGATAATGTAGCCTATTTTTTTATTAATAAGTTTCAGTCAATAAGTGACTCTCTCACTGGTGCCACATATAACCATCATCATGGCATCCCTGATGTCACGACATAAGTTGACCATTTCAGCATGTATATTAAAGATGTAACATTACTTTATATTGTATGAAATGTATCCGTTATGCAGTCTAAATAAAAAAAAAAAATCTTTCTTCTTTTGTGAGATACCACCATCGTACTTATTTAGGTTTAGGTTTAAAAGTACTCATTAATATTTGAAAGTTTCACTGTAATAATGAAGAATGCCCGAAGCTTTGAGTCCGTGTGAGCGTTATTCAAACAATATTTGCAGTGGTGGAAGACGCACAGATTTAAGCTCAAAACGAGATATGGGCATTCATCATTATCAAACTGGTCCTTTCACATGTAAACGTAAACATAACAAATGTGCTTGCAGTTCCTCCGATGCAGTACGTTATTTATAGAAGCGGCACGCTTGTGATGGTGCTCATTTATCGCGGTGGGCGTCGCCGCGTCAGCTTACACCGAGCGCGCACTCCGGCCGTGGACATGACGCCGCTCGCATTGTTCCTCTCGCTCAGCCTCGCGCATCTGTGTGCAGGCAGCTGCAAGCTGGACCGGGACCCCGACAGGTGGGAGCAGAAACTGTATGAAGATCTTTACGTCAACTACACCTGGAGTGAAAGGATCAACAAGAAAGTTGTCACAGATGTCAAGCTATGGATAGTCCTGGAAAACTACGAGTTGAACTATGACGACCTCTTCTCTATACACACCTGGTTAGATTTGCGCTGGATTGATCAGGATTTGAGGTGGAATCCTAGTGAGTACGGCGGCCTGGCAGAAAACATGTTTGCCATGTCCACCTACTGGGCTCCAAAAATTGTGTTGAATAACAGGATATACGATATGAGTCTCCGTGGCACCTGCAAGAGTGATCAAAGCGGTCACGTCCAGTGTGTAGCAATTCAAGTATTCCAAACCCAATGCTATACCAACATGAGGAACTGGCCTTATGACGTGCAAACTTGCACGTTGAATTACGGCATCGCTAAGAAACAGAAGAACGTGCGCTTGATAGGTGTAAAGGACAGAGGTCTATTGATAACAAGAGAGGATTCATATCAATGGAGGATTGTACATCGTAAACAAGAAGAAAATGCCATCGAGACTCAACTCAATATAACCCTCTCTTTTGAGCGGCTTGGAGAGCCAATGGCCACCATCATCATATTCCCATTGATTCTCCTATCTGTGATGATGACGGCGTTCATCATACTGGATGTTAATGACCACAATCGTTTGCCTCTTATGGTGTTTGGACTGATGTGCAACTGCTTTTTCTTATCACAAATACCTTATGAGATCCCTAAACACAGTGCTGAAACTCCTATAATTCTGCTATTCTATAGATTCTCTCTTATTTTCAATTGCTTTCTAGTGGTGCTTACGCTATTGTTATTCAGATTACGCAATAGGAGCACTCCTGCGCCTCCTTGGCTGAGAGCAGCTAACAGCACAGTAGTGACGTCATATGGTAGATACTTGCTATGGCCTCGGTGGGAAATCAATGGTGAACTCATGGTTTCCGATTCCGTGGATACAGAAGACTTGAAAGCGTGGAATGGAGCAGCGAACATTATAAATAGTGCGTGTTTGTATGTGAGCATTCTTGTTCACATCATCTTGATGTCTGTGCTAATTCCTAGGCGTGAGGGCTTAAAATTGAATTTATGGTATCGAGATTAGTGACGTTCAAAGCCACATTAACATCAAAGCAAGTCGGAATAAGGTTAAGTAAAAAAAAAAAAAAAAAAAGAATAAACAAATATCAGACTACATCACATACATTAATCTGACCGAAGTAAGTAGCTTAAGCACTTGTGTTACGGATATCAGAATCATCAGTGGTATTACATATGTATATATACTTAAATATTGGTGAACAAACACAAGTATTCATCACACGAATGTTTGTCTTGGGTGGGGATCGAACCCACAACTCTTGGCGCATAGGGCAGGGTCACTACCGAATCAGAGCTTGTCAACTTGGGTTTTTAAAAATAAAATTTCCACTTGAAGCTCAGCTTCGTCAGGTATGACACTACTTACTTAATATAGTTTTTTTTGACATGATCTAGTCCTTCTGATTGACAACAACTATAACATAACTATATAACAACGTTGTTATAGTTATGCCATCTTATGAAAGCTGGGATATTGCTCAGAAAATCCTTCAGCAGTTTAGTCATTCACCGGGCACTTCTTAATATCAAATGACTTCACTAATGGTTGTCTTTGAAAACAAGATGGTGTGGTGGAAGACTCAAGTTTAATAGCACTGTAACTTGATTAGAAAATAAGTATAAGTTTATTTTGGAACAAGGTAAGTATACTATTGTTTGATCTCAGGCAATTAGGTCGTAATTGCCTCCTCATAAAGGCACATCAATATCCAAGATTTATCACCAGGATATTTTTGGATACAAGTACCTATGTGAGTAATTCCCGAAGGGCAGGCAGAGTCAAAGGGGCTTCTTTTACAATTTTCCATCATTCCAAAAACTTTTTTACAATTTTCCATCTAACCCAGCCCAGGCTGGGTTAGATGGAAAATTGTGACAAGTGGCTAGCTTGTTGCCTACACAATCACATACCCATAAAACGATATACTTACCATTAGTCGCCTTTTACGACATGCTAGACAAGGAACTCTGTAGGTTCATTCTTTAGGATTCCTAGACCAGCATCAATCGTCTATTGTCTATATTTTATAATCGGAATTTTCGATATGCTTTACATACATCAGTTGTTTTATAATTTACTAGCTATGCCCGCAGTTTCACTCGCGTTTATGGTTAACTAGCTTCTGCCCGCAGCTTCGCTTACGTGGTACATCGATGAAACAGCCTATAGGTTATTCGGATGTATGAGCTATATTATTCTAAAGTTTCATTATAATCCATTCAGTAGTTTTTTGTGAAAGAGTAACAAACATCCATCCATACATACAAACTTTCGCATTTATAATATTAGTAGGATGTTATATAACCTATATCTTTCCTCGATAAATAGGCTATCTACATACATAACATCACGCCCGTAATCCCCGAAGGGGTAGGCAGAGTCAAAGGGGCAGCATGCCTCTTCAACTACATTCAGCCAAATATAAAGCCGGCCTGGGTTAGATGGAAAATTGTAAAAAAGCAGTGACAAGCGGCTAACCTGTCGCCTACACAATCACACAACCAAAACTAGGCTATCTAACACTGAAATATTTTTTTCAAATCGGACCAGTAGTTTAGCGCTTTCAAGCAAACAAACAAACACTCCAGCCTTGTAATATTAGTTTATATTATCGGATATTTTTTATGTGACACATAAGGCCTTCGTTTCGCAGGATGGCCTACATATTTGTTTTCTTTGGATAAACCGTAGAGAACTTTCTTGTTTATCGGCCTCAATAAGCGACAATCGGACTGGCTCGTCCTAATGCCGGCTTATCTATGCCTCATTGTCGCAGGCTGACAGCCCTTGGGTGAAACACCAATTTGGATAAAGTGATTGAAGTGGCCATGATTCCGGAAATGGTTTTTATTTAATATTATATTTTAATTAGAATTTTGAATTTATTAAAGGCTTTTATAGTAAGTAGTAGTCATGCAGTCTAGTGCCAATAGGGATGTTGAATTTACATTAAATTTTGTAATATCAATTCCGTAGGTAAATTAAAGTATCGTAGCATGTTGTACAACCTTATAGATTTTGAATTATATTGGGTCTATGATTTTAAATTTTGCAAAAACTGCTTAATATTTAGTCAGTTGACTATACGAACTTGTGACGTCATAAGCGATTGCGTTTTGACAGCTTTTAAAAAGTATCTCAATTGACTTGCCAGTCAACATCGCTATTGCTCTAGCTTAGGTCAATTGATCGAAAGTTGTAACCTAAATACTATGAGAGAGATAATAAAGGTTCATAATTATTTAGACGAAAACTGATTGACTGAAGATATTATTTACTAGACTAGACAATTAGACAGTAGATAAAATTACGAATTTTAATCATACGAAAAAAAATTTTTAATAATCTGTTAAATGTTTATACATGAAAATAAAGATGGTTTCTTTAAACATATCTATTTGATGAAGAACTAAAAATTAATTAGTGTAAAACTAACTAACTATCTTCACGACATTTCCCTAGCGGGGTCGGCAGAGAGAACCGAGCGCTACAAGGGACGGTCCTTACACACCCCGCTCGCTACTATAACATTCATAACTCTCTCATTCTTTTCAAATGACTCTATTGATATTTAAAAATTAATATATAACAATTATGTTATACCTGGTCCATTCTTCGTTATTGCAGGTATGTCATTAATAGGTAATAGATTATACCTGAACCAACAACTGAAACAATAATCCGTTTGATTGGCTATAAACCTTTACTCCTCGCCAGGCTGTGATGATTTGCTCAATACGTGTCTATTGTTAAGATTTCAATCGGCATCCACTTAACTAGCCAACGCCCGTGGTTTCGGCTGCGTGGAATTTGATTTCGTAGTTGTGATATATCGTGGAAAGTAGTCTATGTTATTATCTAGTATCTTTAAACGGATCAATATTTATCGATTTCTAATTTGGTATTTTCTCAATTGTTTTAGTATGAACATAGGCTGTGTTTGGTATCATGAATATTTTATAGTATGTTTAATTGTTTATATTAATAGCTAATAATATTTTGTTGACTGATTTTTTAGAGAGTGCAAATGAAACAGAATTACCTTTAGATTCGTATAGCTGTTTGTCCGTGTTTATTTTATACATACATACATACATACATAACATCACGCCCATAATCCCCAAAGGGGTAGGCAGAGTCAAAGGGGCAGCATGCCCCTTCAACCACATTCAGACAAAAATAAAGCCGGGCTGGGTTAGATGGAAAATTGTGAAAAAGCAGTGACAAGCGGCTAACCTGTCGTCTACACAATCACACACCCAAAACCCGATATACCATTAGTCGCCTTTTACGACATGCTAGGCAAGAACCACAGTTGGCATATTATTTTTAAGTCCCAGACCAACATGGGACAGCCAGCCCGGGTTGGATGGAAAGCTGTGAAAAAGGAGTGTGTTTATTTTATTTCACAAGAAAATCACTTTCATATCGCAGGATTTCCATATATTTTTTTTTACTCAGCTTAATTACATTAACAGTAACATAAGTTACTTGTTACGTTATCTATTTATAAGTAAAGGTCCTGACAAAATCTGTTTCCACAATATCAAAGTCAGAACGTTGATAGAAAGAACAAATTAAGATTGTCTTTTTGTAAATATTGGAAATACATTTTTAAAGCAATTAGTTAGTAAAAGGCTGTTATTTGGATATATCAAGCAACTTTTTCAAATGTATTGATTTGATAAATATTCTGATATCTAATACACCCAAAATATCAGAAACCTGCTAAAATATTAGGGGAAAATACGAGGATATAAAATAAACAAAATAATAACATTCAATGATGCAATATTCTATGATCTGTATATTTTTAATTTGATTTGTATAATTCAATGGTTAATATTCAAAACAACACATTTTAGTCTTAGGAAAACTTAATTATTCTGCTTAATCAGTAATTAGTTAAGTGTTACGATTCCTATGTTTTAATTAAACAAGGACCAGCAATATATGACTAGTTAATTTGTGTTTATTAGTTAAATGGCAATTTAATTAATTCACATAGTTTTTCTGATGACAAAGCTATGACATGTATCCATACAAGTTTTTCTTAGAAGTCTTGAAGAAAAAGTGTTTGCAAAATCAAATCTCTCTACCTGTATAATTTCTGTTAGATTAGAAACTGCAATTAATTGTCAAACATTGACCGGTATTGATGAAAGTATTTGTAAATAAATCAACATTCTGACGAAGTTAAAATTCATCTAGCCAGTGAATTGTTCAAGGAATTATTTTAATTATAATTATTTGAAAGTTTTACTCATACAAAAGTAGAAAATGTATGAAATTAATACATCGTTTAAATAAATAGGATAATCCGTAAATAGAAAAAATATTAAGATATTTCATATCTTTCTACAAAACATTACATATATATATAATATATAGATATTTACATATACATTTCACATATGTATTTTATGACGAAAGCCATTATATAGGAATCGTAACGCGTACATCAACGTTATTTATCTAACTATTTCTTTAACTTTTAAGTAAATAACTACAAACATTTTAACAATAATTTACAAAAGTAAGTAATTTGAAATGCAACATTACTTCATAATCGATACATTTAGAGATTTTTTTATTATAATTGTTATGTTAATTGGCTAAAAGTCGACAAGTATTGCAGCGTTACTCATTGTAACTAAATATACCACAAAAATATTTGCTCTGCTAACCCATCAACTTACAATTTTTAATTTAATTAACATCAGAATCTACGTCAAATTTAATAACACAATAGTTAAGTCCAGTCCGAGTTTTTATAGATAAATAAATATCTATTTTATTACATCTCTGGTGAGAACTCCCGTGGGATATTGAAGGAGGAATGTGCGAAAACCGTTTTGTATTTGCCTGTGAAAATTGGCTGGTTTTTTCACAAGGAAATTCAAAATGGTTTCCCTATAAAAGTCTAACACATTATATGTTTCGGAAAAGCTTTTAGGCTTTTCTGTATTTTTGTTAGATATTGATTTATAAGTAATGTGATAAAATTACATAAATTCAGATTTAAACAGAGAAAGATCCCACGCAAATTCCCACGGGAAACTTAAGAAATAGGTAATTTAAACCTCGTAGTAATTATCACTGTCGTCGAAAGAAGCGTCTTCGGCTGACCTTTTGCCGAGGCCAAAGTTAAATCGGTGCATGTCCCTCTGCCTTTTTCCGAGGCCAAAGTTGAATTTGCTGCTCAGCCGTTTCCCCAAGCCGAAGTTGTAGCTCTTCGTCCGCTTGCCGAGGCCGAAGTTGTACAGCGGTAGCCGCTTGCCGAGACCGAAGTCGTACATCCGCGCGCGCTTCTCTTCGGCCTCGTCGTCGACGAAGCGTTTGCCGAGGCCGAAGCTGTAAGGCCGAGCGCGCTTCTCTTCGTAAACTGTAAAAGGAGGTAGTTGTTTAGAATATATACCTAATTTAAGCTGTTTTCTTGTTTCGTCATTTGTATTAATGTATAGGAAAAGTTAATCAAATAAAATCACGATTTTTGTATACCTACACTCTAACAATTTACATCTTCGTTTTATTATTTTTAAGATATTTTGTATTGTACATCATTCAGTTTTGTTTTAAGATCGTAGCAGAAAAAATTCTTCGTATTCTTAATGTTCTGATTGATTGGAGACTAATTATAAATAATCCTGGATTAATCGGATCTACTTATTACATTGAAGCGCCTACGTTCTGATCTTCGGAATTCTTAGAGGTAAAATAAATGATCTTATAACTACTTTATGCCTTACCTGGTGAATCCTCGTACTGGTCAATAAGCTCTGCCAGGGCTTGGTCATCATTGCCGTACTCTTCAGCCGAGGAGTCGTCGTCCACGGACCTCTTGCCCAGGCCGAAGGAGTAAGGGCGGGACCTATAAACAAGAGGCGTGTTACTAACTGGCATATACTGGTACGAACTGGCCGCGAAGACAATAAAATCTCTTTAGGGGACTTTATACTTTTTTATTAAAAAACTAAATAAGTAACAAATAGTTTTTATTTTTTCATTTTACTTATTCGGCTTGTTTTTTTACATTTTCATATTGGTAGTTAAATTTATTTATAAAATTATTATTTCTACGCAGGAATAAAGAAACGCTTATTAATTTCGGCTCCCTATAAACAACATATTAAAATTGCTCGACGTATTTCTAAATATTAAGGCAATTCCGTATAAATGGTACTGTTGTTTTTGTTGTAATATTCATAATGGGAAATAAGTTAGATATTATAGACTATATGTTTCTAACTGTACTTATAGAGTAGATCGGATATCTCCTTCTCCTTTGGTTTTGTCTATGCTATCCTCTGGAACTTCTCGGATCTTCTGGAATATAGAATCCCCGGAAGGCTAATCAGAAATTAAGCAGTAAGCTCTTTTAACCTAAAGCCAAGAATAAAATTAAGTTGAATTAGATAAAGACTTGAAGAGTAATGAAAAAATAGTGACAACTCGCTACTTCGTCGCCTTCACAAACACGATTTGTCATTTTAATACATACTAGGCAAAGAACACAACAAAAATGGTGCATTATTTTCAAGCCTACCTGCGTGGGTTATATCTATTTACTAGCGAGATATTCGGCATGTTACAGGTATTATCATCTGTTCTCGACCTATCAATTATTAAAATAAAAAAAGGGCATTAAAAATTTAGGTTAAGAAGACTTGACAGAGATACAGACATACAAAGCTATTTAGTTATTCATATGTGCTTTTGTGAATAAAGATATTTCTATTTCTATTTATGCCTATACAAAATTATAAAGAAAAATAGGCATTACGAGCCTTACATATTGTGACTTTTTGCAGCGATGTAAACGCGATTCAGTCTCGATGCAGCATCGATACCGTCGTAAAACATCGCGACATAGTCGCAATTCAAACGCGATACAGCATCGATTAAAACGCGCGTATTAATTGATACAAATTCATGTCGATTGCTGGGGTCGCGATGCAGGCACGCGACTGCCAAACGCGCGTTAGTATCGCTGCAAAAAGTCGCAATGTGTAAGGACCCTTATGTATATTACCTCTTGCCTAATCCGAAGTTGTACACCGGCAGCCGCTTGTACTCCGAGACGTAGCTGTAAGCGCGCTTCCCTAGCCCGAAGTCGTAGTGCGGCGAGCGCTTCTCCAGCGCCAGTTGATCGTGCGCGTGCGCCAGCGCATCGTGCTCGCGCTCCTCGTGCTCGGCCTGCACGCGCTCGGGCGCGCATAGCGCGCAGCCCAGCAGCAGGAAGTACACGGGCAGTGGTGAGTACAGCATTCTGTGGATGAACGTGGATGTTAGCGTTTTGTGGATGACTGCGGATTGTGGATGTTGGAGGCTTTTAGGGGATGAATGTTGCATGTTGGCGACGCTGTTTTTCTTCACCGTCGAACAAATTGCATAAACGCATGCGTACATTCATAAATACGCCT
Source organism: Glyphodes perspectalis (assembly GCA_951394215.1). Lineage (NCBI taxonomy): Eukaryota > Metazoa > Arthropoda > Insecta > Lepidoptera > Crambidae > Glyphodes > Glyphodes perspectalis. The sequence continues at coordinate 1,325,379 of OX596218.1, forward strand.
GTGATTCCCGAAGAGTAGACAGAGTCCAAAGAGCGACAAGCATATTGAACCACATTTAGCCAAAATTAAATTGAGCTGGTATTTATTTGCAAGTCACATGGTACATAATTATGGTAGAATATAAATAGTATTGTTCGTTGAACACGTGACACCCCGTAGGCCCCTGCCGCAACAGAGTTACACAAATTAATTTTATAAAAAGTAAAATAATATTATGCGTTATTCGTTTAGCATATCAGAGGAAAAAACATCTAAATTAATTAAGAAAAAAATTTTTGTACTATTTTTACACAAGTGGCTAGCTCGCCGCCTGTATGAGCACAGATTCACCATTTGTTGCCTTTTCCGACATGCTAGGCAAGGGAAACACAGAGGTGCATATTATCAGCCTTCAACCAGCACGCCTAACATTTGTGAAGCCTGACCTCACCCAGAGTAAAGAGTACCTATCGAATTTCTTGCCGGTTGCTTCTCGGTAGAATCTACTTTTGAACAGGTAGATATTGATCTTATTCTGACGATTTATAAGTGCTTTTTTTAAGCCTACGTAAATAACGACAATTTCATTTCATTTCATTTCATTTCTTAGTCCCATCAGTAGGTACATCCCGTCTATTCTACCTAAATGCGAGGGATTTTACAATCCTTTTTGAGATCCTAACCGCACATTTGAGATAAGCCACGTTCTATTTGACCCTTCGTCTGTTGTGAGACACTACAGCAAAATAATTGTCGCAACCACATATTGGTTTTTCTTTTAAAAGGGTATGAATTTATTTTTAACAAGTGCGGTTCTAATCATTAAGCATGCACGAAAAGTCATTAATATTTTTAACATTTTAAATCTATATTACAGTTTTTAAAGGTCTTAACTGAGTGCGGAGTATACCTCTTAAGTATAAACTCTTTTCAGTGTTCAAATGGCATATATTCAATTAATATTAAATAAGCTTTGCCTACTAAAGGTATAAATGGGAAAGTTATTATGTCTGTTAGGTTATTTTGCTTAAACCATTTAACCAAATTTCAGTCAGGTGATGAGTATTCGGTAAACATTTATGAAAATATGGAAGCAACTGAGGTGTGTAAGGATCGTGCCATATGGGCCATATGGCGTTCGGCTCTCTCTGCCTACCCCGCTAGGTAAGTGGCGTGAAGTTCAGTTAGTTAGAAGTTAAAAGTGTGACCAAGAATCGTAGCAAAGGTAGGATGTGATGTGTGCCTACCCCTGGGAAAAAGGTGATATTGTATGTCTTATTCTCAATTCAGAATCGATTTAAAGTAATACTTTATTCCGTTCGACAAATTATGTGTAACAAATTGAATTATAAATGTTATCGGGATAAAATCTTGAAAAATTGCAGTGCGAATTCCGTCGTCAGGTCCTAAATAAACAGACATTGTGTCTCGACTGGAAATCTTCAATTAACTGGGACAATTGGATTGGAGACAAATCAGAGCATTCGCATAGGAAATACTTGAATGAGAAATAAAATACGGATTGTGGACGGTCATCTTACTAATATGATCAGTTTGGTAGTATGCTAGAATTTAGTATTATATTGTTATCAATAGATGGCAGTGCCTGTACTATAGCTCGCGGTATTGTTTCGTTTTTCACGGCACATATATCTATAGATAGGTCCAAGGAAGGAACTAGTGATGGGCCAACTCGGTATAAACGTGACTCGAGTTAACTCGAGTTGAAATTCACGCAACTCGAGTCGAACCAGTGTTGCCAACCCCAAAAAACTTAAAAACAGCAGCTCACCAGTAAAAAAACAGGAGAAAACATATTTCATAGGTAAAGTGAAAAAAGCTTTTCCTTTTTCACAGCTTTCCATCCAACCCAGACCACTGTCCCATGTTGGTATGGGACTTAAAAAGAATATGCCAACTGTGGTTCTTGCCTAGCATGTCGTAAAAGGCGACTAATGGTGTATCGGGTTTTGGTTGTGTGATTGTGTAGGCGACAAGTTAGCCGCTTGTCACTACTATTTCACAATTTTCCTTCTAACCCAGCTCGGCTTTATTTTTGGCTGAATGTGGTTGAAGGGGCATGCTGCTCTTTGGCTCTGCTTACCCCTTCAGGGATTATAGGCGTAAAGTTATGTATGTATCATACTTTCCTTATATAATTAAAACAATTACCTACTTTTACTAGTTACCAGGACTAACATACATCGTTATATCATAATATTGGTCACAACACAACATAACAAAAACAAAAATCAAAGTAAAATTATTCTCAACTTTCATTCTCAATTGCCTCATCTTCAATATTTTCATTTTCCTTTTGGTTGGGAAATGCCCTCGAATTCCGACAAGAGCAGATAATTTAGTTTCATTATGGTATATTTTATAACTATACATTTAGGTTGTTATCCATAAATATTCGCATTGTGTAATAGGTGGCGCAGAACGCTAATTGGAAAACAGTAAAAATTAGGAATGAAACAGAAAACAGGGGCGTTAATGTGAAAACAGCAAATCTACTGTTAAAACAGTAGGGTTGGTAACACTGAGTCGAACTCGAGTTGTGTGACTCGATTTAGAGGCCGTCCGTTAATCACGTGATGATCTTTAGCAAATGTCTCCACCATCTCCCCATCGCAGTGAGGGTTATGACTAATAGTATTTATCAAGTTTTTAATTTTGTAGTAATAGGCTAGTAGATTATTTTTAAAGTATTATTCTTACAGGACTACGAAAGTCCGTGGTTAATGTAATTGAAATTTAACAATATAAACTGTCTGTCACCCAAATCATCGCTTGTTCCGTTCATTTATCTCGTTAATCCAAACTCGAGTCACAGAGAACTCACCTCGAGTTGACTCGAGTTGAGCTTAACTCGAGTTAACTCGATTTGGCAACTCGAGTTGACCATCACTAGAAGGAACACACAATAAATTGCCTCCGTTCTTACAAACGCAAATGTTTGTGTGGCAGGATGTGTGTGTTTGTTACTTTACTAAAAGTACTGAGTGGATTTTAATGAAACTTTGCAATAGTATAGCTTATACATGTATTAGAACAAACAAACATAACATAACGCCCGTAATCCCCGAAGGGGTAGGCAGAGTCAAAGGGACAGCAGTCCCCTTTAACCACATTTAGCCAAAAATAAAACTGGGCTGGGTTAGATGGAAAATTGTGCAAAAGTAGTGACAAGTGGCTAGCTTGTCGCCTACACAATCACATACCCAAAACCCGATATACCATTAGTCGCCTTTTACGACATGCTAGGCAAGAAATTCAGTTGGCACATTATTTTTAAGTCCCAGACCAACACGGACAATGGGCTGGGTTAGATGGAAAATTGTGAAAAATTAGGAATTCTGTACATACATATAAATGTATTATCAAGTATAAAGACAACATCTGCAGGTTCATTTGAGATCTACTGATGAATACAGAATGGGAGAAGAGAAGTAGCTATCCCAGGCAAATGCCTTAGGCAAACCACTCCACCCGGGGGATGAAATTGTTATGTGGGACCCTTCCCCTTGATAGGGGGGGCCTTCCTACTAAAAGTCTGTAGTGTCCCGGTGAAACGAACTCCTCCCAGAAGAGAAGTAAACCGCGGAGTATTACCTTATGATTAAGACCAAAGTTACTACTCTGCTTAAGCTTATATTTGACTGGCCCGTTGGTCGAGTGGTCAGAAACCCTGACCACGAACCCAAGGGTCGCGGTCGATGTTTCATTTGATGAACATGGACATTTGTACTCGAGTCATGGATGTTTATAAACGTATTTAAGTATGTCTATCCGTTCACCTAGTATCCATAGCACAAGCATATGCTTAGTTTGGGACTAGGGAATCGGTGTGTCAGTATGAAGAATTTATTTATTTATTATTTATGTCGTATTCGATTTCAAATCCAATCTTGTTTCAGATTTCTAACTTCATTCATCTATTCGTTGCGACATTTGGCGACAAGAAAATTTGTGAGCGTCAGGATGGCGGGTATTTTATTTGTTTAAAGCTTGTTGCTGCAGGTACACAAGAGGTACCAAATCTACTTAAACAGTTATTCATTTACATGTACGGGTTACCAGTACACCCGCGGTGCTGACGTTAGGATGGCGGGTGTACCTAATATTCAAAATATCTTTGGATGGACGTAGGTACACAGATTTTCAGGAGAGGTACGTAAAAGTACACAGAAGGTACCAAATATCGGCAATATGTTTAGACTTATCTGAGAAGTACACCCGCCATCCTGACGCTCACGAAAATTTGACAAATGGAAAGGATTAATTTAATTAAGTAATGTAGTCCAATCCATTTTTATGGAGACATTAGAATTTCTAATGAAGTCGTTAATTTAGTTTATACTAGCTGTTGACAGCGGCTCTGCACGCGTGAAATTCAGTTTGTTACAGAGGCTATCTCCGTATATCTCTAGACTATGGTGTTTCCTGTCGGATCGACTTATATTTTTTTCCAGATCTACTTATAAAAAGTAGTTTATATTTTATATCAGGGTTTAAGCTTTGGGTGTGCCAAATTTCGTCCTAATCGGTATATTAGTTTAGGCTTGAAGACGTAACAGACAGACGTAGTTACATTTGCATCTACACTTCTTTACTAATATATAAAGCCGAAGAGTTTGTTTGCTTGAACGCGCTAATCTCAGGAACTACTGGTCCAAATTGAAAATATATTTTTGTACATACATACATACATACATAACATCACGCCCATAATCCCCGAAGGGGTAGGCAGAGTCGAAAGGGTAGCAAGCCCCTTCAACCACATTCAGCCAAAAATAAAGCCGGGCTGGGTTAGATGGAAAATAGTGAAAAAGCAGTGACAAGCGGCTAACCTGTCGCCTACACAATCACACACCCAAAACCCGATATACCATTAGTCGCCTTTTACGACATGCTAGGCAAGAATCACAGTTGGCTTTTTAAGTCCCAGACCAACATGGGACAGTGGGCAGGGTTAGATGGAAAGCTGTATATTTTGTGTTGTATAATTTATTTATCGAGGAAGGCTAGGCTATATAACATTAACCATTAACGCGGGTGAAACCGCGGCCATAGCTAGTTAGTAATATTAGCAAGGATTTCCGCAAATGACATAATAAGAAAAAGAACAATGACGGCTCATCCAATTTCACTACTGTTATGCGGTTACACACAGTGTCAATTAATCTTATTCTTTACTAGACGACATAATAAGCTCCCACGTCTCATATCAACGTGACACTCATTTATATGGGACAAAAAGCCCGCATGTGGGCGTAATATTATTTTCACTCACAAAAATGCGACTTTGAAACAGTAATTTTTCTGCGTTAGCCCACTTCCCTTCGTAAGCGCGATCGCATTTTGCTCTTATTTCGAGGGTACCTTTAGAGTTTACGTTATTATTTAACTTGTGAGGGACTTGAGTAATTATACAGACTAATGCATAATGGTGGTCGTTAGCGGTCGAAAGAGACAGGAAAGTGCGAGTTGAAAGTCGGTTGGTAGTGTTTCGTTGAAACAAGGATTAACGGGTTTAATAGACTGCCTTTTTCTATGACTATGGTCCAAAATGGTGGAAAAGTGTTTGTTTTTCCTCTAGATTTATCATATCAACATGTTTCTAGGACTAATAGTTTGTTAATAAATACAAGCTAGAGCTTAATGTATGTATGTAGAGCTTTATACTTTAATGGATTACAAGAATCTATACTAATACTATAAAGCTAAAGAGTTTGTTTGTTTGCTTAAACGATCTAATCTCAGGATTCCGATTTGGGGAATTATTTCAGTGTCAGATAGCCCATTTAACGTCGAATGCTCTAAAACATTAAGCATAAACGCGGGTAAAACCGCGGGCACAGCTAGTGTATATATAAATTAACATAAACACAGACTAATTTCAACTGCAAAGGTAGATCATCCATACAGTTTGCGTATAAAAATTAAACACACTCAAAAACTGTAACAAATCACAAAGACCCTTGGGCGTATAATTCTGTTTATCTTGGATATCGGAATAGAGTTAGATGGCAGCGAAGGTTGTGTTTATACGGCTTTTATACTTGGCGACTTTGAAAGTAAAGGACTGCCTAAACAAACAATGTATAAAGAATAATCTTAAGACATACATAGATGTTACTTTCTAATATTTATGTTACTTTAGCCCTTCAAATCCTATATCCCCTAATACGGAGACCAAATAGTCCTATAGACTGTGTGATACTGTGTATGTTAGCAGACATTGGTCTAGTGGTAGCATGCGCACTCTGAGGACCAAGAGGTCTCGGGTTCAAATCCCGGGTCGGACCAAGCATTTGTGGCTGGGTATTTCATTATTGAAATTACTCAGTAACAGTCCGGAGTTAGGAAGTTGGCGGTATAATGAACCCCGTGCCTCGGAAAGCACGTTAATTCGGTGGTCCTGCGCCTGACCTCTCTCCGTCATGTCCAATTGCCGTCTTAACAGACTATGAGAGTAAAGGAATAGAGAGTGCACCTGCGTTTGCGCACACATATCCTGCGCAGTTGGCTAATCCTCGTTGAGATTGACATTATTTCTGTGTATGTATGCTTGATTTTAAGTAAGGTACATAAGATAATCAATAGCTTATTTTGTATTACGACTTATGGTGAAAATTATTGAGGAAGATTTTTGTAGAGTATCTAATTGTCTTTAAATAAATATAGTAACAACAGACTTTTCTAAAAGTCTTTCTATGTTTTACTCCGAGGGTGAATTCTGGCCGCTCAACCCATATATGACAATAAATGACATAAACCAACCCCCCCCTGCATGACCATCAATGTTCTCAATTAGTGTTGCCGCTCGATAAGCCAATATCGAATGTTATCGATAGCCTATCGATAGTTGAACTATCTATACTGAAAACTATCGGTGAACAGCAATACTATCGATAGTATCGATAGTTTCGATCGCTGCTAATCAATGAACTATCGATTGTTTGTCTCACCTTCTGTTCACTATATAATGCTTGCCCAATTTCAGATAAAAGGTCAATTAAAAGTTTCGTGACTTTTATTTCATTATGCTAATATATAACTCTAAGTAAACAAGAAACTAATTGAGTTCCGAGCCGGTCTCACATTACCGCCATTAAGTATGCATCTCAATTTGACTCGGCACCTAATAAAATTCCTTAAGTTGGTCCCTCCGCCATCGGAGACACTTGTAATGCCCTCATTGTACCTCTAAGTATCTTAGTTAACCTCTTAGGGCTGCCACTGGGGAGGAAGTTAAAAATAGTTTATTGCATTTTTAACCGACTTCTAAAAAAAGGAGGAGGTTCTCAATTCGACTGAATGTTTTTTTTTATGTTATGAAACTTTTTGGGTTTTGTGCGTTTGGTTAGCTGAGAATAGTTGTCGCCATGAAATTAATTGCACTTCATTGATAAATAGTGAGGCACTTATTCTATACTTTGAATCATTTATTTTTAAAATGTTAATAACTTTTTTATTGTAAAAATTTGATTAATGTTTCATCACGATGCTTATCTTATTATCAAAACAGAAAACGTGTTTCGGATAAAAACTAAGCCTATATATTTATGCCGCATGATCAAAGTCAGGTTCTTCTGACTATGGTTACGAATGTAAGGTAAAATAAATAGTGCTTACGGCTTAATCTCGATGACAAGCTCGATGGCGCATTCGGTAGTGACCCTGCCCCATGCGCCAAGAGTTGTGGGTTCGATCCCCACCCAGGATAAACATTCGTGTGGAGAATACTTGTGTTTGTTCTGTGTCTGGGTGTTAATATCCAATATTTAAGTATATATTTGTAATACCACTGTTGTTTCTGATATCCGTAACACAAGTGCTTAAGCTACTTACTTCGGAGTCAGATCAATGTATGTGATGTCGTTGAATATTTATTTATTTTTATTTATTATCTAGAATCATGTTCTATGTTTAAACCATAACCCAGCCCATTGTCCCATGTTGGTCTGGGACTTGAAAAGAATGTGTCAACTGTGGTTCTTGCTTAGCATGTCGTAAAAGACGACTAATGGTATATAGAGTTTTGGGTATGTGATTGTGTAGGCGACGAGCTAGCCACTTGTCACATTTTTTTCACAGTTTTCCGCCTAGGCCAGCCCAGTTTTATTTTTGGCTGATTGTGTTTAAAGGGGCTTTCTGCCCCTTTGACTCTGTCTGCCCTCTCGGGGATTATGGGCGTGAAGTTATATTACTATTATTAATTTTTATATATTATAAAATTTATAGATTCCGCAGGAAATACGTTTATGCCAAGTAACAGACCGAAATCCACATACACACAAATTGTGTAGGCGTAGTGTCAACTACTTTTTGAAGTTATACTTAATACCTCTTTAATATAGCTGTAAATGTAGTTGCAGGAATCAATAGCATGAAACTCAATTCGTATTACAAAAGCGAAGTTGCCACTGTTCTTCCTATTGAAAGATGAACAATATACTATGGTATCAGTAACTGTAGGTATCTATACTTATAATAAATCTGTAGAGAGGTCAATTCTGTACATGAAATATATTTTCAAATAACTATCAGGGGGTGATTAGTGATCGATACTGATGCCAAAAATGCAATCAGTAAAATTTTTGTCTGTCTGTCTGTCTGTATGTTCCTTATAGAAACAAAAACTATTCGACAGATTTTAACGAAACTTGGTACAATTATTCTTTATACTCCTGGGCAGGTTATAGTATACTTTTCATCACGCTACAATCAATAGGAGCAGAGTAGTGAAGGGAAATGTTGGGAAAACGGGAGAAGTTACTCCATTTTTTAAGCTTCCGTCGCGTGTGCAGCCTTAATGGTTAAACTTACATAGAAATCATGTATGACGGAAATAGTCTTTATAATATTAACCATAAACGCGGGTGACACCGCTGGCACAGCTAGTTTTTCAATAAACTAGTAATTATTGCCGCAAACAAAAGTTTAGTAAATGGTTGACTACGGAATATATTGTTATAATGCCAATATTGTGTATTGGCTGAACAATTTCGTTTCGATACCGTACAGTGAAATTTCAATACGGCTGACTGCTTTCCTGTCTTTGTTGTTTGTTATTGGAATATTATATATTGCGACAACAGATATACTTTTACTTTACTAACTACCGATTTCTTGTCGGTTTCTTCTCGGTAAAAGCAACATTCCAAACCGGTGGTAGATTCATATTATTAGCTAATTTTCCTGTTGAATTGACAATAAAGAGTATTTTGTCTTTGATTTTGACTTTGACTTTATATAAAAATCTTTTTCACAATTGCCATCCAAGCCAATTCAATTTAACTTTTGGCTAAATGTGGTTATTAAAATCAGCGTTTCGGTGATTGCGGGCGCAACAGTTTGTAGAGCTAGGTCCCGAGCGAGGCACAGGGAGGTTTCCGGAATGGTAGAGGATGCACGGATCAAGTCTTCTCTCTTCGCAACATCGTGGAGAAGCATCTGGCCAAAAGTCAGAGGGTTTTTTGCGGTTTTGTGGATATGGAGAAGGCCTTTGACAAGGTTGTACGAAAGGACCTTTGGGACATATTGCCGAGATATGGGATTAATGGAGCATTGCTTCGTGCTGCGCAGTCCACCTATGTGGGCTGTACGGCATGCGTGCAAGTGGAGGGCAGCCTGTCACCCTGGTTTGACGTCAATATTGGTGTCAGATTATGGTTGTCAAAATTGGTGGGGTAGTCTAGTTTGGATGGAAATTATAGTGCAGAGTTCCAAAACCTGCAAACTCTTTTGATGACTTTAAGCCAAACATAAAAAATACTATTCTAGATCAAAACTTTCGCGTTGCATTATCACTAGAAACAATACTGACGGGACTAAACGCTATATGCATTGTGAAGTACATGAGTACTTACAGCTTGACGTTTTGGCCGTGTTGCAACGACCGTGGTCACAAGCGGAGTCCGAAACGTCAAGCTGTAAGTACTTCATGTACTACATAATGTTTATCGCGTTTAGTCCCGTCAGTATTATTTCTATTCTAGATCAAGATTGTCCATCTATCCCGGTCCAGATTTTATGTGGTTAAGGGGTTAACCGCTCATTCGACTCTGCCTACCCCTTCGGGGATAACGGCCGTGATGACATGTTTGTATGTATGTGTAAAAAAAAGAGTTGGTTAAGATGAAAATATTATGGGAAAATAGTGACACGCTTTTAGCTCGTCGGCTATATTATTTCAAAGGAATTACAAGTAAATAATATCAAAACTCACCTTTGTGTTTTTCTTAATACCTTATTATATATATTTTTAGTAAGTACTTTTCATTTTCTTAAAACACTTTAGTTACTAAATGTTGTGTTTACCTTTAAGTGACTGTTACATCATAATGTGTCAATTATTTGTAACAGTATCATGCATACGATGTAAACTTTCGTTGGTGAATTCTTTTAATAAATAAAAATAAATAAAACTCTTTACAATACAAGAATGAAATAATTGTGTTTACTAAGGCCTATATCTTTCTCTTCCACACCGTGGACTCTCAATAGTATCATTAGTACTTTCGATCAAAGTAAATGCTTAATTACCTGGCAATTACGTGCAGAATAGTTCGCTTCTAATTAGAAGGCTTATATTTAAGTTTATATCTAAGTATTATCAGTTTGTTGGGAAACGTCGCTTAGTCTTATCTGTGATCACTAATTGGATTTGAGGCGTAGGACATTCATGATTAAATTCTGGGAACAGAATTTCAGGTAAGTAAACATTAATGTACGAACTTGTTTGTGATTGAATAGGCGACGAGCTAAACACTTGCCACGACTTTCCATTTGACTTAATCTAAACTAAATTTTGTTTTTATCTAGAAGTGGTTGAGGATCTTACTGCTACCACGGACAAGCAAAAAAAGAAGGACTGCGCGCCCAACTAACCGTTAAAGCTCAGCAGGTGCTCCAACTTGTCAAGCAATTACGTCACACATTGACATAAGCGCTTCAAATGACAGATTTCTGATATATGGTGCCCATAAGAATCTCACTCACACATGCATAAACGTGGCTTCACGGTGTAGTATGACAGTGCGTAGTCCTTCTTTTTTTACTAGTCCGTGACTGCTACTAGGACTCTCTCCTATTCCTTTGAGGATTACTGAGGTAATGCATATGTCATTTCTCATTTTCTAACAGATCTTAATGGATCATACAGCCAGGGGGGTTATTATCACTCCGTTATAGCAGGCTTGTTTTTTTTTTTAAATAATAAGTTTCATACTGAAGCCACGTGGATTTTATATAAATAAATAATTAATAAATAAATTCTCCAGACTGATACACCAATTCCCTAGTCCCAAACTAAACTTATGCTTGTGCTATGGATACTAGGCGAACGGATAGACATACTTAAATACGTTTATAAACATCCATGACTCCAGTACAAATGTCCATGTTCATCACACGAAACATTTGCCCCTAGCGAGATTCGAACCTCAAAGTCAAAGTCAAAGTCAAAGCCCCTCTAGATAACTATGAACGTGTAAGCATGATCTAATTCATCCCGTCCACCCATCAAGGAGTTAGACAAGACGAGACACTTAACACGTTCGCGTGAGCTACGTCGCACGACGTCGTGAGTATATGCTTAGGAAACGGCGCAACGTCTTATGACGTCCTAAAGATTATGATATGTAAGAGTAAATTCATATACCGTTGCTCCTTTGCGCCGCATTACATCCCATTTTTGTAGTTTGTTGCGCCGTGTAGCTTGGTTACATGGTGTATGTCTTACGGCGCGACTTCTTCACACGTTGCTTTATTTTGTATGGAAAAAAGGTTGCGCCATTATGCAACATTTTGGACATGTGGTTGCTCACGCGAACGTGTTAAATGTAATTATTTAATTCCAGGGGCTTCGTTCAAGCAGACCCCGACTAAAACATGATAGGTATACAGAGAAAGATGGCGATGTTAAGGAAGTTGCTTATAAATATATACACACCTACAATCCACAAAAGGGTAGGCAATATTCAAAGAGCAGTGAACTTCTTAAACCATATTTAGCTAAAAATAAAATTAAGTTGGATTTTTCATATAAATCGTGCTAATGTACTTGTGGCGCGGTGGACACAGTAATGTGCAAACTACCCGCTCGTATTAACAGTGGAAGTATTCCGCCGAGCTAGGTGTTGCTTGCGCGGTGACCTAGGTCCGACTAACCGTCGCGGTGTATTGTATATATACTTAGTAGCGAGAATAACTTCGTCAGCGCGATGCAGGATTGTATGGCGTTACTCTATGTTCGATCGACGTCATTTGTTTACGTATTACTAGAGCTATAATCTTGACTATCTTGTGGCGCGGTCGCCACATACTTAAAATGTAAGGATCGTGCCATATGGCGTTCGGTTCTCTGTGCTTACCCGCTAGGTAAGTGGCGTTAAGTTAAGTTAGTTAGTTTTGTACCTAAAATATTTGTTTGTAATCTTACACACGAAGTTACGCATTCAAAGTTTAATCTTCTTCTTCCTAGCGTTATGTACCGTGTTTAGACGAGGTCCGCTTAGACCACGATCCAGGATTTAGCGAATCTGGTAATTACATTGAAGCGACTGCCGATCTGACCTTCGTAACCCTAAGATAGGGGAACCAGACAATTTTTGGATCATGGTTACAAATCCAAAGTTGTTCGAATTTGCAGGTTTCATCACGATGTTTTCCTTCACCGTCGAGCTAGTGGTATAAATATGTACGTACATAGACTTGAAATCCAGAGGTACGTGCCCGGGTTTAAACCCGCACTCATCGGTTAAGAGGTCGTGTCCTTACCATTAAGCTACCACCGCTCTCACGCATTCAAAGTTTAATGTAACAATTTAAAAACTGATTAATTGCAAAATGAGTTGGACTTTAATATTTTAAAACATTTTTACGTCAAAATGCTAAACTGTGAAACAAGCGAGTCTTTTAATAAGCCTCATTAGGTTCAAGCATGAAGCGCACTGAAAATTGCTTATCCTGAATTGGATTGGCGCGGAAAATCTTTTCATTCGCTTCAGAGGAGTTGAAACACATTTTTCTATTAACTCAGTGTAATGAGAGCGCTGGAAAACTTATTAACGCGTATAATACTGTCTTAGTGAGGAAAGCTGATCTATTAAATCAGATTCACACATGCTAGTGGAGTTACAGCCTACATTTATGTATCATTCTGACTTATTTACTGTAAGTCTGATTTGTTTAAAAAAAAAAAATCTATAGTAATATTATAATGACTGCTCGATGGCGCATTCGGTTGTGATTCTGCCCCATGCGCCAAGAGTTGTGGGTTCGATCCCTACCCAGGACAAATATTCATGTGATGAATATTGGTTTGTTCTGTGTCTGAGTGTTAATATTCAGTATTTACCTAAGTATATATTTGTAACACCACTGTTGTTTCTGATATATGTAACACAAGTGCTTAAGCTACTTACCACGGAGTCAGATCAATGTATGTGATGTAGTCTGAATTTATTTATTATTAAAAAAATGCTAAAGAGATGGTTTATTTGTTTGCCTGAAGGCGCTAGTCTCAGGAACGACTGGTCCGATTTGAAAAAAAAAATCAGTGTTAGACCATTTATCGAGGAAGACTATAGCCTACAGAACATTAACCATAAACGCAGGCGAAACCGCGCGCACATCTAGTTTTAACTATAAAGCTCAGGCGTTTATAATACTAATGCCGTTTCATGTATTTTTTTATCAGGTATCCCCTCCTCCCTTGAGGGTTGACGTCAAGATGTTATCGGGTTCAACAAGTTGTCCAGGCGACAGGTCGTTAGTAAAAAACTCGGTGCATGTCTCAAAAGCGGTGAGCTTGACAAATGTTATTTCTTAATTGTTTTTATCAATTTTTTTTTTATTTGATTTGATTATGATTATGATCTTATTTCTAGAGTCTAGTAACATTAAAGTACCGTTTAAATTTTTTATAGAGAACAACCTAAGTATTGCATACGTCACAATGTAATCCGTCAAACTATAGAGGTATTAATGTACTCATATTTAGGAAGTGAAAGGTTTGTGCGTTTTTTTGCATTGTATGCAAGGCTGGACCAGTTTCATTTTTGACTGAATATGGTTAATGGGGCCTGCTGCCCCTTTGACTCTGCCTACCCCTTCGGGGATTACAGGCGTCATGTTATGTATGTATGTTTATGAAAGACACAGTCTTATTGTATGAGTGAAACATTATTATATATTATACGAACTATATATGATTAAATTAAATATGATCGGAAAAGTTTTTTCCTGCCACGAATCCCACCTACACAATCTAATGTACGAATATTCATTAAAACTCTTTCATACAGACTTGTCGAAGCTTTCTCAATGTTAAAGCACGTTCTTACAAATTAATCAGCTAATGCAAACCCATTCCATACCAGTAAACAACGGAAAAACAAGATAAATATCGAGATTCTTGATATTACTACCCATTTTGTTTCCTTGTAAAAACATATTTCAACGTTTGTTGTTCGCGGGGACTTCCGACCGCGTTTACGGGCGTATAAAAGTGTAAAAAACATCGTCTGAAGACACCCAGATGGGCTGTATGTCATTCAGTTTAAAGTTCACATTCGCATGTTCAAGGTTCAATGTATAAAGGTGACTGGAACGCAAGCACCCTCATTTAAAATTCAATCGCGTGGTCTGTAGACAGCCGGGGTATTTCACAAAGTTATATTGAAATACTACTTTTCAATAGTATGGTTGGAGTTTGTAATTCAATGCGTGGAGCTAATACTGAGGGTGTTGTAGGGTTTTATATACATTGCTGGGTAGTTTTGTATGATGCGTTGGTTTTAAAGGAGTGAAAAATATAGTAAGTGATAAGACGGAGGGAAAAGACTTGGTTTAAACGTTAGACATATCACAAAACCAAAGGTTAAAATTAAGTTATTAAGACTGGCCCGATAGTCGAGTGGTCAAGACCCTAGCCACGAAACCGAGGATCGCGGGTTCGAATCCCGCTAGGGGCAAATGTTTCGTGTGATGAAAGGCATTTGTACTCGAGTCATGGATGTTTATAAACGTATTTAAGTATGTCTATCCGTTCACCTAGTATCCATAGCACAGGCATAAGCTTAGTTTGGGACTAGGGAATTGGTGTGTCAGTCTGGAGAATTTATTATTATTATTATTTATTATTAGATAAACGATGGTCGCATAAATAATGGTAGCTTTAAAGGGCAAATTAACACGAAAACATTTAATATTAGTTTTTGTCAGCTCTGATTTCGTAGGATTCGGTTGGTTACAGACTCTATTGGTCATACCGTGGGGTTTATAATTTTCCGGAATAAAAATCTCGTATTACCTACCTATCTAAAGACTATTAGTTCTTCTATTAATAAAATATATAACTTTAACATATACGAAAAAAGATTCATATACGAAAGAAGACACTTTTCTGCTAAATATTAAAATTATGATAATAGTAATGTTTTTTTCCAGTTTAAATTAAATGTTTTTTCGTATGCGTTAAATTTAAATTTTTTCCTTCCTCCCACTCCCGCGTGACCGGTGCTGGAGGTAAAACCTAGTATTTCATAATTCCTTTACATTCTTTTACATTTTGAACAGTCGCTTCAGATTTTATGCGAACGCTTCAGTAAATTTTCGGGTCCATTAGCAATAAAAGAGTTGTAAAATTAAGGGCGAGGCGGGTGGCTGGCACTTGTTGCTTCACCCGGCGTCGCTCGGGACTCGACGTGATAAATGGGAGATTTGAGGATACGTCGTAAGTACTTCTATTTGTGCTTGTTCTTTAACGGATAGGGAAAGTTATATGTTGCATGGACTTTGTAGAAGAGGATTGTAATGTGATGGTTTTATTTTATGGTATGCTACAGTAATTTACGACGTCTGTAGAGTATAAACATGATATAACATCACGCTCGTAACCCCCGAAGGGGTAGGCAAAGTCAAAGGGGCACCACACCCAAGCCCCTTTTGCCACACTTTGCCAAAAATAAAACTGGGCTGGGTTAGATGGAAACCTGCGAAAAATTATTACATATAACATATAACATCACGCCTATAATCCCCTAAGGGGTGGGCAGAGTCAAAGGGGCAGCAGGCCCCTTTAACCACATTCAGCCAAAAATAAAACTGGGTTAGATAGAAAATTGTTAAAAAGTAGTGACAATTGGCTAGCTCGTCGCCTACACAATCACATACCCAAAACCCCATATACTATTAGTCGCCTTTTACGACATGCTAGGCAAGAAACACAGTTGGCAAATTCTTTTTAAGTCCCAGACCAACACGGGACGAAAAATTATTGACAAGTGATATTTAAATAAATCCTAGCTAGATACAGTTTTTGCAACGTTTAGACTAGGAAACCAGATAAATTTAATCATGGTTACACATCTGCAGTTAATTACAGGTGCTGACTTTTGGATATACATCTACATAGACTTGAAAATTCTAGAAGTGCCTGCCTAGTTTTGATCCAGCACCCCTCGGATATGAGACGGGTGTCTTACCAATGAGCTACCATCGTTCTTGGAACGTCATCATCATCTTCCTAGCGCTATCTTCCGTTCTTAGACAGGGGGCCGCTTATACCTTTCTTGGTACGTACTTACATATATATTAAAATAAAGGGACGAGCCTATATTTGATCCATTTCATCCCGCATGTGAAACGCAGTCCTTATCATCGAGTTACTTATAATACATAAGATATCAAACCTTTAATGAAACAGGTCATACTGATAAGCTTATAGATTTTTATCAGATATGCGATATCCATGCAATAATTTGAATTCAATGTTATCCATGATAAGTATGATCAGTTATGAGTGGGTGTGAGTATATTTATCAAAGAGGTGAATTATGCTATGATAAATAGCTCAATTTCTAGGTATCGGATTATAACCTAATCGATGTACTTTAAAAGCAATGTACCTAAAAACAACTCCACGAAATAGTGCCGCTACTGACTCATTTATTTCATCAATCATAAAATGTATAAATTATTAAATAGTTCTGATTCTGAAAAGCGGTGGTAGCTTAATGGTAAGGACACGCGTCTCTTAACCGATAAGTGTGGGTTCAAACCCGGGCATGTACCTCTGGATTTTTCAAATCTATGTACGTATTTATACCACTAGCTCGACGGTGAGGGAAAACATCGTGATGAAACCTGCAAATTTGAGCAACTTTGGATTTGTAATCATGATCAAAAATTGTCTGGTTCCCCTTTCTTAGGGTTACGAAGGTCAAATCGGCAGTCGCTTCAATGTAATTTCCAGACTCGCTAAATCCCGGATCATGGTCTAAGCGGACCCCGACTCACGGGACATAACGCTAGGAAGATGATGATTAAATAGTTCTGATTTTGCGTTGAACGTAAAGGTGACGGAGTCGATCACAGCACCGGGATAAATATTTATTGATGAAACAGGTATTTAAATATCCGAATATTAAATCATATATTTAATATCATATATTTGTCTTGAGTCTGGGTGTTTGTAGTACATACGTTAGTTCTGATTAACATAACACGAGTGTTTAAGTTACATACTGTGAAATCAGTCTAGTATCGTATTTGTATATTTGTAAGACAGTGAAAAGCCGTTTGTCTAATATCTAGCTGTTTCCCGAAACTCCGTCCACGTGAAATTTAAGAACAAAAATAAAATTTGTACTAAACACTAATCTTCTTCTTATTATAAAAATGAATTGCTGTTTGTTAGTCTCGCTAAAACTGGAGAACGGTTGGACTGATTGGGCTGATTTTGATTTTGAAATATTTGTGATCTTCCAGGCAAGGTTTGTACGGTAAGACAATATGGAAACATTGCCAGAAAAATAATAAAGAAAATCCGAAAACGGGGCGTTACGAAGTGCGCCGGGGCAGCTAGTTCTTTTCTAAAATACAAGCCTAAGTTACTTCTTGTAACACCAGCCATTAGCCAGTGAAAGTGTTGTCGAAATACCACAGACAAAAACACTAAAAAATATTATAACTAACTAACTAAACTTCACGCCACTTCCCTAGAGGTAGGCAGAGAGAACCGAAAAAAATAAAAATAAAATATATATATATATATATATATATTATAAATTTACTATATGTTTTGAAATGCATTTAGTACCTAATAAGCTGTTAATTAGCGTACGAGGAGGCACTCCAACTTTATGTATAGATCAAAAACGACTAATATATGATCCTAAATAATAAATTATTTTAAACAACCGATATCTTGGAAATGTGTATTATGACCATCCCAATTGACATACTAACCACGACACAATCGCTTCGGTCGGCAAATTCCAGCCAAATCATATAGATACCTTTGTGTGTCTACTCACCCCATTGTTATTACCTCCGATAATTCCAATATGATTACGTCCCTAAAGTTCCACAATACTGTTAGCTAACACAATAAGCGCGTAACTCGACTGGACTCGCGATACTTAGTTCGCTTGTCAAATTAGTCGAGGGATGCTCACCATACTTTGTAATTAACCATAGTGCTGGCGAATAAGAGAAACAAAAGCTTGTAAAAATGTGGACAAGGGTGAGCGTGTCTTTGTTCAAAAGGTTCGATAACCTTTAATACGGTTTTGTCCCATGTTGTTATGGGACTTAAAAATGTGCCGACTGCAGTGACAGATTTACATATTCGCAGAAGGCTATTTAAAGTTTGACAGTCCAACTGACCTGTGCCTGCAACTGAACTGTAAGAGGTGCAATTTTTTTTTAAATACATAAATAAATATCCCACAACATCACATTCATTGATCTGACTCCGAGCTAAGTAGCTTAAGCACTTGTGTTACGGATACCAGAATCAACAGTGGTATTACAAATATATACTTAAATATTATTACATTAACACCCAGACACAGAACAAACACAAGTATTCATCACATAAATGTTTGTCCTGGGTGGGGATCGACACACAACTCTTGGCGCATGGGGCAGGGTCACTACCGAATTCGCCATCGAGCTGTCATAACCATAAGTTACCTTTTACTGCATGCAAGAAATACAGTTTTACAGGTACATTATTTTTGAATTCTAGTATGTCAGCGATGTACCACCAATAAAATGTCAAGATGTAAGATGTAATCGAAATGGGATTTAGCCCCTAAGCTTCTCCTGGATTCATTCCTGAACTGTTATGTTATGTCATGTTTCAATGTCCAGATATCGCTGGATTGACGAAGTGGTGTAAGACCTGAAGTAGCTTCAAGTGCCACCACTGGGCAAATTTGGCACGAAACAGACCGGAATGGCGTTCTTTAATGTCGGAGGCCAAGACCCACTTCGAGTCGCTGAGCCAGCGTAGTAAGTATGTTTTGATGTTGTCTACTTGAGTATATTTACTTAGGGCTGCGTACTTTCGCTGAGGTCTAGCGGACGATTCCATAGGGGCACCCGCGAAGCCTCAGTCGGCGTAGAGGATGCATCCCGGAGTTTTAGTGGGTATACCCCGGCCACTACCATCCTGGCCGGAGAGGGGGTCTCCTGTTACATAGGCCCCTGGGAGTCCCACATAACCACTCCGCTCCCCCGAGGCGGAGTGGTATGCGTAACGCATTTCTCCGGGTAAAAAAAAAAAAAAAAAAAAAAAAAGGGCTGCGTACTTTAAATACTTGATAACGATATAAGTACGCAGCCAATAACTTACGCGTGTAAGTTATTCCAAGTTAGTTTAATGTTAGTTTTCAATTCCATTACTTATTTAACGACTTACTTTTAACAACTGACATTTTATATTACGGCTTTTATTATTTATGGAACTTGTTTTGACTTCCTGTATTGTTAGTCTTATTTTGACATAGTTAGAATGTACAAAAGTATTTAATTACACGACTTTTTTGTATAGTTTTATATCTACCTGGTACTAAAATACGCTTATCAATATGGTCACATATCTGTACTAATATTATAAAGCTGAAGAGTTTGTTAGTTTGCTTAAACGCGCTTATCTCTGGAACTACTGGTCCGATTTAAAAAAATCTTTCAGTGTTAGAAAGCCCATTTAAGCTGTAAACTAGCCATAAACGTGGGTGAAACCGCGGGCAGAGCTAGTCATACTAATATTTACAGATAAATGTAACAGTTAGGTTTGTTTAGGTATTACACAATCACGCAAAAAAGCCTGAAAAGATTTGGAAAGGCGTACACAAGATGTGATATGTATTTTTCCGCCACGTTTTCCAGTACGGAACCCTATAAAACTACGGTGGGGACCGTGGAGGTCATAATTCAATTGTAATTAGGGACTCGTTGTGGTAAACTGTAGTGTTTTTAATTTGCCCACTAGTTGGTCGCGATACGGACGTCAGGGTTGTCTGCTGAATCGGAGATATGATATTGCTAGATATAAAAAAAATACTTATCGGACAATAAGAGTCGATGAGTTTTACTTAATAACTAGTGTTATTACTTAATAAATAAAAGTGATTAAGGTATTCAGCATAGGTAAGTCTGGAACTTAAATAAAAACGATCTTAACTTTTTTACTAATATTATAAACTGTCTTTTAAATAAATAAATATCCGACGCCATCACGTACATTGTTCTGACACCGAGGTAAGTAGCTTAAGCACTTGTGTTACGGATATCAGAATCAACAGTGGTATTACAAATATATACTTAAATATTGGATGACACGCAGAGCCGGGTCTTCGTAGCATCTTGAAGACCCCAGACTCCGACACACCCCGCTGACTACCCTGGCTTCGGCGATGGTGCAAATAGTTACAGGGGATATGTAACTATACAATGTACTACAATACAATTTTGACAAGCTCGATGGCGCATTCGGTAGTGACCCTGCCCCATGCGCCAAGAGTTGTGGGTTCGATCCCCACCCAGGACAAACATTCGTATGATGATTACTTGTGTTTGTTCTGTGTCTGGGTGTTAATATCCAATATTTATGTATATATTTGTAATACCACTGTTGATTCTGATATCCGTAACACAAGTGCTTAAGCTGCTTACCTCAGAGTCAAATGAATATATGTGATGTAGTCTGATATTTATTTATTTAAAAAAAAAATGTAACTATTGGAACCATTGCCGCTGTGAATGTGTGTTTCGCAACACCCACAGTTTTACCCCGGGTAAATTTCCCTTCCCACGTTTCGTCCACTTTTGTTGCAAACAGAATAGCGGGCAATTTGTTTGGGAGCGTTTTGTGTCCACGGGAGAATTAAAATTTTAGATTAACTCCACACAAAGGGCGTGGTGTACTAAGGATGGCAGTTTGTGGATTATGCTTAAGCTAGTCGGTTGGAGTGGTGGTTTAATGGTGAGCGCGGCATGTGGGTTTGAGCCCGGGGACGTAGCTTTAGATTTTATCTGGATTTATTTATTCTACTATGTCGGCGGTGATGGAAGACATTGTGATGAAACCTGCACATTGAAACTACTATGGATGTGTAGCTATGATCCAAATTGTCTTAGTGTCTTATCCTATCTACGACATATAAGGGTTCTGAAGGTTTCAAACCAGTCGTCCGTTATCTGGTTTAAAACCCTGCGAATTAGAAGGCTTGTGTGTTTGAGCTCAAATAACACTTCTTGATTCGTAGCTTCATCAAAATAGTGTTTAGAAGGTAAAAGTACAAATTATCGAATTATTATTGTGTGACTAGTAAGTCGCTGTTTTTTTTAAACAAGATTAGGTGTGACGTTTATATACCTGTAAAAAAGGTAAATATTTAGTTTGTCCACATTTTGAATCACAAAAGTCTGAGCCGTATTTTTTAAATAAAATCCTACCAAAAATATTGTGACAACGCGTCTTGGATATACTTTCATTGTATATATCCGTCATATTTCAACCCACAGTATTAATAATAAAATACCGACGCTTAAAAAACGGCATGTCCGTTTGTACCAACACTCGTCAGTGTTTGTTTAGTAATACGTAATTTGGTATTTACCGCCACCACGTATACTTTTGACGCAAACTAGTGGTATATAGTATATTACTATTGTTTAATATAGTTTTAATACGAGAAATAAACACAAACTTGCTGTTCTAAATCATAGACTCCAAAAAAGTGCTAATCTATTTATTGGTCTAAGTATTATGACAAAGATTTATGGTTAACTTCATAATGAATTGTTCATTTGCAGTGATATCTTGTCTTAAATGTAGATTAATTAAGTTTACAAAATTGTATAATTGGCATTTAAAAGAGTAACTATCGAGTTTCTTGCCGGTTTCTTCTCGATAGATTCTACCTTCCGAACCGGTGGTAGTATTATTTGTTCTTTTTTGTATATTGACTATTTATAAGTGCTTTCTTGAAGCCTATATAAATAAAGATATTTTGAATTTGAATTTAAAATTTGAATTGTTGATCGCTATAGAACGATCAGCCTACTTATCGTCTTCATAGTCTTCATAGTGTCAGTTCGCCTATAACAGTATTTTTCAATCTTTTCTCTACGACCCTTTTACTGGTTACAAATTTTACGCGACTTGGGCCATAGACAGAAAAAAATAGGATAGGATTTATCGTTGCGTTAAGAACTAACTATATGGTACAAGCTTAAAAAAGAATATGTCATATTTCTATTTTGAGGCCTTATTTCCTCTTAACCTTAGATGTCAAAGTCAAAATCAAAAGTTAAAATATTCTTTATTTATTTAAGTTTCAAGAAAACACTTATAAATCGTCAAATACAGGTAAAGCCACAGCTATATGATTCTACCACCGGTTCGGAATGTTGTATCTACCGAGAAGAATCCAGCAAGAAACTCGGTAGTTACTCTTTCCAATAAATGAGGTTGATAATTCTATTATCTTCATATCATTGCCTTTCAAATGTTTTGGGCACATCGGCTAGTTGGTTTCGAAGTTTATAATACACATAGATTGAAACAATGAAGATGCCTGGCCAACCTGGACAGATAGACAATTTGCCCCGGTGCGGAGATTGATCCCGTGATCGTTGTTCAAAGTGAATGTGGTTTTCGGACCATTACAGCAAATTACGTTTAACTTGTCTATGCAATTATGGCTAAGTATAATACGCTTTATTAGTCCATTATTGAGATTACTAAATAAATATTGCTTACGTATTTCTTTTTGTTCAGCAAATCAAAAATTACGAAGATACAGCGCGTTAAAGTTCAGAGTGACATCACTAGGTTGTAAAATTTGACCAAGTGACGTAATGCGCCCCATTTCACGTCTTTGAAGCGCTGTCTCTTTGTCATCTTTCACTCGAAAAAATTGTTTAAGCAAACAATACGTACTTATTCAATTTATTTTTGTAAAAAATTACGGACTATAAAACAATTTTGAATAATCTAGACTGTGTGCTTTTAGTGCACATCCTTAACTGCTCCGCAAGTTATAACGGGAATATCACAGGTGGGAACTTATCTTTTTCTGTTGTCGACGCGTATGAATTGCTGTGGACACTTTTTTACTACCAATTCATTTGAGGGGGAGAGGAAGTTGTGGAGAATTCTGGTATTGGAATGGAAAAATAATCTATTCAAACGGTTTTTTTTTTATAGTAGAGCATCTTCTTTGATCTTTGATTCTTGTTAATTTTATTTAGAACTTATTTTTACCTGCTTAACCGCCCGCATGAAATTCGCTCTGTTACAAAGACTACTGTCAACTTTCATTTTATACAATTTTCCGGGATAAAATTCATTAAAAAATTCAATTCATTCAATTAATTCGATTCATTCAATTAATTCAACTTCTAAGTTTGAAAAAACATAGGCGTGCCTTTTTTCGCAATCCGTTAAGTAGTTTAGGCGCGAAGACCAACACACTGACAGAGTTACTTTCGCAATAATGTTAACATGGATAATGGAATTCGTTTATTATAAAACTAACAATTTTAATATCTTATAGTTAAACCCATACCGGGTGTAAAGAGTATTTAAATTATTGATTTATTAACGTAACATAATGGTTTTTTAAAAAGGGTGTATAGGAATATCGTCATACATTTCTCAAAATATATTTTTTATCAAAAATGTATATTATACTGGACTTTTGCGGTATCCATAAAATATATACGAGGAGATTTATGGCGCTAAATGATTGAAAAGAAATCGTACATACGCCTGAGTCATTTCATCGTGTACCTAATACATAAAATATTTTGAATATTTGCTTAAAGTTCAGTATAGCAGCCTTTTTAAAGCGATCTTACAAAAAAGTGGTAACTCAATGGTAAAGACATTAGCTTCATATTTGTGAGGTATGGGTTCAGACCCAGGTCGGAACCAATATTATATAATATGCCTTATGCTTTCGAATATATATAACATTACTGAACGTTAAGATAACATACATTGGGAAAATCCTCCGATTCTTTTAATTTTAGAGACCTCGTAATAAAAATAATAATAAAAATTTATGCGTGGTTATACATAAATAATATAAGAACGCGTCGAATTGATAACTTTCTCCGTTTTTTCGTCAGTTAAAAAGATAAAACTACAGTTTTATCTGCAAATTAAATAAAGCTACCATCTCCACAATGGAAAATACTAATAATAAATATAAATAAATTAATATCAGACTACATCACATACATTGATCTGACTCCGAAGTAAGTAGCTTAAGCACTTGTGTTACGGATATCAGAATCAACAGTGGTATTACAAATATACTTATACTTAAATATATTGAATATTAACACCTAGACACAGAACAAACACAAGTATTCATCACACGAATGTTTGTCCTGTGTGATCGAACCCACAACTCTTGGCGCGTGGGGTAGGGTCACTATCGAATGCGCCATCGAGCCAGTCAGAAATAATAATACCAAAAATACCATATTTTATTTAAAAAGTTGGCCATTTTATTATATACTTTCACAAATCTATTGAAGTACACAAAATATGCAATGACATTAAGTAATCCTATTATTGTATGTAGATATGAAGATTATGTGCATTATAACAGCAATTTCGACTGAACAAAGTTTGCTCTGTGGTAATATATGGCCATTGAAACCTCAAACGTAATTTATATCTGGAAATGTCAACGTAAATAATGTATGAAAATAACGCAAACAATTGTAATGTTTTACGGAATATCGACTGTAAGCCACAAATAGTTTCAACGGAAATGTTAGAAGCACGTATTTTCAATATGGACAACAGACATGGTACTTTAGCAAACCATGATCCAAATGTTCTCCTATATAAAGGTCGCTTCAATGTAATTCGGGTTAGCGGACTCCGACTAAGTGCGGAACGAAACTCAAGGATAATGTTAACAGATGGTAGTTTAGTGAATTTTTATAGATTTTTATATCTCCGGGAGCGTTTATATAAGTATTATTCTGGAACTCTTATATATATTAATTTAACTCAACTGTGGTTCTTGTCTAGCATGTCGTAAAAGGCGACTTATGGTATATCGGATTTTGGGTATGTGATTGTGTAGGCGACGAGCTAGCCACTTGTCACTACTTTTTCACAAGTTTCTATCTAACCCAGCCCAGTTTTATTTTTGGCTGAATGTGGTTGAAGGGGCTTTCTGCCTCTTTGACTCTGCCTACCCCTTCGGGGATTATGGGTGTGGTGGCATGCTTATTTTCTTATATATTTTCATGTATCACTGACAACATAAACTTTATGATAACCGGACAAGTAGTAATGTTATAAAGAGGAATGATTTGATTGTTTATTTCAATTGAATAGGCTTCGAAACTACTGGACCGATTTAAAAAAATCTTTCACAAATGAAATCCTACTTTATCAGCGAACAACATAGGCTAGTTTTATTACTGTAGCTGGGCGCTGCTAGTGTTATACACTTACAGTATAAGCAAATGTTTAATAGTTATTGAATTTGACAAGCTCGATGGCGCATTCGGTAGTGACCCTGCCCCATGCGCCAAGAGTTGTGGGTTCGATCCCAACCCAGGACAAATATTCGTGTGATGAATACTTGTGTTTGTTCTGTGTCTGGGTGTTAAAATCCAATATTTAAGTATATATTTGTAATACCACTGTTGTTTCTGATATCCGTAACACAAGTGCTTAAGCTACTTACCTCGGAGTCAGATTAATGTATGTGATGTAATCGGATATTATTATTATTATTATATTAGTTATAAAAATGTCCCTATACCCATTTTTAAAAGCGATTTTTTTTTTAAGTCCGCATAATTATTCTTTCTCAAAGTGAAATTGTTTTAATTGAATCCGCACGGCCAAGTGGTTAAGGCGAAAAAACGTGACAAATAAACTTAGATAGAAGTAACTTTTGCCTTTTTAATTATCTTTAAAAAAAATACCCTAATAATTTTGAATCCTTTCTGATCACCTTACTGATCTCTTACAACGAAACATCCTAATGTAACGTACATAGGTTATATCATATTTCTTTCTCGGATGATATTCTTCTTTGTAACATTGAATCCCGGTTTTAGCGAAATAACTATATTTTTGGGAATTTCAGAAAAATTCTGTTGGTTATTATGAAGATTAGCCCTGATTTGATTGGGCGTAAGATTAGAGATAGGCGTAAGATTTAGAGCGGTGGTAGCTGAATGGTAAGGATACGCGCCTTTTAACCGAGTAGTGCGGTTTCAAACCCGGGCACGTACCTCTGGATTTTTCAAATCTATGTACGTATTTATACCACTAGCTCAGTGGTGAGGGAAAACATCGTGATAGAACCTCCACATTCCTACAGCTATGAATGGGTAACCATGATCCAAAAATTGTCTGGTTCCCTTATATTAGTGTTACGAGGTCAGCTCAGCAGTCGTTTCAACTTAATCACCAGGCTCGCTAAATCCTGGATCAAGGTCTAAGCGGACCCCGACTAAGCACGGGACATAACGCTAGGAAGATGATGAAGATAAAAGCATTTAGAGTTTAATAACGCTGGCTAAGGTTATTATTTATGGTGAATCCTAAATATAATAAATGTTAAAGTAAAGCCAAGTTTTGCCTTTGTTTTTTGTTGTCTAGTGGATATCTAATTATATCATCAATTTAATATTGGTATTGGTGCTCGAGGTTTCTTATTTATCTTTCTAATTCAGCACATGATGCTGCATCCAGCAGAGCTTAAAATTGTTCTGGAACCAACTGGATTGCTTCACCTGCATTTCAATCTTCAGTAGGGATTGAAATCCAGAGGCATTGAACCAGCACAGCTAAAGCTGTTCTGGGCCCAGCTGGATTTTTGGATCCAGCAATCTTTAATTAATAGCTTGACGATAGTTTACGTAATAAACTTTACATTTAATATTACACTACATTGATAAACTATTCTTCCATAAACTATGAACAGAACTTGGCCGAGCACTCTTCTGTGCGCTCTAACGTTCAATATACTGTCGGATTTGGAATTATGAAGCTTTAGATACTTGTTCCGTGTAATATTTTCGGGACGTCCTTCCTCTTTCACCGCTCTTAAGTAATATTGAAGGAAATGTTAGTGAAATAAATCTTACTAAGTCTTGATACTTTATAAAGTATTTTCTCTAACAAAATGAGGAATATTTAAACACAGATGTATGTACTAGTGGTCCACACCCTTCTCCTAACACAGGTTTTTTAAACTTAAAAGGAGATCCCCAACACTTGTAACGGTGTACTTGAAAGCAAATAAAGAACTTTTTAATTGTTTTTGACTTTTTTGACACCCACTCTGCCATAGAGCCAGAAAAAGAGAGCGAGGGAAATGTGTAAATGGTAGGACAAAGCGTTGTTTAACGTACCTATTAGCTGACTATAGAGCAACTAGATGAGCTAACTTAATCCTCCGCCATGACGCAGCATAAGTTTGGGGGTCAATTAAAATATGCTAGTTAAGTTCTCTCTCGAGTTTTCCCTCACCGACGCACAAGCAAGTGTTATAGACACATACATACATCTCATCACGTGAGGACACGCGCCTCTTAACCAAGGAATGCGGGTTCAAACCCAGGCACGTACCTCTGGATTTTTCAAGTCTATGTACGTATTTATACCACTAGCTCGACGGTGAAGGAAAACATCGTGATGAAACCTGCAAATTCAAACAACTTTGGATTTGTAACCATGATCCAAAAATTGTCTGGTTCCCCTATCTTAGGGTGACGAAGGTCAGATCGGCAGTCGCTTCAATGTAATTACCAGACTCGCTAAATCCCGGATCATGGTCTAAGCGGACCCTAAACACGGGACATAACGCTAGGATGATGATGAAGGTGAGTTTGTTTGGTGCGCTTTTACGCTTAAACAACTAAACCGATTAAAAAAAAATCTTCTACCTACACAATCAAAATCCAATATCGATATACCATCAGCCGCCTTTTACGGTATGCTAGGCAAGGAACACAGTTGGCACATTCTTTTTAAGTCCCAGACCAACATGGGACGTCAACATTTGAATTAGTTGGATAAACTTCAACTAATAACTTTTTCTCTATAAGATGGGACTATATACACATAAGTGCATAGATTTAAGAAAGCTGAAAGTATTAGCGTATTGTGAACCAGTATATCTCACATATGAACCGTGTATTCACCATTGAGTAACCTTAGCTTGTATGCCGTTTCAGTTCATTTTTGTGGATCTCGAAAATAAAGGTCATGTGATGAGCCTCACCATTGAGCTGCTTCTATATCATTTCATGTCATTCATGTGTATTGCAAATTCAATGGAGCGGAGGAGCGGTGGTAGCTCAATGGTAAGGACACGCGCCTCGTAACCAGATGCGGATTCAAATCCGAGCACGTACCATGGATTTTTCAAACCTATATTCGTATTTATACCACTAGCTCGACGGTGAGGGAAAACATCGTGATGAAACCTGCAAATCCAAACAACTTTTGATTTGTAACCATGATCCACAAATTGTCTGGTTCCCCTATCTTAGGGTGACGAAGGTCAGATCGGCAGTCACTTCAATGTAATTACCAGGCTCGCTAAATCCTAGATCATGGTCTAAGCGGACCCCGTCTAACACGGGACATAACGCTAGGAATAAGATGATGTATCGCAAATACAATAAAGGTCGTGTGTATAACCTGGCATTCCCCAGACGTCTATAACGTTGTTATTCGGTACTAGATACGCAATTCTGTCACGCAATGTCGAATCCCGTTGGTTTAATTGCGACGCGTAATTTGTGTTGCGTGCTGCGTCGCATCAACAGAGTACTGATGTGTGAATTTATGTATTTCATGAAGGAATTTTGACAGGTAAGGCTGTTTGGAATCAATAGTGATACGAAGAATTGAAGGCTGAATAAATGAAGTATTTACAACCTTACTGCTACAAAGAAAGGGTTTAAAAAGGGTTTACGTAGAGTGTATCGTTTCACTATCAATTACCTAATTTAATAACGTACCTAACTTTAGGCATTGTAAACTTGATACTTTTGTCTTGTTTGTTTTATTAACAGAAAAACGTGAACACCTTATTTACGTAATTAATATTTCTGATCTCTTTACGAATGAAAGGCATGTCATTAGCAAATAACACTGACTCATGTAGGCGATTCGTCTACTATAGAATATAATTTATATGGACTAAGAAAAGCAATGGTCTTAGCATAGAGCCCTGGAGTACTCCCATGAATAAAAGAGCGGCAGAAGAGTTCAGTAATTCCAATGTTTTGAATTCTGTACCATATTTTTTTACTGTTCACACCCTGCCTGGAAGATTACAAATATTTTAAAACAAAAATCAACAAAATCGGCTGTTCTCCAGTTTTAGCGAGACAAACAGCAACACATTTTTTTTTGTCTTGATTTTTTTCGTACATTGTCAAAGGTCTTATTCGTATATATGTAAACTCACCTCACAGTCAGGACAAAAGGTCAGGACAAAAAGGTCGTCAACAACAACCGTATATTTAGGTATATTACATAAATTATCAACTTCTATCATACTTCAAACAGCTTCACTGACGTCACAATTTGAAAATGAACTTAAAATACATGTTCAAGTGATGACGTCACCTTTTTATTTTCGTTCAAAATTGTGGGGAACCTTTATTTTTCAAAAATTTTCAGGTAAGCTTTTCTCGATAGAATTCGATCTTTTACCCATCGATAGGAGGGCCCGAGATTATAGATAAGGCAGGCAGATTGCCCAGATCGGCCCTACTGCGCGACACAAGATTTGATAATTTTCACTCGAGTATTTGCTAAAATCTGTGCGCCGAATTTTCAACATTTCTTTTTATCCGACTTTTTAATGTACCGGCCGTATAGCGAAATGGTTATTAGTTAAAGTTTATCCAACTATTTTAAATGTTGACGTCTCATGTTGGTCTGGGACTTAAAAAGAATGTGCCAACTGTGGTTCTTGCCTATAATGTCGTAAAAGGCGGGTAATGGTATATTTTTTGGGTATGTGATTGTGTAGGCGACAAGTTAGCCACTTGTCACTACTTTTTAACAATTTTCAATCTAACCCAGCCGAGTTTTAAGGAGTGGTTAAGGAGGCCTGCTGAACCTTCGACTGTGCCTACCCCTTTGGGGATTATGAGCGTGATGCTATGTAATGTTTGTTAAATGTTGTCACTATAGATTTGGTAATGGTAGCTGTATACCTATTACCAGTATTTATTTATTCAGACTTTTTATAGCATAAAGTCTTAACATTTGTTTTTAATGAGGCTATTTATTAGAATGGGATCTCAATTCACAAGAAAGCTATATTATTCGAAAGTTTCATTATAATCCATCCAGTTGTTTTTTTGTAAAAGAGTAACAAACATCCATCCATACATACAAACTTTCGCATTTATAATATTAGTAGGATAGTAGTAGCAGATTTTTATCAATAAAAATACTCCTGGAAAAATAACCTTGATGATATTTTCTAATCAGACTCCGATTAAAAACTGTATTTTTAATTCTGCTAAGGAGCAAACACTAATAATGTGCGGCGTGTTTCCCCCTCCAGCCGGTTCAATTAAGGGAGGACATGTGGCTTGATTAGCGCATGCCTTATCTCTATCTAGCGCAGACTTGCGTGGGACCTACATAGCACGACTCTTCATGAGCCAGCGGTTTTTACAACTTACGATATATTTTACAGCGATTAACAGTTGTAAAAAGTGTTAGTTTATATGAACACTTGTGTTCCATCTCGACTTCGCCTGATTTGTAATTTGGAACCTGTAAAACTGTAGAGCCCTTAAGTCTAGTTCATTTATCTACTTAGAAATGCTTACCGCTAAACATACAATTATTCGTTATAAGTACGTTAGGTTCATATTTGTTAACCATTAATTTTTCATAGATATGTAAAATTATTCGGTTATTATTTTTTTTATAATATAAGGTTGGAGAATATGACATATACTTGATATAATTTTTCGCACTCTGCTGTTACTTCAGTCAGTTTGACTGCAATTGCGTTCTTCAAAAAGCTGTTATTTTAATAAATTTATTTTATTTTGCATTTAATGCTTTTCGTGCGGTGATTCTCAATAAAACCTTCAAAGGGCTAGCGAAGTTTGAGACACCGTGCGTTGTACCTATACGCTACGGTAATCGCTTACCATTTTTAGTTGTCCGCATGTTTGCCGTTTTTGTGTAAAAAAATAAATTGTCAGGCGCGGCACAGCGCGTGTGGTCAATATAGACTGACCACAAGCGCTGTAATGGGCTATATAACAGGTCGTAGGTGCGGGCTCGTATCGTGGTCGTGTCGTCGAGTGTCAACCGCCACCAGCTTTACAAAGCGTGAGTTCGCATTTTTATTCCCAATCGAAGCAACTACACGTCTGCATTTTTACCGCACGTAACGTTTGATAGAATTTTACGGGTTGTACGGAGTGGGGGAACCATCAATTATGTGATGGATAGGACGTGTATAAGATCGCCGAAAAAATATTGAAATCTTTATTTGTTTATGTCAACCAACGCGAATGAATCTCACGAAACATTAATATAAAAAGAAACAAAGTAGGTGAAGTCAATTTTGATCGGCAGTTAAGGTTCGCTTGATTGATCATAGTCTATATATCTTATGGTCGTGAGTTCGAATCTCGCCAGGGACAAAAGTTTCGCGGGATGGACATGGACATTTGTATTTGAGTCATCAATGTTTATAAACGTATAAGTATGTCTATCGGTTCACCTAGTATCCATAGGACAAGCTTGTAGCTTAGTTTGGAACTAGGGAATTGGTGTATTGGTCTGGAGTTTATTTATTTATTTATTTATCAAGCATGGCTACAACATATACGCGACTGCTAGAAACATCTACAGCGATTTGGGTATGCAGGTATCTTCATGGTATTTCCAATTATCAGCGAGCTGGTTACAAAATAAAGAAGAAGATATATGCACCCAGAATGGTTGCCTCATTTGCCATGATTAGATGCTAAGCGACGTGAAACTTCACGCATGTGCGTAAAACGAGTTTTCAAAGTCACGACGGCGACCATTGTGATGAATCGTACATAAATGAATACCAGTACTGAAAACCAAACTAACTAACTAACTAAACTTCACGCCACGCCATTCAGAGAACCGAACGCCATATGGCACGATCCTAACACCTCACTCGCCTCTTCAACATTCATGATCCTTTACATACAAGCTCTACGGTTTACGGTACTGAAAACCAATTTTTTAAATTGTGAAGAAAAAGTTTACTATAATTTTCTATACTGAGTTACCTATAGTTTTTTATTCTGAAATATACGAAAAGACTTATGTGCAACGAGAGAAAATCTGCCTTCCAGTAACGTTTTCACGCCTGAAACACCTAAATAATTATAAAAAATTGCTGATTTTATTACGACATATGTATACTTATATCTCATTTTAATATTTGCACACTTTGTACAGTCAGTCACAAAAGTAGCAATAAAAAGCAACTTTTCTTTCCATATTAGTACGATCGAAGTATGCTCAGACTGTACTGTTCCCGAAAATAGTCTTTAATTTGGCCACCCTAGGCTGGGGCGGTTTCCACTTTGTAGGTGATTTGGCACTGATGTAATTCGTCTGATATATCACCAATAATGAAACCTGCTAGGGGAGCAATGTACGTATTACATTCGACATGCGTGTAAGTAGATTGACAATGTACTAGTTTTACCACGCGACTCTGTCTGCCTAGAAATTCGTTTACTGTAGTGGCTCTCTATCGCGCGTTCTGCGGGAGCTGTTAATTTTTACATACATAACATACATAACATCACGCCCATAATCCCCGAAGGGGTAGGCAGAGTCAAAGGGGCAGCATGCCCCTTCAACCACATTCAGCCAAAAATGAAGCCGGGCTGGGTTAGATGGAAAATTGTGAAAAACCAGGGACAAGCGGCTAATCTATCGCCCACACAATCACACACCCAAAACCCGATATACCACTAGTCGCCTTTTACGACATGCTAGGCCTGTTAATTTTTCCGCGATAAAAAGTGACTGAGATTGGCTCAAACTTTTGGAATAAGTGCGACATAGCTCTTATGGCTGTTTTAGATAATTAATAGGCCCGGAAGATATAAAATCCAGAGACACGTCATCGCGTTTGAATCAACACCTCTAGCATGTGAGGTGTGGACCCTAAGCATCCTACTCTCAGGAGGATTGAAGTTATATATAGGTTAGGTAAATAATAAATAATAAATATCAGACTACATCACATACATTGATCTGATTCAGAGGTAAGTAGCTTAAGCACTTGTGTTACGGATATCAGAAACAACAGTGGTATTACAAATATATACTTAAATATTGGATATTAACACCCAGACACAGAACAAACACAAGTATTCATCATACGAATATTTGTCCTGGGTGGGGATCGAACCCACAACTCTTGGCGCATGGGGCAGGGTCACTACCGAATGCGCAATCGAGCTTGTCAAAAGTCTAGGTGTGGTCAGGATAGCTCGAATGAAATGACAATAAAAAAACAAATGGGTGGACTAATTGGGGGGGCGGAAGGGGCGGCTGCCCCGGCCTCTGGTCCTATATCAAACAGCGGGACACCCCCCCCCCCAATTTTGGTCAAGTAACACTGCTCGTATCCCTACTAGAGACCTCGTACAGCTCTTTGCCGCCCCAGGCCTAGATCAGGCTTAGTCCGCTACTGGGGAAAAAATACCAGAAGTCTAACCAAAACTAGCGGAGAGAAGACACAGTGTGACGATCCCCAGGACCTTATATATCTGCTATCTTAATAGTAACAAGCAGCGCCCCGCGGTTTCACCCGCGTAGTTCCTGTTTCCGTGGGGATATGAGGTTAAAATATAGCCTATGTTACTCCTTGATAAAGTAGCTTTCTATTGGTGAAAGAATTTTTCGAATCGGTCCAGTAGTTTTTGAGTTTATTCATTACAAACATACACACACACAAAAATACAAATGTTTCCTCTTTATAATATTAGTATAGATGTGCCTGTTCCTCATGTCTTTTTTTAAGACTAATTTGTCCTTATATTCGTACCACCACTACCGTACACATGAGAGCGTATGTCGTGAGTCACCATTCGCCATCACAAGATTTTGTGTCAAAAATAATATCGTGCTAAAAATAAACGCTACGTAGAATATAATCTTCGCTATTAATATGCAAATAAAGAGGACATGTCTTGGGGCGCTGCGAACAAATTAACGTTATGGGAAAAATACCATCGGGACGCGACGGACGCGATGCTGTCTCCCATGTATTGTGTATGGTATTTGTTAATTTATGTTTTTAATAGCGGTGGTAGCTCAATGGTAAGGACACGCGCCTCTTAACCGAGGAGTGCGGGTTCAAACCCGGGCACGTACCTCTGGATTTTTCAAGTCTATATACGTATTTATACCACTAGCTCGACGGTGAAAACAATCGTGATGAAACCTGCAAATTCAAACAACAAAGTGTGATATTGATATCACACTTTCTGTACTATGTACATACACACATGTAGTGTAAATACTAAGGTCTGCTATCACTTGAAACTGAGAATACATATAATAAATAATAATAAAGAAATAAATTCTCCAGACTGACACACCAATTGCCTAGTTCCAAACTAAGCTTATGCTTATACTATGGATTTTAGGTGATCGGATAGACATACTTAAATACGTTTATAAACATCCATGAGTCGAGTACAAATGTCCATGTTCATCACACGAAAGATTTGCCCCTAGCGGGATTCGAACCCGCGACCCTTGGTTTCGTGGCCAGGGTCTCTTACCACTCAACTAACGGGCCAGTCAGTAAGACACTTACCGAGACAGAAAAATCTTTTACTTATAATAAATCTGTAGAGAGGTCAATTCTGTACATGAAATATATTTTCAAAATAACCATCAGGGGGTGATTAGTGATTGATACTGATGCCAAAAATGCAATCAGTAAAATTTTTGTCTGTCTGTCTGTCTGTATGTTCCTTATAGAAACAAAAACTACTCGACGGATTTTAACGAAACTTGGTACAATTATTCTTCATACTCCTGGGCAGGTTATAATATACTTTTCATCACGCTACAATCAATAGGAGCAGAGTAGTGAAATAAGAAATTATGTATGACGGAAATAGTTTTTATAATATTAACCATAAACGCGGGTGACACCGCTGGCACAGCTAGTAAATCATATTTTTCTGTCTCAGTAAGTTTTTTCTTATTGGTACAGCAGAATTTCCAGGTTTCAAAGCCATCTACAAAATAGTTGCAGCTGAAGTAGACAAACATTTTTAGTCTCTTCTTAAAGTTCGTAAAAATCCTTAGTGTAGTTTCACGGGAGCATTTATCAAAATTAGTTTCTCAGTAAAGCATTTGGGAAATTAGGGAAAGTTCTTTCATTACTTAAAGAAAGAGTTTAGAATTGTTTAACATTTGCCCCGAGAGGTTGAGTTTTTTAAATTAAATATTATAAAATAATATAAGTTGTGGTCCCCACGGGTTATTGAGGTTGCTATTGTCTACAAATCATGTCGCAGAAAGTTTGGAAAGTTACAAATTAAGTTTTGGATTTTATATGTATGATAAATAAAAAAAAAAACAAAAAAAATAAACATTATTAAACAAATTACATTTTCATAAGTATTCATCTAGTTTGACTGGCTTGCCATTCGGTTCGATCCCCAACCAGGACAAACATTCGTATAATAAATACTTATGTTTGTTCCGTGTCTGGGTGTTAATATTTAAGTATATATTTGTATTGTAACTGTTTATACTGATATCTGTAACACAAGTGCTTAAGCTTATTTGGAATCAGATTAATGTAATGAAGGTTTTCTGATATTTATTTACTTATACAAATATTATTAACCTGAAGAGTTTGTTTGTTTGCTTGAACGCGCTAATCTCAGGAACTACTGGTCCAATTTGAAAAATTCTTTCAGTGTTAGATAGCCCATTTATAGAGGATATTTTTAATAGGAGGCTATCTAAAGGTTACGAAGGTCAGATCGGCAGTCGCTTCAATGTAATTACCAGACTCGCTAAATCCTGGATCATAGTCTAAGCGGACCACGTCTAAGCACGGGACGGGACATAACGCTAGGAAGATGATTTTTAAAGGGAGGCTATTTCTTATTTATATTTTCGATTTTTAACTAAATGTGGCTTAACTAGTTTATTGCACCTCCTTCGGGGATTGCGGGCGTGATAATATGAAGTATGTTATCATATCTATACTTATAATAAATCTGTAGAGAGGTCAATTCTGTACATGAAATATATTTTCAAAATAACTATCAGGGGGTGATTAGTGATCGATACTGATGCCAAAAATGCAATCCGTAAAATTTTTGTCTGTCTGTCTGTATGTTTCTTATAGAAACAAAAACTACTCGACGAATTTTAACGAAACTTGGTACAATTATTCTTCATACTCCTGGGCAGGTTAAAGTATACTTTTCATCACGCTACAATCAATAGGAGCAGAGTAGTGAAGGGAAATGTTGGGAAAACGGGAGAAGTTACTCCATTTGAAGCTTCCGTCGCGTGTGCAGCCTTAATGGTTAAAGTTACAAAGAAATCATGTATGACGGAAATAGTCTTTATAATATTAACCATAAGCGCGGGTGACACCGCTGGCACAGCTAGTTATTTAAATAAAAAGGTGCGGCGCGGGTGGCTAAGTGGTTACAGGCAACATCTTCTATGCGTGGTACTCATTTGAATCCAGTCACGTACCTGTGCGAATACAAAATTTCCGAAATTATACCGCACGGAAGCTTACGTAGCAAAATCGCAGAATATTCAAGTTTTGTAGAAACTTATTGGTTTTTGAGATTAGATGTAACTCAAAAATCTTATTGATTTAATTAAATTTTGATTTAAGGCACGGACTAGTAAAAAAAGAAGGACTCCACGCTGTCATACTCTAGCGTGAAGTCACGTTTATGCATGGATACCAGATATCGGATAGCTGTCATTTGAAGCACTTATTATGTCAATATGTGACGTAAGTTGCGTGTCAAGGTGGAGCACCTGAGGAGCTTCAATGTCTAGTTAGTGGCGCGGCGTCTTATTTTTTTACTCTTCCGTGATTTAAGTAAAGTTTTTAAATAACTTTCACACCCTGAAATACTGATAGAGACTTTTAAGAAGTAGTAGAAAACCAGATATCGGTGCTACCTTTCAATAATCACTGTAACATTATGAATTACATCCTAATCATAATATCAAGTGGAACTGTCTAAGTCTGTTTAAATCGACTGTTCTCAAATACAGTATTATAAGCTCATTTTATAAATATGGATTTTCAATACCCATTTTTTTTTTTTGTGCAACTTTTTTTATTTTTTTCTTTCATAAGAACCTTCACCTGATAATAACAAACACAACTAAACAAGAATTAGCGAAATCGGTTCAGCTGTTCTCGACATTTGCGCTTAGCAACACATTCAGCGATTCATTTTTATATTAAAGATTTATTTATTAGAACAGCCAGATACAATTACATTAGATCTTACTTAAAAATAGGTTTCTTATTGGTGACACATACAGAAAGTAAAATTATTTTGAAGGCTTTCTTACGGACGGATATAAATAAAAATAATAAAAAAAAAATTCATAGTAAAACATAAAATTAATAAATGCAAACAAAATAGAGATATATACATATAGATATGTGCAAAGTGTATAATAAATAAATATATCCAACTACATCACATACATTGATCTGACTCCTAGGTAAGTATCTTAAGCACTTGTGTTACGGATATCAGAATCAACAGTAGTATTACAAATATATACTTAAATATCAGATATTAACACCCAGACACAGAACAAACGCAAGTATTCATCACACGAATATTTGTCCTTGGTGGGGATCGAACCCACAACTCTTGGCGCATGGGGCAGGGTCACTACCGAATGCGTCATCGAGCCAGTCAATGTGTATATCCTAGCTAATGTCGCATCTGTAGTTGTTGACTGTCAGACACGTAAATAAAACAGTTAATGAATAAAACATGTTTAGACAACTTGACTGCAACACGGGCTGAAAGTACCCAGTTGGTAAAACATGCTTTAAAATTTCATTATGGAAATTAAATAAAGCACTTTTAATCCACACTCGGCTCATTGGCGCTGACATCGGGGTGCTCTGAAAAGGGTCGGAACCCGCTTTAAAAGCAACCTGTACCTGTGCATGTGACGTCACGGCGGTGGTATTTAAAAGTCAAAGGCTGAACAGGTTATATGTGAAGTCCGTATTTGTCCGATGTTAGTTTGGGAGGTCAGAATGTACTTTATTTTTTTTTATTTATTTATTTAGTACAGCCACATTCTACATATTTACACACTTGCAATATGACATCTTAAGGAAACATATCTTATATGTACCAAATTAATAGCGTACATAGCATTCAACTTATATTAAAACAAGACACACAACTAGGTTAACAAAAAGAAAAAAAAATACATATTTTATTCGGTAGAATTACTTTGAATTAATTATTTAATTGTGTTCCTTGCTTAGTGAGTCTTAAAAGGGGATGACGGGCTAGCCACTTGCATACACCGTGACATTTTAGTAGTTGTTTTCCGGCAGCAGAACGATTTACCTTTAGTAGTACTATCGAATCATGCGAGTTATTTATTGAAAATAAAAATATTTTTGTTCTCACATAATAAAAAAAAAAAAATCATCAACTCGAAATATAAGATGTGACGTATTTGAGTACTGCTTGCCACACGAAATCAATGTTTAAAGTAAAAGAAGCTCGCGCACTAAGTAATACGGCATAAATTGCACCGCACGCGCTCCTCACAGCGAACCGCCTCGCAACAAACAACACAAACTTAACTAATCTATTGTACTACTAAGATATAATAATTATACTGCGGGAAAACAACCACTAAAATGTCTCGGTGTATACATCATCATGTCTACAATCCCCGAAGTGATAAGTGGAGTGCAAGGGGTAATGAGCTTTTTATATCACTATAGCAGCGTCCCGCGGTTTTACGCGCGTAGTTCCCGTTACCGTGGGAATACGGGGATAAAATATAGCCTATGTTACTTACTGATAAAGTAGCTTTCCAATGGTGAAGGAATTTTTCAATTCGGTTAAGTAGTTTTAGAGATTATTTCATACAAACAAACACACCAACAATAAAATTTCCTCTTAATAATATATTTTACCCGCGTAGTTCCCGTTCCCGTGGAAATATGAGGATAAAATATAGCCTATAGTACTCGCTGATAAAGTATCTTTTAATTGGTGAAGGAATTTTTCAAATCGGTTAAGTAGTTTCGGAGTTTATTTAATACAAACAAACACACAAACAAAAAAAAAAATCATTTTTGTAATATAAGTAAGTATGAAGTATGATAACCTTTCCATTTCCTACGATCCAGGCACACACGTTTCGCTTTTTCAATGTGTGTTAGTATATTCGGATTATTTAATTAATTAGTTAATAGATATCTATAGCAATTTATAGCGTGGGCCACATTATTTATGTGTATCCGACTACATAAAGCTATTCTGCTCTGGGCAGTTCCCGTATTCCCAAAATAGAGTTCCCGTTTGTGTGGCTACAATGGGCTGGATGATGCTCGCGGAGAATTTTAATCTCGGTTATACGGAATGAAATGTAATATCCTTTTAGCCCTTTTAGCAACTATTAAAGAATAATATTATATTACATGAAATCGGCGGATCATTTTGTTAATCCGGATTTTGCTGTCAAATTGAAACTTTTTTTTTATATTTCACTTTATACGTAGCGAAGCACGTACCGGGCCGGTAGTAGCTTATACATTAGAATAACACATATGCTATGTTTCATCGATGTACCATGCGAGCAAGGCTGCGGGCAGAAGCTAGTATTCTATAGTAGGTAAAAGATGTAGGCGAGTGATTAAGAGCTTATACTGAAGGTAATATTTAACATATTGGTACATTTCCGAAACGGTTTTCAGCGTGGGCGAAGAGTATTTGTTTCAAATTCTCAGAATGTTTCGGCTCCACTGCATTTGTTGTTCCGACGTATAGTTACACTATTTGCGCGTCAATGTGTGCGGTATTCAAGGGAGTGTTAACCCTGGTTACACAGAGGAGATAACATGAAGCGTGGAGTAATAAAATAATTGGATATTGATAAAACCACTATTTGGAGACAAAAAAAATCTAGAAACAAAAATATCGAATAGTGAAGATTTTTTTTGTACAGTGCAATTTCATGTGCTTGATGACGTCTATGACTGCCACTACGGTTGTGGAAAATCGAGAAGGACCTAACTTACTAACTAAACTTCACGCCACTTCCCTAGCAGGGTAGGCAGAAATACCTGCGCTTTAAAATAGCTATGTACGACTTACACTTGTACCCCAAGCATCAGATAGTAGTCTTAATGTAATTAGCTAAGGGCTGACTTTTTAATGGTCACATAAACTTTTTGATTAAGTACAAAGTCACTAATTTGCGGATATCATACGGTATTTAACTTAGGGCACTGGCAATGACATTTTAGAATCATCCGGATTGTGATTTATTCGATTGTTATTTTATAAATTACTGTTGAATTTTAGGATCATGGTCCAAGCGGACATCGACAAAGACTGGTATGAAAGAAGACCACAATTCAAGGAAGATTATATATTCAGTTGCAAAGCTTCGCGTAGCTTCGCTCCCATGCCGTCCAAACCTAACAAAAGCAGACAGACCCGCAATTTCT
Source organism: Glyphodes perspectalis (assembly GCA_951394215.1). Classification (NCBI taxonomy): domain Eukaryota; kingdom Metazoa; phylum Arthropoda; class Insecta; order Lepidoptera; family Crambidae; genus Glyphodes; species Glyphodes perspectalis. The sequence continues at coordinate 1,366,445 of OX596218.1, forward strand.
CAAATTCACACTCGCACCGTGGCATTGGTCTCAAACGAGCCAAACATTCCGACCGATTTGAAACAGCCTGTACACGATTTTACCTTCGGATTTTTCGGCCAATCAAGTTTTTATGTAAATCGCGATCCGACGTTTTGTCACCACTTATTTTTCGCTTAAATTTAGGCAAATTGTCGCGACTGAATTATGTAAATGTACCTAATAAGACGTCTGTTTGCTTTGGGTCTATTTTACTTGTCGATGGAATAGGTATTTGCGTCGGGTCTGGGTGTTTGTGGAACCTCCATTGAATCTTTTTCTGCTCATTTTGGAATGAAGTCAATGTCCGTTATTAGTAAATGACATAATGTCAACATCGGTCCAACTGAAATCAAACTCAATTGATCGTCGGCCAATCAGCATCATGCCATGAACTCATTCAATCTAGTGAGCCAATCGGGGTGCAGCGATTGCAAAGTCGCTGTCGCGGAATTATTCTCAAAGTTACTGAATGACCTCTATGCCTACTTACTAATATATTAAAGCGGATTAGTTTGTCTGTTCGTTTAAATGCGTGAAGGATCTAATAATGGACTGGTCATAGTTGAAAAACGTTTTTGTGTAACATAACATTTGCAGTAAGAAAAAAATATATTTAAGGTCATTGAAAAAGAGACGTAAGTCTCATAAAGCTTACGAAATATGATATATTGCTTAAGACTACATCTATAAACATAAATGAGGTGTAAGCAACAAATTTTATAACGTAATTTGTTGCCCTAAACAAGATGGATTTTGGGCTGTTCGTGATTTTTTTTTTTAATTAAAACTACATCTTCATTCCAGTTGTGTAGATGTTATCTGTTAATATTTTCCATTAGTCTGTTTATTAGTCTAACATAACATAACATAACATAACATAACATAACATAAATAATAAAGGGACAGCAGGCCCCTTTAACCACATTCAGCTAGAAATAAAACTGGGCTGGGTTAGATGGAAAGTTATGAAAAAGTAGTGACAAGTGTAAATAATTTGTTATATTATTATATTTATTATAATTTGTTAAAGACTAGATATTGTCATATCATCTTCGTACTGAATGAAAGAATATAGATACTCAATTGTACCTCCTGATACTCAAATCTAAAAATACTTTTTTAAAACTTGACTTGAACTTTAATAAAATCCGCCGACATGCTTTTTTTATTGTACTCGTGGAATAAAAGTGGAAGCAATAAGTTTAAAAATACCTGAGCTATTTCAGGCTTATTATCTCACTAAACTCTGTTTTGTGAGAGATATTGCTAAGAATACTCTTTTGAATAGAGTCATTTTCAGTCGATTCTAATAAAAAGTGATGGTGGATTATTGGATAAGCGCAAAGGTTTACATTCGAATCTCGGAATTGTTGGAGAAACTTCGTAAATACACAAAATACTAAGGCTGCTCAATTTCAAAATCCAATAAAGGTAACCATGGCGAATCTTAGCATGCTTTTATAAGCTAATAACTAGCTGTGACCGCGGTTTCACTCGCGTTTATGGTTAATGTTATATACATACATACATAACCATAATCCCCGAAGGGGTAGGCAGAGTCAAAAGGGCAGCATGCCCCTTCAACCATATTCAGCCAAAAATAAGTGAAAAAGCAGTGACAAGCGGCTAACCTGTCGCCTATACAATCACACACCCAAAACCCGATATACCATTAGTCATCTTTTTGGTGGTTAATGTTATATGGCCCATAGTAGGGTGGCCGCTCGATAGGCCAATATCGATTGTTTATCGATAGCCTATCGATAGTTGAAAAAGATCGATAGCCTATCGATAGTTGAAAAAGATCGTTAGTCTATCGATACTGCAATGCTATCGGTAAACTGCAATACTATCGATACTATCGATAGTACCGATAGTCTATACGATATTATTGCTGTTTACCGATACTATTGCACTAACAGAGACATCGATTGTCCTATAGATCGTATAGATGATTTTATAGTATAACTATCGATTGTAAAACTATCGATTTTTCGGAAACACTAGCCTATAGCCTTCTTTGATAAATGGGCTATCCAACACTGAAAGAAGTTTTCAAATCAGACCAGTAGTTCCTGAGATTAGCGCGTCCAAGCAATTAAACAAACTCTTCTGCTTAATACTATTAAGTATATATAAGTTGGCACTATTAAATTAATTTTAAAAATTAAATTTCCTGGACTGACACCAATTAGTTCCAAACTAAGCTATAAGCTTGCCCTATGGATACTAGGTGAACGGATAGACATACTTAAATACGTTTATAAACATCCATGACTCGAGTACAAATGTCCATGTTCATCACACTAATCATTTGCCCCTAGCGGGATTCGAACCCACGACCCTCGGTTTTGTGGCCAGGGTCTCTGACCACTCGACCATCGGGCCTGCCCACTAATTATGCTAATACGAATGAATACTATTACTAATGATCGAATGAAAATACACGAACGCTTAAGGATGTCTAAGTGTTCGTTCGTTCCACAAACGTTTGAACCTAAACAGATTTGAACCCGCGATTGTTCGTTAAATCAGTATCTGTAATCGGTAAATTCTAAATCCTCATTCCTCCCCTTCAATTCAAATTAATCTGTGTATAGTATTCAGGTATCTAAGATGAAGAGTTTGAATTGAAAACGGACCGGGACTTTTCTTTTATATGCATTGAATATTCCCAATGTGAGATGTATTCGATTTGAATCTCATATCCCTTTCATATTTATGGTTTATAAAATATTAATATCTCAATCCAATCCTTGTATACCCCGGGAGACGCTGTCAGTTCCTTTTAAGGTCTCATCTGTGGTCTGAAGTTATTTAAAATTCTCACGACCTCAGTTCGTTGCCTTTTTCTTGTTTTTTTCTATTTATATCAGTAAAGTTACTGACACAAATATGAATAGAATTACTTTATTCTATTTATATCTGTGTCTCAATTTAAATATATTATATTTATATTTGTCTCAGTTATTTATATATTATATTATTTTTATATTTATTCTATTTATAGACTATTCTATTTATATTATTTCTAGACTCATTTTAACAACGGAAAATCGGAGGTTATTTGACTTACTTTTACACTTAAATCTTATTTTTAACATTTGTATCTCTGATTGATAAAAATAGGTATTATAAAAGGCTTTATAATAAATGTCCTCAAGGTAAACGTAACTGGGTTACTTAGGGACATTGTGATTACCAAAATCTAATTTAAACCTTTGTACTAACTAATATGTTAGCTCTGAAAATTGTTTATTTTGGAAACTATTAGGGTCATTATTATGCTATACGTATATTAGAATTGTACTGTTTTGTCTTTTACTGAATTTCTTTTTTTACTAGCTGACCCGGCGCACTTCCTAACGCCCCGTTCTCGGATTTTAAATACCCATTTTTTTTTTCCGTGCAACTTTTTTCTTTTTTTCTTTCATAAGAACCTTTACCTGATAATAAAAAACTTAATCAAAAAAGAATTAGCGAAATCGGTTCGGCTGTTCTCGAGATTTACGCTTAGCAACACATTCAGCGATTCATTTTTATATGATAGATATGCGTGCGATAAATAATATCTATCTGTCTATCTAGGCTTAAATGGTATTATTTACGAAGATCTAACGTTACCGTAACATTTAGACTTGATAACTAGGTAGGTTCCAAAAATTGTCTGGTTCTCTGGTTCCTGGCTTCGTAACCCTATCTTAGGGTTACGACGGTCAGATCGGCAGTCGCTTCAATGCAATTACCACACTCGCTAAATCCTGGATCATGGTCTAAGCGGACCCCGTCTAAAACACGGGACATAACGCTAGGAAGATGATGAACTAGGTAGGATCAATGGAAAAAGCTTATCATGTATTGAGGTTGAACGACACGGTATACCTAGCAAAAATATAATGTAACATACATACCTACTATATTTGCGACCGGCTCGATGGCGCATTCGATAGTGACCCTGCCCCATGCGCCAAGAGTTGTGGGTTCGATCCAGTGGCGTAGCGAGCCTTGGCGGGGCCCCGTATAAATGTTTTTTGGGGGCCCTTATGAGGGGTAAAGATTTTTCACAAAATAAAAAAAAAAATTGCATAAAATTAATAAAAATATTTGTTCATCATAATTATCTGTCACTTTTTCAACATGTTTAACAAACAATTCAAATTCAAATGAAATATACACTCTCCTTGCTTTTTTTTTTGGCAAACTGATTTATTAAATTTATAAATGAGTTTGCCTACGCACTTCGGGGGCCCCCGTGGCCTGGGGGCCCCGTATAATTGATACGGCAGATACGGCGGTAGCTACGCCCCTGGTTCGATCCCTACTCAGGACAAATATTCGTATGATGAATACTTGTATTTGTTCTATGTCTGGGTATTAATATCCAATATTTAAGTATATATTTGTAATACCACTGTTGATTTTGATATCCGTAACATAAGTGCTTAAGCTACTTACCTCGGAGTCAGATCAATGTATGTGATGTTGTCGGGTATTTATTTATTCATTATTATTATTTATTATTCATTATTTGCAGAAGTAGACAGAATTTATAATCACATGTAGCCAAAAATAAAAACTGAGTTGGGTGAGAAGGAAAATTGTGAAACAGTAGTGACAAGTGGCTAGCTCGTCGTCTACATATTCACAAACCCAATACATACCCCAAATACGCCTTTTAAGATATGTAGTTTGTCCCATGTTGGTCTGGGACGTAAAAATAATGTGCTAACTGTGTTTCTTGGGGTTTTGGGTATGTGATTGTGTAGGCGACGAGCTAGCCACTTGTCACTACTTTTTCACAATTTTCCATTTAACCCAGCTCAGGGCCCTCTGCCTCTTTGACTCTGCCTACCCCTTTGGGGATTATGGGCGTGATATTATGTATGTATGTAAGATATGTTACACAAAAATCAGAATTGATTCATAATTTTTGCTACAAATACAATACAATTGAGCATGAAATAACTGATGTACTAATTACATTCGCAAACTGAGCACTATTGAAAATCACTAATTTCCATTAGGTAGGTCAGCACTGTTTCAATGTTGATTCTACAGAGCTTATTAAAATTTCCACACGCACAGTGTGCCATGCAACAAAAGCTATATACAAGGGGTGTTGGCTACCCTAACATAATGGGGTATTGTATTTAAGTACAATGTCGGTTTCCAACTGTCAAATGCAGGGGACTATTGTCTGGTAACATATTAACTAATAAGTAGTTGACTCTCGTTCGGTAATTAGCTCCTAGTAATGTCATAATTGGGATCCGAGTATAATAGTAACAATTTTTTGGCCCGTTGGTCGAGTGGTCAGAGACCCTGGCCACGAAACCAAGGGTCGCGGGTTCGAATCCCGCTAGGGGCAAATGTTTCGTGTGATAAACATGGACATTTGTACTCGAGGCATGGATGTTTTTATACGTATTTAAATATGTCTATCTGTTCACCTAGTATCCATAGTACAAGCATCAGCTTAGTTTGGAACTAGGGAATTGGTGTGTCAGTCTGAAGAATTTATTTATTGTTATTATTTCATTGAAAATTCTGGTCTTCCTTTTATATTCCGTTCGTTCCTAGTTGGAGTCCTCTTTGAAGATCCTGGATTTAGTGTTTGGCATTGATACGACTGAGACCTGAGACCGGGAACCAATCCAGTGATTAACTATACTGTGGCTCTATAAGAACAAAAATGGGTACTATAAACCACGGACTAGTCAAAAAAGAAGGACTCCGCGCTGTCATATCACAGCGTGAAGCCACCCTTATGCATGTGTGAGTTAGATTCTTACGGATATCAGACATCGGAAATCTGTCATTTGGAGCGCTTATGCCAATGTGCGATCTAAATTTCGTGTCAAGTTGGAGCTCCGCAGGTGCCTCAACGTCTAATTAATCTGATAAATACCGTATCAAAATAGATCAATTCTAAAAATAGAATTATCAGCTTTTCCTCATACAGAAGTTCGTCTCTATTCCCAAAAAAGCCCCGACAAATCAACAAAGAAACTTTTCTTTCACAAAAAGTACTAAAGTATGAGAACTTAATCAAGTTACTAGTTACAGGATTCTTAAGTGCTACTTTCATTTCTACCAATCGACCTATTAAAAGTATCCCTGTGTAAACATTGAGAGTTCACTCAAGTCCTTTCAATGAAGTTGCGGTAAAAATATTCGCTTGGTTTCCACTTGAGAGCAGACCATGGTCTGGTAAGAGTACTGGCTTAAGTATTTCAATGAATTATTGATATTAGAAATGAACGATGATGAGAATAAGAAGTTCTCTCTGAGATGTTGAATCGGTCTAGTATAGTATAGCATTCAAATCGGTTTACTTTTTTAATGCGCATAATTCAAAGAGTAAATTTTGCTTTTTAGAATAGTGTTTTGCTAATTACTTATTTAAATATGACTAACATACCAATTCCCTAGTTCTAAACTAAGCTTATAAGCTTGTGCTATGGCTATTAGGTAACAGATGGACATACATATAAATACGTTTTATAATTATCCACGACTCAGTACGAATGTCAATGCTTATCACACGAAACAGTTGTCCCGCTATTCGGACCTGCGAACCTTGGTTTCGTGGCCAGGGTCTCAGACCACTCGACTAACGGGCCTGTCAAATTTCATTCCAAACTAACTGTGCTCGCGGCTTAATGTTATATAGCCTATAGCCTTCCTCAATAAATGGGCTATCTAACACTGAAATATTTTTTCAAATCGGACCAGTAGTTCCTGAGATTAGCGCGTTCAAGCAAACAGACAAACTCTTCTGCTTGATATTATAAGTATAAATTTTATTCAAATCCATTCTACAGTAGGTATTTTTTTTTATTACACCATGCTGGCCTGTTGGTAATCCGTTACCCTAGAAAATAAACACTTGCAACACAAATGGTTTCGTAGTTTGTCGACCATTTGAAAGTTTTGTAGAAGACTCACCGCACTTACGGCATGAGATGAGCTCAACAAGCACTTCCTTACCCCGTCGTCAGCAATGCATCATGCATGAATCCTTAGTGTTTGGGCCTTCAATACGAAAAGCTGCTAGAAAGCCGATCTACTCTAAACTTTACTACTATACTACTGTCCCATGTTGGTCTGGGACTTAAAAATAATGTGCCAACTGTGTTTCTTGCCTAGCATATAGTAAAAGGCGACTAATGGTATATCGGGTTTTGGGTGTGTGATGTGTAGGCGATAAGCTAGCCACTTGTAAAATTTTCACAATTTTCCATCTAACCCAGCCCAGTTTTATTTTTGGCTGAATGTGGTTAAAGGGCCCTGTTGCCTCTTTGACTCTGCCTACCCCTTCGGGGATTATGGGCGTGATGTTATGTACGTATGTAGGTACAATACTACGCTCAATTTTCTCTGAGAGGATGGTCCTACCTATATCTTATACTCTTATACTTACTTACTAATATATAAAGCTGAAGAGTTTGTTTGTTTGTTTAAACGCGCGAATCTCAGGAACTACTGAACCGAATTGAAAAAATGTTTTTGTTTTGTACAGGTAATTTATCGAGGAAGACTATAGCCTACATTAACCATAAACGCGGGTAAACTGCGGGCACAGCTATACAGTAATATGTGTGACTTAATGTGTTAACTTTCGCGTTGTAAAGTTACCTCTACAGCGCAATACACAACAAAGCCGCCGACCCGCTGACACAACCCGACGGCCTAAATGAAAATAATCATTTCGGCAACATTAGCTCGCGGGACTTGTTAGCGGTATGCCGGCGGCTTGCGTACGCAAGCTTAGGGTGCTTAGACAAATACGTGCCAGCGAATCCATAACGAACTTCGCTATCGCTCGTATCGCGCCACGAACTTGTTTACTAAGAACTCATAGTGCGGAACTGGGAGTTAGTTCCCGATTTGTCCAGCCGAATAAGACTGGCGCGATACGAGCGTTAGCGAAGTTCGATATGGAATCGCTGGAGCGCATTTGGCTAAGCACCCAGTTGCTCGGCGACACTCGAGCGGTAATGAGTGAAGTCGCCAACTAGCCCGCCGATAAAAAGTTGCCGACATAGGGAGCCGGAGCTTTGGTGTGTATTACGCTTAAAACCTACAGCAATTGATTCCTGGCAGGTGATGACAAGTATCTCAATTGATCATCATCATCCTCATTCCTAGCGTTATATCCCTTGCTTAGACGGGGTCCGCTTAGACCATGATCTAGGATGTAGCGAGTCTGCTAATTACATTAAAGCGACGGCCGATCTGACCTTCGTAACCCTAAGATAGGGGAACCAGACAATTTTTGGATCATGGTTACAAATCCAAAGTTATTTGAATTTGCATGTTTCATCACGATGTTTTCCCTCACCGTCGAGCTAGTGGTATAAATACGTACATAGATTTTGAAAAATCCAGAGGTACGTGCCCGGGTTTGAACCCGCACTCCTCGGTTAAGAGGCGCGTGGTCAACCACCGCTCACACAAGTATCTCAATTGATATAAACATAAAATACGGTAACGTCGGGGATAAAAATAGCATTGTAGCACGTTAAATAACGTGTTGGTGACGTGGGCGAAAAAACGGGTCGAATCGAAACAGATGTGGACTCCTATAGTCAGCCAATCCCTATAAATACGTACGTAGTGAATCCAGATAAATGACCAAGATATTACTAAATGGCTATTTGTATAATCATCTTCCTAGCGTTATGTCCCGTGCTTAGACGGGGTCCGCTTAGACCACGATCCAGGATTTAGCGAGTCTGGTAATTACAATGAAGCGACTGCCGATCTAACCTTCGTAACCCTAAGATAGGGGAACTAGACAATTTTTGGACCATGGTAACAAATTCAAAGTTGTTTGAAATTGCAGGTTTCATCACGATATTTTTCCTTCACCGTCGAGCTAGTGGTATAAATACGTACATAGACTTGAAAAATCCAGAGGTACGTGCCCGGGTTTGAACCCGCACTCCTCGGTTAAGAGGCGCGTGTCCTCACCATTGAGCTACCACCGCTACAGTCCGATAATAAGTATAATAAAAAAAAACTTTTATTACGAGTCCATATTGTGATAAAGTAATTGCATCTCCATCATCAGAACAGCTCGATGCTACCATTACATTTCGTTGATACTAAATTTATATAAAGTATGGCAATTTGCACCATAGACTAGGTTGTTTCGGATGTTTGTTTTCTATTTTATCGAGTGTATGGTGAAATACTAGAACGGCTATTTTATCGGCATACATTAGATCTCCCATGTACTTTAATGGAGCTTTGAGCATAGTGAAAAAAAAAAATTAAACACGCTCGTTGGAAAATATGGCGCGATAAACGTAACAATGCGATTAGTCAATCGGAATTCAATATCGCGCGCATCGAATCGGAACCCCGTCCAAATAGTTATTACCTGAGCGTCGTATGCAATCGTGATTTTCCGTAAGTTTTCGTGTTCCCATGTTCGCGTGGGATGCGAAAAGGATGTACAGACTGTGTTCATTGCCTAGCATGTCGTAAAGGCGACTATTGCCAGTGCCAATGCTAAATTTTAATACCAGAAATAAACACAAACTTGCTGTTCCAAACCATAGACTCCAGAAGAGTGGTAATTCATTTATTGGTCTTAGTATTAAAATATTTAAAACTTCCAGAAAGTCTACTAGCATTACCTTTACATAAGTTCAAATTGTGCATTAAAGCGATTTTAATGAGTAGGGGCTACTATAAGATTGAAAACTTCCTAAATGATAACCATATATGTTTAACTTCATAATGAAGTGTTAAGTTGCAGTGTTGTTACCTAGTAAGTGTAGATTATTAAGTACGAAATTGAAAATTTTGGCATTTAAAAGAGTAACTATCGAGTTTCTACCTTCCGAACTGGTGGTAATACTTTTTTTTCTGTTTAAATTTGACCATTTATAAGTGCTTTTTTGAAGCCTAGATAAATAAAGAGATTTTGAATTTGAATTTGAATGGTTTGTTGCGTTTGTGATTATGTAGGCGGCAAGCTGTCTTTTTCATAATTATTTCATCTAACCCAACGTCATTTACTTTTGGCTAATTGTAATCTATTGGCTCTTTCAGCTCTCTCTGCTTATTCGGGATTTATGGACTTTAAGGTGTGATAGTTTTTAAATTTGTTTTGTTTTGTTTGACCTTGTTACACACATACTATCATGCTCTATATTTATAACAATGCTTGTTGATCGCAAAAGTAGGGATGAGACTTCCGTATCCCAGGCTACTTCCGTAAACATTTCCTCTGTAGAGACTAGGAATGGTCAAACTTCTATATTTGTTGTCTGTACCTGAAGTTTTAAAATAAATAATGAAAAGGGTTCTAAGTATGTCATTGTGTAGGCGACGAGCTAACCACTTGTAACTTTTTCACAATTTTCCATCTAACCCAAACCAGTTTTATTTTTGGCTTAATGTGGTTAAAAGGGCTTACTGCTCCTTTTACTCTGCCCACACCTTCGGTTAATATGGGCGTGATGCTATGTATGTAAATAAATAAATAATAAATAAATAAATATTCGACTACATCACATACATTAATCTGACACCGAGGTAAGTAGCTTGTGTTACGGATATCAGAATCAACAGTGGTATTACAAATATATACTTAAATATTGGATATTAACATATGTTTACTTATTGTTCAAGGAACACAGTGGGCACGTCCTTTTTAAGTCCAACAAGGAATTTTTGTTGCAATTCAAAATTCCCATTAAAAACTTGTCGCGAAACAATCAAAACATTCCTCGTTTTAATCATTCGTTCATTCGGTCACTCCGAAACGTCTCAAATATTCATAGCCAAAACTTCTTACTTTTCTCCGACTTCAAGGGACAAAGAGCCCGCATCAATGTTTTAATTAAAATCTGTTAATCTGAGAATCTTTATGAAGTTCCACAGACATACCCAGATATAGTTTTGCGCTAACGAAGTAATTATAACATGACGATACGATGCGACGAAAGCCTTAGAATCAATTTAGTATAGGAGTTAGAGAGCACGTTTAAGTTTAAAACTATTTATGAAGTGTAAAGCTCAGGTGATAAAGTTTGTTAGGTCTTTAAAGGACTTTTGCTTGTAAAATGATAATGAAAGGTCTTGATGGTATTGTATTGGAATAATGAGTGACGAAATATTCCTTTTTAATTTCAAAAAGTAATTTATTCCCTCGGAACGGTCGTGATTAATTCAGGTGAAAATCAGATCAGGCGAGGGGCAAGCTGTGTTCAGTCTGAAATAATTTACGCTAATCTCAACAAAAAATGAAATTAGGCCTTAGACGTAAATTAGTTATAGGTTTCTTACCTCATTTAGTCTTATTAGGGCTTAGTTGGAGAACTAGACAGGTTGGTTCATGGTTCTACATCCATAGCAATTTAAATTGTTATGTTTCCCCATGGTGTTTTTTCTCATCATCAAGCTGGTAGTCCGAATGATGTTGACAGGCCCGATGGTCGAGTGGTCAGATACCCTTACCACGAAACTAAGGGTCGCGGGTTCGAATAACGCTAGGGGTAAATGTTTCATGCGATGGACATGGATATTTGCACTCGAGTCGTGGACGTTTATAAATATCTATCCGTTCGCCTAGTATCCTTAACACAAGCATATATTCTTAGTTTGGAACTAGGAAATTGGTGTACGATTCTGGATAATTTATATATTTAAATAAATATCTAGTCATGAAAGGTCCTGAGGTACATGCCCGGGTCCTTGTCATTGTTTGAGTCAACATCTCGATAGCATATGAAACGCGTCTTATTTTTTGCATAGTGATTAACAAGTACCTTTCACACATTAAACACACAAAGATGCAAAAGAAATCTAATTACTTTTACCTTATAAAGCGTATATGTGAAAATTGGGGTAAATTCAAAAACTCCATGTTTCCCCTTAATTTGCAACAAAAGGTCTTTGTGCGAAGTCTTTTTGGCTGAAATTTAAAGTGAAAACATCTTGCTTATGAAATTGAAACAAAGCCGATGGAAAATGTAAAAGTGTGCTTATCTTTAATGAAAGAAAAATTTTGACAGCACTTATGAAATGTGCACTGTGTTTTTGATTTAAAATATTTGATTTTAAGGCATCTTCGCTTCGAATATCTTTTAATAAAGTATCTGGTAATCTTTCTTTTAGTCAGTATTATTATATACTATACTATTTGTCCCATGTTGGTCTGGGACTTAAAAAGAATGTGCCAACTGTGTTTCTTACAAGACAAGCTCGATGGCGCATTCGGTAGTGAACCTGCACCATGCGCCAAGAGTTGTGGGTTCGATCCCCACCCAGGACAAACATTCGTGTGCAGAATAGGTACTTGTGTTTGTTCTGTGTCTGGGTGTTAATATCCAATATTTAAGTATATATTTGTAATACCACTGTTGTTTCTGATATCCGTAACACAAGTGCTTAAGCTACTTACTTCGGAGTCAGATCAATGTATGTGATGTCGTTGAATATATATATTTTTTTTGTTTATTTACCTAGCATGTCGTAAAAGGCGACTAATGTTATATGGGTTTTGGGTATGTGATTGGGTAGGCGACGAGCTAGCCACGTGTCACTCCTTTATCACAATTTTCCATCTAACCCAGCCCAGTTTTATTTTTGTCTGAATGTGGTTAAAAGGGCCTGCTGTGATGTTATACATATATGTATGTATGTATTTATGCATGTAGTGATTTAATATTAAACTCTTACAAGTAAACGCGTAGAATTTATCAAAATTTAATCTAAGAGTAAGCGTGTATAAATAAGTATTACAAAATAAAAAATACGACGAGCTAGCCACTTGTCGCTACTTTTCACAATTTTCCATCTAACCCAGCCCAGTTTTATTTTTGACTGAATGTGGTGAAAGGGGCCTGCTGGGCGTATGTATGTATGTATGTATGTACTATATTATAGTGTAGGAAAAAGTAACACTTGGCTGTTTCTCTGTTGCGTTTTTACCTTCAAACCGGACCACCGGGTGCGATAAGGTAGGTCAAGAGTATGAGCCTTAAGTAAGGACTTAAGCTAATTATAATCCCGAAAAATTAATAGATCCGGCCCGATTGAATTCTATGTAATAGATTGAATTTCACGTTAAATAGCTCGTTCGTCAATATATGCTAATATTATAAATAGGAGGGTGAGTTTGTTTGCGGTGAATGAGCGGTGGCAGCTCAATGGTAAGGACACGCGCCTCTTAACCGAGGAGTGCGGGTTCGAACCCGGGCACGTACCTCTGGATTTTTCAAATTGATGTATGTATTTATACCACTACCTCGACGGAGAGGGAAAACATCGTGATGAAACCTGCAAATTCAAACAACTTTGGATTTGTAACCATGGTCCAAAAATTGTCTGGTTCCCCTATATTAGGGTTACGAAGGTCAGATCGGCAGTCGCTTCAATGTAATTACCAGACTCGCTGAATCCCGGATCATGGTCTAAGCGGACCCCGTCTAAACACGGGACATAACGCTAGGAAGATGATGAAGTGAGTTTGTTTGGTGCGCTTTTACGCTTAAACAACTAAACCGATTTAAAAATCTTATATTAATCGAAAGGTACATTATCAGCGATTAGCATAGGCTATATTTTATCTTCGTATTACTAAGGCAGAGGCCTCTCTTGTTTCAAGGATAGACAAACGACGAAAAAAGCCACGGTATTTAGTTAAGAGAGCGTCTAAAAGGTGACAACTTATGTGTTCCTCATCGTCCGTAAGAATTATGTGTTGTCACACTCAGTGACCCAGTGAACAGACATTTTTATATATATTTACTACACTCCCGGGCAGTCGTCGTAAATCTGTTTGGGACAATTAATAGCCCGGCCTTAACACGTGGGCATTAAAATTCATAAGGGTCATATTGTAACATTGGCGAGAATTAGAGTGACCTCTTTGGTGCCGGAAATGTGGACCGACGAACCGACGGACCGACGGACCGACGGACTGATGACCTATGCTTTGGAAGATAGGTGGTAAATTTCATGATATACTAGGTGACTTAGGTTAGCGGTGGTAGCTCAATGGTAAGGACACGCGCCTCTTCACCAAGGAGTGCGGGTTCAAACCGAGGCACGTACGTCTAGATTTTTCAAATCTATGTACGTATTTATACCCCTAGCTCGGCGGTGAGGGAAAACATCGTGATGAAACCTGCAAATTCAAACAACTTTGGATTTGTAACCATGATCCAAAAATTGTCTAGTTACCCTTTGTAAGAGTTACGAAAGTCAGATTGGCAGTCGCTTCAATGTTACCAGACTCGCTAAATCCTAGATCATGGTCTAAGCGGACCCCGACTAACACGGGACATAACGCTAGGATGATGAGTAGGTGACTTATAGCTACACGACACTATTTGTTATGCAGAGTCTTGGTTACTCTGGGCACTTGCCTATATAGTATCCAGTTTTAGCCTAGACACATGCTTAGAGCCCCGCGATCGAGAAGGTCTTAGATTACAAAAGGATCATCATCATCCTCCTAGTGTTATGTCCCGGCTTAGACGTGGTCCGCTTAGACCATGATCCAGGATGTAGCGAGTCTGGTAATTATGTAAGTATTTTTACATAGATTTGAAAATTCTAGAGGGACGTGCCCGGGTTTGAACCCGCACTCCTTGGTTAAGAGGCGCGTGTCCTTACCATTGAGCTACCACCGCTACACATTACAAAAGGATCATCGTTATTTATCACCGAAAAATATATTAATCTACTAATGTGTCCAGAGCCTACAGTAGGTGATAGATGGCCTTGCCTATCTCACTCAGCAACAGTATTTGAGTATAGTTTGGAGAAGAGTATTTAGATGCTTAGTGTTTTTGTCTCTTATGTCATTGGCCCTGTGAATACTCAACAAAACTTTAAAAGCAAACAAATTTACTGCATAATCCTAGTGAGCCCCGACTAGATATAAAACGTAATGTAATGAAAATGTACAACCATTGAATCGTGTTAACATAGTCAATCTATACTATACTAATATTATAAAGCTGAAGAGTTTGTTTGCTTGAACGCGCTAATCTCAGGAATTTGAAAAAATATTTCAGTGTTAGATAGCCCATTTATCGAGGAAGGCTATAGGCTATAACATTAACCATAAACGCGGGTGAAACCGCGGTCACAGCTAGTACTTTATAAGTCCCAGACAAACGGGAAAAGATCAATAATAGGCACATTCATTAAGTATTCATTAAGTAAAATAAGCTTCGAAAGTACAATAACATCTCAATTCTGAATCTTAATTTCATATCCGCCCAATAACCTTTCATTCATTAGCAGGAATTGAGTTTGAACGCGCTCGTGTCTAAACGAACCATACAAATTAATTCACTGTATAAACAATTTTCGTGTTACGCAATGCCTACCTTGTTAGGGTTGTCTAAATCACGAACAGAATGTGTCTGGTTAAATACCTAAAAAGGTTTTAAATCAACTTTGAAATGTGATATTGTTAACGCTATGTTTTTTTTTTGTAAGTGGGTGTTGAATTATGTTTTTTGAGGTAATAGCATTGCAAACTGTGTATTCACGTTTTAATTTTAATAAAAGCTTTTTTTATATAGTATTTGCGTGTGTATAATATAATGTGTGGATTTTCTGTTGTAGCGTTGTCAAAAATATATTAATTATGTCAATATAAATACTGTAGATATTTAGTTTATAGTTGAAGGTCACGGCCGTTACTTTTACAAAATTTGTATTAAAAATTTAAATTAGCATTTGAATGTGTTGTTGGTTAATTAAAAATAGGTATATTGGAGTAGTATTCGATTAACAGGTAAACTAAATCAGAGTACTAACCTACTGGTACAAAGTGAAATGGGTACAAAGATGGGGCAGGTGTCAGGTTTTATCAAGTAATAGTAATCGTCACGTGGTTCCTTAGTATTATTGCAAATTGTAATTCAACGCAAATATTTATAACCTCATCAAATAGATTGCACATTTTGATATGGTCAACTAACAAACGAACATTGTGAGTTAAATAAAAACTATTATAAACTTTACTACTTACATACATACATTCATATCATACATACTTCGCATGCATACATACATACATACATACGTATCATCACGGCCGTAATCCTCAAAGGTGTAGGCAGAGTCAAAGAGGCAACTAGCCTTCTTAACCACATTCATCAAAAAATAAAACAAATGGCTAGCTTGTCGCCTACGCAATCACACACCCAAAACCCGATATATCACAATATGCATAGCATAAGTTATCTACAAAATGCTAGAAACCGAACTCTGTTGGCACATTTTTTTTTATATCAGACCAATATGGGACAAATTTGCATGCATTTGTACTCGAGTCATGGATGTTTATAAACGTATTTAAGTATGTCTATCCGTTCACCTAGTTTCCATAGTACAAGCATATGCTTAGTTCGGTGTGTCAATCTTGAGAATTTATTTATTTATTATTATTATTTATATTTCAAGAAAATTTATGGACATTAGAATTTCGTCAACCCTACACATTCATTGTGTTAACTCGATCCTCATTTGTATGAAAGGTTGATTGATTCGTCACAATGGCGTACAATCGTATGAACGTACATCCCGTCATATCGAATTGTGTTTTCTTTCGATATATTCGGTTAATTAACTCCAATTTCCCGTATTTTAAATGCCAACAAAGGTCTGTTATGATGACTTTCATTACAGGAGATAGGTTACGGGAGAACGTAACGTAATGTTGATTTTTAGTTATCTGTGCTATGTTTTTTTTGGAAAGTGTTTTGCGGTATATGTTTATTTAAAGTGTTATTGCGTAGTGGCGTAACTATACCGTTCTAGGGCCATGGCAAATTTATTCACCCCCCTCCCCCCCTCTGTATAAAGAAGCTGAACCAACAATATTGTATTTTTTATATTGTAATACTTATTTATACACGTTTACTTGTAAGAGTTTAATAATAAATCGCTACGTGAAGTAGGTATATAGATACATACATACATACATAACATCACACCCATAATGCCCGAAGGGGAAGCCAGAGTCAAAGGGACAGCAGGCCCCATTAACCACATTCAGACAAAAATAAAACTGGGCTGGGTTAGATGGAAAATTGTGATAAAGTAGTGACAATTGGTTAGCTTGTCAAACCCGATATATCATTAGTCGCCTTTTACGCCATGCTAGACAAGAAACATAGTTGGCACATTTTTTGTAAGTCCCAGACCGACACGTGACAATGGGCTGGGTTAGATGGAAAATTGTGAAATACATACTAACTTCATAATTATAATTACTTGATTTTCTAATAATTTACTTTAAATTAAAGGTTAACCTAATTTAAAGTTTACAGTTAGTAAAATATTAATGTCGGAATACTTCGATTTGTTTTGTTTTTAAACAATATTAAATAATGTAAACTAGATCAATTTCAATAAAACTAAATAGGAAGTTATCACACTTAGTCTATTTATTATACTTGTGTATGCAACTGAGTAGGCAATTTAAATAAAATAAGTAATAAATGTTGCGAGTTGGGATTCTCCTCTGACCGGGGTGCCCCTTCCGGCTGGGGGTCCTTGGCATTTTGCCGACCTGCCACCCTGCAGTTACGCCACTGCTGTGGTTAGTATGCGCCGTCTAAGGACCAAAAGGTTCCAGGTTCAAATCTCGGGTCGGGTCAAAAATTTTGTGAAATTACGCAGTAACAGCCCGGAGTCAGGATGTTGGTTAAAACACCCCCTTGCTCGGAAAGCACGTTAAGCCGTTGGTCCTGCGCCTGACCTCTCTCCGGTCATGTCGAATTGCCGTCTCACCAGACTATGAGAGTGAAGGAACAGAGAGTGCACCTGTGTTTGCGCACACACTTGTGCACTATATCTCCTGCGTAGAGGGCTAATCTTCATTGAGATTGGCCTCCGTGACCGAAGTCGTTTAGGAGGATATTATATTGAATGTAATGTAAGAAAGGGTAGTACCATTTACCAATCTTTCGCTATGGATATCATAAATGTGAAAGTAATTTCGTTTGTTTATCAATTTGGAAGACTAAGATAAGATAAAGTGTATTTTTTATTCTAAGACAATGGATAAGTCGCAGTCATCTGGTTGAATCTGCTATTTGATTGAATGACTAGCGCATTCATTGAATGACGACATTTAATTGAAAGACTAAAGGACAACTCGTCAAGTTGTTTAATGTAACGTTCAACGTCTTGACTGAACGTCATATCGCAGTCATCTGGTTGAATCTGTTATTTGATTGAATGACTAGCGCGTTCATTGAATTACGACATTTAATTTAATTGAATTCATTCAATTTTGTTTGACTTAATTATCAAATCATAGGAGAACCGGTGTATCTTTCTACTTTTCTAACAAAAATGTGTTTCTGGCCCTTCGCCGGCCGCTGTCGCGGCACGCTCGCTTCGCTCGCTCGGATCGCGCGTTTTTGGGGTCACAGTTCTAACCTAACCTAACATACTTGTCTGGTAGCATCTCGTTTCTGGTGACAATATTTATTTATTTATTTATCTGGTTCTGTTGGTCCGCTCTGTTCGAAGGGCTATGTTACAATCCGCTAACTAGTTGGACGTTGAGTGACGATTGTTCAATCAACTTGTCAAAATGTCGTCATTCAATGAACGCGCTAGTCATTCAATCAAATAGCAGATTAAACCAGATGACTGCGACAGATAGATGACGTGGGACGAATTAAATTATCATATAACACCAATATAAGCCTTATTGTCTGGAATCATATGATCCTCTTTTAATTATAATTAAAGGCAAAGTCAATGTATAAATACTCTTTACTTATATAGGTTTAAAACAAATACTTATAAATCGTCAATTCAACAAGAAAATCAACTAATAATATGAATCTACCACCGGTTCGGAATGTTGCTTCTACCGAGAAGAAACCGGCAAGAAACTCGGTAGTTACTCTTTTCAACAACATCTTTTTACAAAGATGTATACATTTATATTTGCCTCTGAACCATGTTATGAAGTCGGTTTGTCAGACACCATAATCTATACTTATAATAAATCTGTAGAGAGGTCAATTCTGTACATGAAATATATTTTTAAAATAACTATCAGGGGGTGATTAGTGATCGATACTGATACCAAAAATGCAATCAGTAAAATTTTTGTCTGTCTGTCTGTCTGTCTGTATGTTCCTTATAGAAACAAAAACTACTTGACGGATTTCAACGAAACTTGGTACAATTATACTTTATACTCCTGGACAGGTTATAGGATACTTTTCATCACGCTACAATCAATAGGAGCAGAGTAGTGAAGGGAAATGTTCGGAAAACGGGAGAAGTTACTCCATTTTTAAGCCTCCGTCGCGTGTGCAGCCTTAATGGTTAAAGTTAAATAGAAATCATGTATGCCGGAAATAGTCTATATAATATTAACCATAAACGCGGGTGACACCGCTGGCACAGCTAGTATAAAATAATAATAAGTAAACATCGTCATTTTTATTAAAATATTTAATTTTTTAAATGTTTACTAACTAATGTTAAAGTATGTTTGTAATGATCTTACTAACTAATGTTATATACGCGAAAGTTTGTATAGATGGATGGATGGACGTGTGGATGTTTGTTACTCTTTCACGCAAAAAGTACTGCATGGATATTAATGAAACTTTACAATAGTATAGCTTATACGTTAGAATAACACATGAGCTATGTTTCATCGATGTACCACGCGAGCAACGCCAAAGCTAGTTAGTAGAATACATAACTTGACTTCTGTTATTAAGTAAAGTCAGAAACTTTTTGTAACTTATTTGCTATTGTTATTTTTACTAAACCGGCCAAATATTTTTAAAATACGTCCGCCTATTACGATATATTTATAGAATAATAAATATCTAATGATTTAATATTTTAATAAACGATCTTATTAATGTAGATAAATATGTCTGTTGTTCTTATCCTTATTTAATTGTATTATTATATTTTATTATCTTTGTCAAACTAATTGGGTACAATCGTTATTGATTTATTAATCCTTTTGTTTTAGGCGAAATTCTTCCTGATTGTGCTTCATTAATGTAGCATTAATTCACATTGTTTTGAATAGTTAATTTCACAAAATTTACTTTGTGCTACTGTTTATTACGTGTTAAATAAATTGGCTGTTACTATGTGAATACTAGGTAAACGGATAGACATACTTAAATAAGTTTATAAACATTCATGACTTGAGTAAAAATGTCCATGTTAATCACACAAAACATTTGCCCCTAGCGGGATTCGAACCCGCGACCCTTGTTTTCGTGGCTAGGGTCTCTGACCACTCGACTTACAGGCCAGTCATAGTCACAAATAGATTAAGATTAAATAGGAAAAAAAGTGTTTAGATAATAAATAAATATCCGACTACATCACATACATTGATCTGACTCCGAGGTAAGTAGCTTGAGCACTTGTGTTACGGATATCAGAATCAACAGTGGTATTAAAAATATATACTTAAATATTGGATATCAACACCCAGACACAGAACAAACACAAGTATTCATCACACGAATGTTTGTCCTGGGTGGGGATCGAACCCACAACTCTTGGCGCATGGGGCAGGGTCACTACCGCATGCGCCATCAAGCTTGTCAGATGCCATCAGATACCAGCACTCAGTAAATCTAGTCGCATTTTACGACATATTAACCAAGGAACACAGTTGGCACATTCTATTTAAGGCCCAGACCAAAATAGAAAAGTATAATAATCCTATTTCGCGAGGGTTATTTCAGAACAAAACCGCACCCACATAGATTTCAGATATTTTAACCCTTCACGCACCACAATTACCTGAGTCCTACCTAACCCTACTTCAGTACGTGCTTCTCAAGCCAAGATGGTACAAAAGGTAACAGCCGGTCAAAGTGAGCATTTACAGGTCTCTCAGGCCCCACTTGTCTGTAGGACAAAGAGCGCAATCAACATATGAGTGGAGTGAAACATTTTCAGTTTTACAAGTCTTCAGAAATCCTAAATGAGATTACGGAGGATCGCTTCAGAGAACCGTTCTCAGTTGGTACGCACTGACGTGAAATATGTATGGGGAATGTGGAGTGGCTATTGTAGAGGTTTTTTGAGTGCCTCTTTTGGCTGAAATGTGTGTATTTTTTCTCTTTTTTTTTGACAACAGGTGTAATGGAATGCAACCTTCATAGTAAACGATGCCACCAATATTGTTTTTTTTTTATCTATCCTATCTATTTCTTTTTCAAAAAGTTGTACGTTTGTGTATTTTCCGTAATTATTTTATTAAATAAATATCAGACTACATCACATACTCCTACTCCGAGATAAGTAGCTTAAGCACTTGTGTTACGGATATCAGAAACAACAGTGGTATTACAAATATATACTTAAATATTGGATAATAACACCCAGACACAGAACAAACACAAGTATTATATATCATATGAAAATTTATCCTACAACAATACAACTCTTGGCGCATGGGACAGGGTCACTACCGACTGCACCATCGAGCTTGTCATAATATAAACCTTGTTGAAGTAGTTTTATTTTATGCTCCAGTCTTCCTACTTAGGACTTCCTGAGGCGGAGGTAAGTTAGTCACTTCAATTCTGATACAAATATGTAAAAAGAGTAACGCTAAAGGAATGGCTTATTGTGTTCTTGCACTCGCCTGAGTGGTGCGTGTGAGCACGCCTCACTTATCTATACTTATAATAAATCTGTAGAGAGGTCAATTCTGTACATGAAATATATTTTCAAAATAACTATCAGGGGGTGATTAGTGATCGATACTGATGCCAAAAATGCAATCAGTAAAATTTTTGTCTGTCTGTCTGTCTGTATGTTCCTTATAGAAACAAAAACTACTCGACGGATTTTAACGAAACTTGGTACAATTATTCTTCATACTCCTGGGCAGGTTATAGTATACTTTTCATCACGCTACAATCAATAGGAGCAGAGTATTGAAGGGAAATGTTGGGAAAACGGGAGAAGTTACTCCATTTTTTAAGCTTCCGTCGCGTGTGCAACCTTAATGGCTAAAGTTACATAGAAATCATGTATGACGGAAATAGTCTTTATAATATTAACCATAAACGCGGGTGACCGCTGGCACAGCTAGTAACTTATAAGTTGGTTCAAATCTGCTCATATATACCTGCATCAGGATTTTTCAAGTCTTTGGAGAAATCAATCTAAGGAAAACTGCATATTTTAAATAACAATTAATGTGTGTCCTTCATACAATTTGTGCGATTTCCCTGTCAACGCGTTACCAAGTATCAAGAACGTAATAGACGGAATCACTAAATCCAGGATTATGATCCAAGTGTATCCTGACTTTGACCGGGATATAGCCAGGTTGCATAAAAAGCAAGGGCTATATCCATTGCACTTCATACACGAGAAGATAAATAGACATTTGCATGATTTCACTTCATTCAAAACATAAAGGTGAGTATAGACTAGAGCATTTACCTGTAACAGAAAAACGAGCCGCTCTATGATCTGTTATAATGTATCACCCTTCACAAACCAGACATCGACCACGCCCGCCGTTTTGTTACAACAATAATTGTATAAACCAACGAGCGTAATGGTGCCTTTGCACGAGCGCGGGCGATGCGCTTGCGATGCGATTTCTATTTTTCTTTTTTCTTTTAATATAATTCATCAAGATAAACGCAGCACACGTAGCTTGTAGGTCCGACATTTCAAAGAAGAACGCAAGGTACAACAAAATGTTACGGGTAAATGCACACTCGCTGTGAGCATTACGCCGAGCATTCGCAGGAACGTTACATTACGTGGAAATGCTTTGGAAACTGAGCTTTTGCCTGTATTGTACCATTCGTAAGAACGTTAGATTACACAAAAATCCTCGAGAAAATGCTCTAGTCTAAACTCACCTTAAGAGACTGTACAATCACAGATTAATATTTCTTTAGGAAACCAACAGAATCAGCAACTTATCCTCAAGTGCATAACTTCTTTAAAGCTTTTATATCTTGTTGAACAATCGCCAGCATTTGTCCCTTCTTGTTAATACTTAAACGGAGTGTGTCACAGAGTAAAAGTGCAACAAAAGATATTAAAACTTGAGTCGTTCTTTTGTCATTGCACTCTTGAGAAGTGCTTCGCGCAGAACTGGAGATGGTTTCATTTAATAAAACTGTGAAACAACTTGAGAGCGTAGGGTAAACTTGAGTTGTAGCTGCATAAGTGAAGCATTTTGAAGTTGGACGTCGTTAGTGTATTTTGTATGCAGTTTTTTTTCTAATAGAACATAGAAAAGCATAATACTTTTAATTGGTTGGTTATTTAATTGTGCCATTATATTGGTCTAGGACTTAAAAAAAATGCGCTAACTGTGTGCCAAAGAACTATAGTCACTATTTACGACATGCTAGGCATATCGGGTTTTGGTTGAGTGATTGTGTAGGCGCCAAGTTTGTCACTACTTTTTTACAATTTTCCATCTAACCCAGCCCAGTTTTATTTTTGGCTGAATGTGGTTAAAGGGGCCTGCTGCTCCTTTGACTCTCTACCCCTACGGGAATTATAGGCGTAATATTATATATGTATGTTGTCTTTTCAAAATAAAGTAAAACCCGTTAGTTCAGATTTTTGAACGTCATTTAGAGAGTTCAGGATTAACTTCCAACCAGATAAAGTTAAATTTCTAATAGTAGCTATTTCGTCGAGCATGACTTTGGCTTGGTTGTTTTTACATTGAATTGTGAACCCTTAAAGGATCTGTGTTAACAACAACGTTTAGAAGCCCTGCTATAGCTGGATAACGAAGTCCTGGGCGCGCCGCGTCCGGGGCGGGCTTGTTTCCGCGCTCACTTCCTCTGAAACTTGCCATTGCTGCTATTTTTGCGTTGCTTACCAGCAGTGAAACGACTAGGAGTTTATTAAAGGATAGTCAATTTAAATCTTTAACATAATAGAATATGTGAAATCACGAAACACTTGACATAATACATATTTCATGAGCTGTAAAAATGCTGATTCCATAGATTTTGTTTTCGTCCTGAATTGGGATGTTGACACCATTTATATTTGATTATGAAATATCAATTCTAAAAAAGAAAGTATCGTAGTATGCTGTTAAGCCTTATTGATTTTGTATCATATTGAGTCTAAAATTTTAAATTTTACAAAAACTGCTTAATATTAAGTCAGTTGACTATACAAACTAGTGACGTCACACGTTGACAAGCCCATACAAAATCTATGAAGTGATTTCGTTTTGACAGCTCTTAAAAAGTATCTCAATTGACTAGCCAGTCAACATCCCTATTGTTTAATACACCCGAAAAACTGTTAATTTTTTTCAAAGTTAGATTGATAGGCCGAACTGACTCACCCCGGGAAGTCTCGCCGATAGGGCTCGGCAAGACTTGAAGAAAAATGGGTGCACTGTTAACACTCGCGGTGAGTTCTCAGTCCAGTTCTCTTCGTTCTCTGGTATGAAAGACTTTGCTGGCGCAGGCGCTTCGATATTGTGTGTACTCAAAGTCAAAGTCAAAAGTCAAAGTCAAAAATATCTTTATTTACGTAGGATTAAAAAAAGCACTTGTAAATCGTCAAGTAGTACAAAGTAGAACAATTTGAATCTAACATACACTAGTACACTAATTATATTGTAGTCAGTATTAGCTCGGAATGAAAGATTTGGAGGAAGATTTTGGAACCCATACGGGCAGAGGATAGATGGAGAAGGCGAAAATATCTAGAGTTGGAGGATGAGGTGGACGAACCGAACATCATCGGCGAGACAAAAGTCCACAGACTTCGCTGGATCGGCCATCTTCATAGGATGGGAGAAGATTGTGCAGTGAAGCGAGCGTTCGTGGAACAACCTAGTGGTCGCCGACCCGTTGGCCGTCCCAGATACCGCTGGGGTGATGAGATTAGGAAGGAATTGCACGAGCTTCGGGTGACTGGCAGGAGATAGCACAAAACAGACCGAGGTGGAAGCTCTTATCATCGGAGGCCAATCACTCTCTTTGGGTCGCTGCGCCATTTTAGTTAGTTAGCTCACGACATACTGAGCTCAAACCAGAATGTGATGGCGTTCTCATTCTCACCCGTCAAAATCTACGTACCTAATGCATGTACTGACTCATATTACTGTAATATTGGTCAGTGTATGTACGTCACTCAAAAGGTGCGGCCAGAATACCAGTGCTGCTGTGGCGACTCTCGGGTTGCTGCAACACATGCTGAGGCTCGCACCTTGTTGACCATAACTTAATGTATTCGTTTCTGTCTCATATGACTGTATTATTTAATGGTCAATAAATGTTTTCTATTTCTATTTCTAAATCCTTTGAAGAGCGGTGGTAGCTCAATGGTAAGGACACGCGCCTCTTAACCGAGGAGTGCAGGTTGAAACCCGGGCACGTACCTCTGGATTTTTCAAGTCTACGTACGTATTTATACCACTAGCTCGACGGTGAAGGAAAACATCGTGATGAAACCTGCAAATTCAAACAACTTTGGATTTGCAATCAGGATCCAAAAATTGTCTGGTTCCCCTATATTAGGGTTACGAAGGTCAGATCGGCAGTCGCTTCAATGTAATTACCAGACTCGCTAAATCCTGGATCATGGTCTAAGCGGACCCCGTCTAAGCACGGGACATAACGCTAGGAAGATGATGAAATGTTTTCTATTTCTATTTCTATTTCTAAATCTTTTGAAGCGGGTTAAATATCCAACAACAAACGGGGACACACAAACCCGAGAATGAGAAGCTGAGAAACATATCACATTTATGTGTCTCGGGTGTTTCCGGTGCTTCTCAGCGTGAGTCTGTACCGTCTGTAAGATGTGGAAATAATTTTGAAATGTAAAAAATAATTGTGTGTCTTGATAATATGTAGTTGCGTATAAATAAATAAATATCCGACTACATCACATACATTGATCTGACTCCGAGGTAAGTAGCTTGAGCACTTGTGTTACGAATATCAGAATCAACAGTGGTATTACAAATATATACTTAAATATTGGATATTAACACCCAGACACAGAACAAACACAAGTATTCATCACACGAATGTTTGTCCTGGGTGGGGATCGAACCCACAACTCTTGGCGCATGGGGCAGGGTCACTACCGCATGCGCCATCGAGCTTGTCAAATGTATGGCGTTATCATCTCAGATTATCATAATATTCAACGTCATATCTCGTTCCAAATCAAAGTTCGCTCGGGCTGTCTCTAGATTTATTTAATCTGGTACTGAAACTAATAGGCAACACACTTTACATTCATAATCCTATCGAAGGAGAACCTGGCAGTTTGGTTCATAGTTATCTGAACGTGCCAGCTTGCGAACTATGTTTCCATCAGATAAGTTCTAGTATATTTATACTCACTGGATTTTTCAAATCTATATACATACATACATACATATATAACATCACGCCCATAATCCCCGAAGGGGTAGGCAGAGTCAAAGGTATCATCAATGTGAACTGATCAACGTCCACTTGAACCCCTCAACCACATTCAGCCATATTAGTCACCTTTTACGACATGCTAAGCAAGAACCACAGTTGGCATATTCTTTTTAAGTTCCAGACCAACACGGGACAGTAGGCCGGGTTGGATGGAAAGCTGTGAAAAAGGAGTGACAAGTGGCTAGCTCGTCGCCTACTCAGTCACATACCCAAAAGCCCGTAAACCATTAGTCGTATTTTACGACATGCTAGCCCCATGCAATAACCACAGTTGGCACATTCTTTTTTTTTGTCCCAGATCAACATGGGCCAAGTCCCAGACCAACATGGGACAATCTATATACATATATATATATATATTTTTTTAATAAATAAATTGTCCAGACTGACACCAATTCCCTAGTTTTAAACTAAGCTTATGTTTGAGGGTACTAGGCGAACGGATAGACATACTGAAATACGTTTATGTAAATCCATGACTCGAGTACAAATGTCCATGTTCATTACACGAAACATTTGCCCCTAGCGGGTTTCGAACCCGCGACCTTTGGTTTTCTGGCCAGGGTCTTATGATTTACGCAACCGGGGTTGAACCTATTGCATATGCGTGAGCTCTCACAATTGAGCCACCATCATTATTAGAGAACATTCCGGTTGACTGCCTACTACAAGTGCATATGCGGATCCTATTCAAAAACTGAGGATAAGGAGAAATGTGAGGGAATCGATCGGAAATAAGCCTCAGTGCGGCGGGACATCCGCCGGACGCGGGCTGTGACGTAGTTAGTGCAAGGGCTGATCATGGTGGTTAATGACTTTGCAGATATTTTGAGCTGATATTCAAGTAAATACTGCGTACTTAAACAGAAGCAGGGACGTAGTCTCCGCCGCATCAGTTATATCAATGAGGGTGTTTTAAATTAAAACATCAGATAGATGGCGTAACGGTGACGTACGGTCTTGTCACCCTCCTCATTGGTAGGTTTTCAGATCAAACTGACATGCTGTCAACAAAGAGCCAATAGTGACAGTGATAAGACCACGAGACTCCCTCGTGCCATCTGGCGGTTTTTGTGAAAACCCTCATTCATTCAGTATTGGGCTGAACATATGGGCGTACGCAGCTTTTGGTTTGGTACAGGAGCGGCAATTCAATAGGCAAGATGACAAAAAAATTCTGTTCAGTCGGTCGGTTAGATTATAAACAAACATTGAACACGTAGGTATTTTTTTAATTAATTGGTCAAACATTCAAGTTGCGCGTGACGTCACACATTCGTAATTTTTTTACTAAATAGTGACGACCCCCACTCCAAAACTTTGATGCTTTTTATCTTTGTGATTTTTTATTTATTTATATAGTATTTTTGTATTGTCTAACTGCAGGACTAAATAGAATTTTATTTTTTTAGTCAGTCCCTATTTTATTGATAGGTGCCCTCCCTTGCGTACGCCAATGCCTGAAGTATAGGGGCCCCGATGTTTATAAGCAAAAAATAATAGAACTTCTGTGGATTGGGATATTGGGGCTTAATGTAAAATGTGATGTGTTATATTAAGTATCTAAACTAACCTCTAGATATCTTTTAACCATTATTATTTAAAAAACGAGTTTAGTTGGTTGGAAAAAATTAAATAAAAGGTAACGAGTGGCTAGTTCGTTAGTCGCCTTTTACGACATGTTGGGTAAAGAACGCAGTTAATGCTTTCTTGTAAGTCCCAGACCAACACATAACTAATAATAATGTCCTCCTAACCGATCATGGCGGCCAATCTTAACGAGGATTAGCCAACTGCGCATGAGATATTATAGTGCACAAGTGTGTGCGCAAACACAGGTGCACTCTTTATTCCTTTACTCTCACAGTCCGGTGAGACGAAAATTCGACATGACCGAAGAGAGGTCAAGCGCAGGACCAACGGCTTAACGTGCTTTCCGAGGCACGGGGGTGATTATACCGCCAACTTCCTGCCTCCGGACTGTTACTGAGTAATTTCAATATTGAAATAACCAGCCACAAATTTTTGGCCCGACCCGGGATTTGAACCCGGGAACTCTTGGTCCTTAGGCGGGCACACTACTAGACCAACGAGGCAGTCTAGTTTAAAAACTATAAACTGTGGTAGCCAATAATAAGGGCGACATTCAATAGCCCCGTCTGTCTGTGTAATTAGGATAATCGCACGTAATGGTCGATTCCATGTTATGCGTAATTAAGTTAATTGGAAAGTAAATAGATTGATGGATCGGGTTCTATGCCAATAATAGAATTAGACATGGTTTTGGGGTTAACATGCAAGTTATAATTGTTAGACGAAGATACACATTGGATAATTTATTGAAGAGTGTTAGAGGTATGCCCACGTAGGTAAGGGTCTAATTGGTAATCTTATATATACTCAATACTAATATATAAATCTGAAAAGTTTGTTTGTTTGGTTGAACGCGCTAATATCAGGAACTATAAAATATTGTTTGTGTAGTTCATCTAACGAGGAAGGCTATATATATGTTCCCACATATATATAGCCTTCCTAGTTTTAAGTTTATTTAGTTCTAGTATAACGAAACGCAGCAATGTTGTAAAATTAGATTAAAAAAGTAACGTATCTGTCAAAGATGTTTGTGGTTGTCACTTTGGCATCTCGGCAATGACGATGTAATAACGGCTTACCAACTTTAATTTAGAATAAAGAAAAACATAGTTAATTCGCGTGTGCTTTGATTGCTATCCCCACATATACATACATACATACATACCATCACGCCCATAATCCCCGAAGAGGTAGGCAGAGTCAAAGGGGCAGCATGCCCCTTCAGCCACATTCAGCCAAAAATAAAGTCGGGCTGGGTTAGATGGAAAATTGTGAAAAAGCAGTGACAAGCGGCTAACCTGTCGCTTACACAATCACACACCCAAAATCCGCTATATATAACATTCGGAAAACAAGATAGCCGCTTGTCTCTACTTTTTCACAATTTTTCTTCTAACCCCCATGGCTGAATGTAGTTAAAGGTGCCTGCTGCCCCTTTGACTCTGCCTACCCCTTCAGGAATTAGTGAGTGAAGTTTTGTATGCTATATAACATTAACCATAAACGCGGGTAAAACCGCGGTCACAGCTAGTATTACATACAGTACCAGTTGGTCTGGGACTTAAAGAATATGCTAAGCATGTTCCTTGCTTACCTAGTCGTTAAAATCGACTATTGAACATTGGGTGGTGGGTTTGTCATGAGGTAAGCGACCAGTTAGTCTCAATTTCCAAGATGTAAGCTAGATAGCTGAATTTTAATACAGGATATGCAGCCTTTAAATCTCAATTTCTATATCTCTTAAGCGTGTGATGTTTGTAAAAAAATCCCACTTCCTTCATATATTTTCCGGTTATTAGGTAGGTACCAGGAACGATAAAAATACTCAAAAGCTCCCGAAATGAGTCCGCTAACCCTAAACCGCCGGGGTACAAAATAGCCATTCATCGCGGGGCTTAGTGGCTTCCCGGTTACGTCAACACTCTTTGAGGCGCGCCGGCCCGACCTTTATTAACGTATCGCACCGGTGCAGTGTCGTGGTGAGCTGGTCTGAAAGACCCCGCTTTGTATTAGTCTGTTTAGGGTTAAGCCGAACTTATAGCCTAGGGGGACGAATTTGCCACCTTATAAGCTGTGTTAGATAATATATTTGTACATAGTCAAATTTTACCAAAAAGTCACCAAAATCTATCGCAAAAAAATATTGAGTTGTTTAGATGGAAAATTGATAATGTCCAGTGGCTAGCATGTCGCCTAATCAATTGTAAATCCAATACACCATTAGTCGCCTTTTACGACATGCCAGGCGAAGAACACGGTTGGTAAATTATTTTCAGGACTTAGACCATCGTGGGACTTATTAAATATACAATAATTATTGTACATTCAGATTGAAAAGTCAAAGAACTGGTGCCTTTATTTTCAGGACTTAGACCATCATGGGACTTATTAAATATACAATAATTATTGTACATTCAGATTGAAAAGTCAAAGAACTGGTGCCTTTATTTTCAGGACTTAGACCATCATGGGACTTATTAAATATACAACAATTATTGTATATTCAGATTGAAAAGTCAAAGAACTGGTGCCTTTAATGAGATGGGTCGTTTCTATCGGAAATTTTAATTAGTCAACTAATTTTCATCTATCTCTTGCTAATTTGTTTTTGTATAACATTGTATCTTTTGTTCTCTTCGTCCGTTACACTCGATTTGGTTGTGAAGCCGTGCGATTATTTTTCCACGTCAGATAACTTTGTTAAAAATTTTGTTAACGTAGGAGGTCATTAATAAATGGTCGTTGTGATTTTTGGATCTTGATAAAGGTTGCAGTAGTTTTTTTACGAAATCACATACAGGTAAATAGATCAGCTTTTGAAGTAATCAAAGATTGGGGTATGGTAATGGACTATTTGGATTGTTTTGTTAAATTGACTTAACAGACCCGTTGGTCGAGTCGAGTGGTCAGAGACCTTGGCCACGAAACCAATGGTCGCGGGTTCGCATCCCGCGAGGGGCAAATGTTTCGTGTGATGAACATGGACATCTGTGCTTGAGTCATTGTTGTTTACAAACGTATTTATTTAGGTCTATCCGTTCACCTAGTATCCATAGCACAAACATAAGCTTAGTTCGGAACTGGAATGGGTGTGTCAGTCTGAAGAATTTATTTATTTTAATGTGTTTATACATATCGTCACATCTGTAATCCCCGAAGGAGTAGATAGAGACCAAGGAGCACTACGTTCTTTAGAATTTTGCCAAAAATAAAATCAATTTGGGTTACATAGAAAATAGTCATAGCAACATTCCTTCTACCTTACCTACCTTTGCCAATTGACTAAGTGTAAATAAAGATTTAAAACCAAAACTTGTATGGACCAAGGGATCAGCGTCGTAAATAGCTACGAATGCTGTATATGGAAATATAGTGTTTCTAAAAGACTTCTAATGGACGTATCCATTGGAAGTCTTTGAAAAATAAACTTGCAAAGTTTATACATATTTTGTCATGTCCTTTTTTCGATCCGTATGTGTTTGTGCTTCAGTAAAAAACACAAACAAAAAATAAAACAGGGAAAAACATAACTTAATAATTTTACTAATTTTTTTACTAATGGGCCCTTCTTTTGCCATGTCACTAGTTTTCAATGGCATTTGAAATACTTTTGAGAAAGCCCTTTCGATCTGACATTGAACTAAAATTACCGTGATGAAATATCGACCTATTGAATAAAATAAAAACTTTATAACAAAAAAATTTAAAACCAAAAAATAATAAATAAACCTCTTTTTTTAACCTTAATACATACATACATACACAACATCACGCCCACAATCCCCGAAGGGGTAGGCAGAGTCAAAGGGGCAGCATGCCCCTTCAACCACATTCAGCCAAAAATAAAGCCGGGCTGGGTTAGATGGAATATTGTGAAAAAGCAGTGACAAGCGGATAACCTGTCGCCCACACAATCACACACCCAAAACCCGATATACCATTAGTCGTCTTTTACGACATGCTAGGCAGGAACCACAGTTGGCATATTCTTTTTAAGTCCCAGACCAACATGGGACAGTGGGCTGGGTTGGATGGAAAGCTGTGAAAAAGGAGTGACAAGTGGCTAGCTCGTCGCCTACTCAGTCACATACCCAAAAGCCTGTAAACCATTAGTCGCCTTTTACAACATGCTAGGCAAGAACCACAGTTGGCACATTCTTTTTTTTTTGTCCCAAATCAACATGGGCCAAGTCCCAGACCAACATGGGACAACCTTAATAACCTTAATAACTAAGTTTTTAAGCCATTGTAAGTATACCTGAGTAATTTTGAGTCAGGACCAAACTATTGTTAATTTGGTTATTTCTTTAGTATTTAAAGTAACTTAATGATCTTTCTTCGTTGATGTGTTGCGGTTGATTTTTATGTTAAAATGTATTTTTTTTGTGGATAATTAAACTATTTACTATATGCTTAAAGGACATGTCCAAAAATGTATGGAGCAAAAACCCAGAATCGACAGGAATGAAATGTATACCAGTGGATTGACATTGAAATATAATATAATGTTACCAAGGGGGCAACCCTGAAATCGTTATAGTATAGGAGCTAGGAGCAAAATAAAATAAGAAAAAAAAATCGTTTAAAACAATAATAAAATAAGTTTACGTCATGTTGTGGCTTAATATGACGTTGTTTTAATGTTGTATCACCTGTGATAATTATCATCAACACATTTCACAAGCAACAGCAATGTAATAACAACATCATATTAAATCACAACATAACAAACACTCTGTTTTTTGTATATTTTTTTTTCTTTTGGCCCATAGATACTACAATCGTTACAGTACTGTGTGTATTATTGGTAATTCTGTGGCTAAAGATTGCAAATATAAAAATAATTGGTATAGTATAGGAGCTAAGTCCCGGTGTGACTCCAGAAACTCGAGGGACAAAACATGATGCCGCCTTTGTAGAACAGAACGGGGACAAGTCACACAACGGTTACGTTCATCCATTTTAAACAATATCCAGTCGCAAAGAAAATCGAAGTCCGGTTTAACGCGCCACAGTTTCGAATCAACAAGAAAAATCAGTGTCCAGTATACAAAAGCAGAGGTCAAGTTAAAATCCACGAAGTAAAACAAAGCACACAGATCACAACGAAAACAAACGAAGGACTGCGACGGGATATGGTCGTTAGTCGTTACCTGCCTGCCACACCGCCCCGCCCCCCACGTCACCCCGTCCGCCGTGCCGCGCCCGCGCATAATAGCCAGTAGCAACTGTGTAGGGTTGTAATAAGATGATTTTTGCCCACCGTAAAAAAAAAAAAAGTAGCAACTGTGTATTTTTTTTATTTGCAATCCTTAGCAACAGAATTACCAATAATACACACAGTACTATAACGATTGTAGTATCTATGGGCCAAATAAAAATAAAAAAACATTAAAAAAAAGAATTTTTTACTTATTTTATTTTGCTCTTAGCTCCTATACTACAACGATTTCAGGGTTGCCGCTTTGGCAACATTATATTATATTTAAATGCCAATCCATTGGTACACAGTTCATTTCTGTCGATTCTGGGTCATTTTTTGGACATCATCTTTTGATTACCTAATAATAGCTACCTACCTTAGGTAGCTATTTTAATAGTAGGTAGTACTTTATGTAGGTACACAACTCAGCATTCAAATGTGTGGGAACAATAAATCACCCCTATTTTGCCACCTTCAGGTAGACTTTTATCCAAATTTATATCGGAACTACTTCGAAGTATACCGAGAAAGTTATGCGTGGTAATACATAAAAAAATATACGCGTCGACTTAAGAACCTCTTTCGTTATTTTTTCGGCGGTCTGATTATACATTTTAAAATTTCAACCCTAGCTAATTATGCGTAAGACTTAATAATATTGATTATAGCCAAACGAAATCTCTGCGCATAATTTAATGTATATATACATTTCGATTTCGTTTTGCTTTTACCTACATTTAGGGCAATCGGTCGAAATTTTTATTAGGTACCAATAATATCAGTAGAATTAGTAAATTTATTCAATGAAAAATCTGCTCAAATTTTGTAAAATCAAGCCTGTGTTACCAAAATAAAGGATCCCTTGCATCCGTAATGAGTGTCCAAAATTTCTTTATTTTTTAGTGAGTATATGTGTGAATAATTTAATTTAACTAGCTTAAAATTTTTTTTTTTCAGAATCAACAACAGGCATCGGAAATACACAAACCTAAGAAACACCAGTTTTATCTAAAGATTGCGCGCGAGTTGAATGCAGTCGGGGTCTGAGACGAGACATACCTACCTGAGCTCTGCATTCAACTCGCGCGCTATCTGTACACTTATGTGTGCTGGTGCGAGGTTTGTACCTGCGTAACTTGCGTTCGACGTGAAATCTGAGTCATTGCAATAATAGACTGCATAGGTAATCATCAGTGTGTGAACGATATTAAAGCCGTTTAGGACTCTTTATTATTGCACTGGACTCTTAATTGTCAAATATACATTACATTATGTACTTACGCATGTATCCAATTAAGAGTATCTTGTTGTAACTTAGATTTGCATTAAACTGTAAGACATACCTGAAACAAAAATAAGCAATCTTTAATATATATTAATTGTTTACATATTGTCCTGAGTTCATCTGGTTGGTTGGTTAGTCTTAAAAATAATGCGCCAATTGTGGTTCTTGCCTAGCAAGTCGTAAAAAGTGACTAATGGTATATCGGATTTTGGGTATGTGATTCTGTAGGCGACGAGCTAGGCACTTGTAACTTTTTTACAAAATTCGATCTAACTTAGACCAGTTTTATTTTTGGCTGAATGTGGTTAAAGGGGCTTTCTACCCCCTAACTCTGCCTACCCCTTCGGGGATTATGGGCGTGATGTAATGTGTAATTTTAACATAATAAGACCTTTATCATCGCAAAACCGGGCGACAATAATTGATGAGCTACTTGTTATAGTACTCAGGAAACCCGACCACGAAATTCAGGTTCGAATACTGCTAGAGACAAATGTTCATGTGATGATCATAGTCATTTGTATTCTGGTCATATACTATCCATTGTCTAACAATCAAAGCAGCTTTGTTATCCTTAATTAACTTATTACTACATAATTAAGTAATTATTTTTCCGTAATTACCTGTATTTACAACATGACTATTTTTTTTAGAAAGTTTAAGTATAAGGGTATATTTGATATGATTCATAACAAAAAAATAGCATTGAATTTATAGTTTCCACTTTTGAAAACCGTAAATAATTATATTTTTAAGTCGTATAGTTTAAACGCAGTTGAATCACAACATAATGTATAAAAACACAACATTAAGAACATATTTTTTTTACACAGTCGACTATTTTCCCGCTACTTTTCAGATAAATAAGTGGTGTCCAATAAGTCTACCGTTCAGCCTAGCAAACAATGACTATCAATTTCCAATATTTCATCTGCCTAGATCGTAAGTGCCCGCTGGGAGGAAAATATTCTACTTCTTTTTTAGTTTCGTATTTTTTGCTCATCATCCTCTTCATAATAATGAAGATCACAACATAAATCAGATATTTTATAAACTTTACCTTTAAATAATCTATATCGAGGATAAGCATCGATAATAATCGGTTTTTTATCGAGTTAACGATTCACGTAATTGGATATTTATTAATACCAACACTTTAAATTATAGAACACGTGCTTCTGCCTCTGGCTTCGCTCGCGTGTTACATCAATAAAACATAGTACCTACTGTGTGTTTCTCTGATACGTGAGCTATTATATTTTTGTAAAGTTTAATTAAAATTAATTATGTAGCTTTTGGGTGAAAGAGTAACAAACATCCACACATACTTACTTACTTACTTTATTATATTAGTAGGATTAATAAACGCAAGTATAATATTAATGTTTTTTTAATACCTATTCTGTTCATATTACTTTTTTGTTATAAAGTCATTTTAAGGTAAGTGGTCAGACTTTGCTATATTGTAACATTATTATCAAGTACTTATCTTCATTAATTTTATACCTATGTAAAAATAAACGTTTGCACCATTTAAAGTAAGTGAATTGATTCAGCTGTTAAAAAAAAAAGGTTTTATCTCAGAATCCGACCCAAGTCACTTCTATTTCTATCTGAAAGCGGTTTAAGAAGGTTGCTGCTCCTTGAACTCTGCCTAATAACGGGCGTAATGATATGTATGTAGAAACCACAGATCACAGAAATACTAGTAGAAACATTTATTGGTTCGGATACAGGCAATGAAAAACAAAAAAAAAAACATTAGATACGCAATAAAAAAAAAAGTTGTCATGGCGATCGGTTCACTCTGCCTACCCCGTCAGCTAATTGGCGTGAATTATAAAAAAAAAGCAATGACAATTTTGAGTTTGGAACGGTATAGGTTTCTGTTGCTTTTGTTTTTTTTTTGTGGGAGGCACTACTTCTTAGATTTTAATATGTATAATCATTGCTGGAATCAGTTAGATGAAAGACGATTTATCTCAAGAAACATAAGTTATTCGCTTTTGTTAGATATAGTTATTAATGGTTTACTAGTGACTTGTATAAATAAGTAACTAACTAACTAACTAAACTTCAGGCCACTTCCCTAGCGGGTAGGCAGAGAGAACTGAACGCCATATGGCACGATCCTTACACGCCTCACTCGCCTCTTTAACATTCATGATCCTTTTCATACAAGCTCTACGGTTTTTATGACTCCTAACATCACCTTCTGTTTATAGACGACCAATCTGGTCGTGGTAGGTGAGCCTGGGCCTTTCGCGGCTCCTACATCCTTCCTCTTTCGCATTGTATATCTGTGTAGTCAATCTTTCGTCATCCATTCTTTCCACAAGTCCGAAACACCTGTATGACTTGAATTTGTGCACAATTATTATGTACTAATTATTAAATATTATTTTTATTTTAGTTATCATGTAGAACTACACAATGCAATTCGCGTTTAGTCCCGTTAGAATAGGGATGATAACTGCATTAAAAAACTATAATTCTATTTAGTCCGTCAGTTAGATATACAAAAATACTAGACACATATTTTTAGCTTTATCAAATTAACAAAAAATCACAAAGATAATGAGCATCAAAGTTTTGGAGTGAGGGCTTGCGACGTCACTACTTTGTAAAAATTGTACGTAAGAGTGACGTCACGCGCAACTTGTAAGCATTGTATCTTCGTCAATGTTTGTTTGACAAATAAATTAAAAAATACGTGTTCAATAATTTTTTATAATCTAACTGACGGACTAAGCAGAATTTTTTAGTCATCTAGCCTATTGTTTCTAGTGTTAATTCAACGCGAAAGTTTAAAATGATAATGGCTATATTTAGTTTATGCTTAACTACTTACCTACTTGTTTAAATCATTATTCTTAGGAACTAATTAAAATAAATGTTGTAAATGTGCAAACATTTTTTTTATTCCTATTTTTCAAAATGACTTAAAGTTCATCAGCTTTCAGCATTGGTTATTGCAAATTTTTTACTCGTTTTAATAAATCCTTGTGATTGTGTAGGCGACGAGCTAGCCACTTGGTACTACTTTATCACAATTTCGATCTAACCCAGCACATTGTCCCGTGTTGGTCTGGGACTTAAAAATAATGTGCCAACTGTGGTTCTTGCCTAGCATGTCGTAAAAGACGACTAATGGTATATCGGGTTTTGAGTACCTATGTGATTGTGTAGGCGACAAGCTAGGCATTTGTCAGTAGGTACTTTTTCACAATTTTCCATCTAACCCAGCCCAGCTGCCTCTTTGAGTCTGCCTACCCCTTCGGGGATTATGGGCGTGATGTTATGTATGTTCAAAAATCCTATTTTAGAATAATGCGTTGAATAAATAGGTAAGAGATTCCGTATATGTCGCTTTTTATATACAATAAGTTATTAATTTATTATAATAAAAGAGCGGTGGAAGCTCAATGGTAAGGACACGCGCCTCTTAACCGAAGAGTGCGGGTTCAAACCCATATGTACCTCTGGATTTTTCAAATCTATGTACGTATATATACCAATAGCTCGGCGGTGAAGGAAAACATCGTAATGAAACCTGTAAATTCAAACAACTTTGGATTTGTGACCATGATCCAAAAATTGTCTGCTTCCCCTATCTTAGAGTTACGAAGGTCAGATCGGCAGTCGCTTCAATGTAATTACCAGACTCGCTAAATCCTGGATCATGGTCTAAGCGGACCCCGTCTAAACACGGGACATAACGCTAGGAAGATGATGAAGTTATTATTATTGGAGTTGACTACAATGCTGATATTCTGTAAGAACGATGTGAGATGCGTCGTTTAATAATGAACTGACATTAAAGTACGGCCTCGTGATTTCGCCCTTTATTATCTGTGAGACATATTATCTTCCTCTTTGGCTAGGATTGTCAACTTGGAGAAGTGTATTTTATGTTTGAAAAACATGACTTATTCTTTCATTTTTATCTTAGTTTTGCTTACAGAAATGAATTGTGGTTTAATTCTTTTTTTAATTACTTGTATTATCTTGTATTTTCGGTGATGTACTTGTTAATTACCATAAAAAAACGATCATAAAAAGTAAACAGCGCTAGTTTATTTATTAATTTTATAAATGCAAGCGATGCATGTACCTACATATTTATGTAATACTGTCTCTGAACTATGCCAAAGATAATAATATAAGTATTCGACAATAAACAAACAGTAAAACTCACTTACGCACTTTTAATAATCATATAACTGGTCACCCCAATTATCTAAAGCGTTTTTCGGGTCTCTATTTAGGTTTTTTTATAAAAATGTCCCACCATGTTGGTCTGAAATAAAAAAAAAATCTCTGTGTCTGCTAGCTTTTTGTGAAAGGTAACAAATGGTGTATCGGGTGTTGTGTATGTGATTGTGTAGGTAACTTACCCTACCCTTTGTAGTTGCACTTTGAACGCAAGTACACTTGATATGACAAGCTCGATGGCGCATTCGGTAGTGACCCTGCCCCATGCGCCAAGAGTTGTGAGTTCGATCCCCACCCAGGACCAACATTCGTGTGATGAATACTTGTGTTTGTTCTGTGTCTGGGTGTTAATATCCAATATTTAAGTATGTATTTGTAATTCCACTGTTGTTTCTGATGTCCGTAACACAAGTGCTTAAACTTACCTTGGAGTCAGATGAAGTGATGTGATGAAGTCTGATATATATTTATTATTATTTATTTATTTACACGTAGAAGCTGTAATCTAAACATTATGTACTGATTATCTTGAAATTTTAAGATGTATACAGAATCCGGCAACCCTACTCCTGGATCATGCCCATCAAATTGACAACTACCCAGTAACATAATATAAAGCAATTAGCCAGCCTCAGTTAATTATATCGCGTCTGTGTAATTAAATTTAAACTTGGCTTAACTGCGGTCGGCAGTCTTCCTGGGTTGCGGTCGTGGGTGAGATCTTAAGCGTTTGTTTTTGATCAGGTAAAGACAAAAGGAAGACATAGTCTTTCTAATGTTATAAAATAAATATCCGATTACATCACATACAACTCTATGAGCGGTGGTAGCTCAATGGTAAGGACACGCGCCTCTTAACCGAGGAGTGCGGGTTCAAACCCGGGCACGTACCTCTAGGTTTTTTAAATCTATGTACGTATTTATACCACTAGCTCGACGGTGAAGGAAAACAATGTGATGAAAGCTGCAAATTTAACTTTGGATTTGTAACCATGATCCAAAAATTGCCGGTTCCCCTATCTTAGGGTTACGAAGGTCAGAACGGCAGTCGCTTCAATGTAATTACCAGACTCGCTAAATCCTGGATCATGGTCTAAGCGGACCCCGACTAAACAAGGGACATAACGCTAGGAAGATGATGATCACATACAACTCTATATTGTCATTGGTTTTTTTTCTAACTAAACTTCACGCCAATTACCTGACGGGGTAGGCAGAGCGTGAGTGAACCGATCGCCATATGAAACCTTTTTTCTATACGCCTTTTTGTTATTTCGTAATGGTTTTTTGTTTTTCGTTGCCTGTATCCGGACCAATAAATAAATAAAGAAATAAATATTAGACTACATCACATACATTGATCTGACTCCGAGGTAAGTAGTTTAAGCACTTGTGTTACGAATATCAGATTCAACAGTGGTAGGTATTACAAATATACAAGCCTATTTTTAGTCTATATGAAAACCAAACAAGGGTT
Source organism: Glyphodes perspectalis (assembly GCA_951394215.1). Lineage (NCBI taxonomy): Eukaryota > Metazoa > Arthropoda > Insecta > Lepidoptera > Crambidae > Glyphodes > Glyphodes perspectalis. The sequence continues at coordinate 1,406,695 of OX596218.1, forward strand.
ATATGGGTGAGCGATGGTAACTCAATGGTAAGAACACACGCCTCTTAATTGAGGTGTGCGGTATCAAACCCGGACATGTACCTCTGGATTTTTCAATTTTATGTACGTATTTATACCACTAGCACGGCGGTGAGGGAAAACATCGCGATGAAACCTGCACATTCTAATAACTCTACGCTAGCTCTAAATATAGATATCGGATTCATATATACTCTAAATATATAAATGCCCGAGTTTTGCATCAACACTCCTCACATGTAAATAAATGATTTAATATAAACATACAGACAGACTACATCACATAAGTTGATCTGATTCCAAGGTAAGTAGCTCAAACATTTGTTTTACGGATATCAGAGTCAATAGAGGTATTAAAAATATATACTTAAATATAATATTTACACCCAAACACAAAATAAACGCTAGTATTTATTTCGTATATGTTTGTCTTGGGTGGTGATCGAACCCACAACTCTTGACGCATGGGACAGTCACTAATGCGCCATAGAGCCAGTCATGTGAATGCGTGCCCTTACTATAGATACAGCAATCACAGTGAGTATTAATGCTACGAATTGATGTTCGTTTTGTGCTACGTAATGTTACAGTGATGTGTCATCGTAGCATTAAGATGTGTGCTACGAAATGAGTGTTATATCTGCTACGCAAAATGCTACGCACATTCGAATCTGCTACAATAATGTATGGTGTTCAGACATACGTGATACGTGAGAAGTGGTAGCTCACTGGTAAGGACACGCGCCTCATTTCCGAGGGGAGCAGGTTCAAATTCGGGCACGTATCTCTAGATTTTACAAATTTACGTACGTATTCCTACCACTAGCTTGGCGGTGCGGGAAAACGGCTTGATGAAACCTGCACATTCTAATTACTGTGGATGTGTATGCATGACCCAGATTGCCTAGTTCTACCTATCTGAGGGTTTACGATGGTCAGATCGGTAGACGCTTGAATATTGGTAACTATTACCAGACCTGCTAAACCTGGATCAAGGTCAATGCTTGCACCGAAAGTGGAGGAAACTCCTCCATGCTAGATCTTGGACCAACTTCCAATTATACGTCTTGGTTTATTGTATATAAGTACTTAAATGAGAATTACTTCATCAGCGTCTGTCGTATATTGGTCAGTTAATGTCATCTGTTGACATCATAAATCTGGGATTGACACAGATCTTGAAACTACTCTCTTGTCTGTCTTCATATGTGGACCTTTACAAATAATATGTTATGCTAGAACTTTAACTTAGAAAAAATAGAAACCTCTTATTAGGTCGGAATATGGTCAGATTAAAAAAAATACTAATATTATAAACGCAACACTTTCTATAAATGGATTGTACTGCATGGATTTTGATGATACTTTGCAAGAATATAGCATATACATTAGAATAACACATAAGCTATGTTTCATATATGTACTACGCGAGCAACACCGCGGCCAGAAACTAGTTGAGCTATAATTAAGAATAGTAATGTTTAGAAAAAAATTGGGGACATTTTCTTTATGTACCAGTGGCCAGTACTTAAAAAAATAGTAAATAACAAATTATGGATTCCGGTAATTTATTTTATCAAAAAGTACCGAGAATTTGATAGTGACTCGCTTTCGTACCCATTGAATGAAACGGGTGATATTGTAGACTGGCAGTGCCCGCGGTTTCACCCGCGTTTGTGGTTAATGTTATATAGCCTATAGCCTTTCTCGATAAATGGGCTATCTAACACTGAAATAATTTTTCAAATCGGACCAGTAGTTCCTGAGATTAGCGCGTTCAAGCAAACAAACAAACTAACTCTCCAGCTTTATAATATTAGTATATGTATGTTTCGTTTCGACATCCATTATTAATAAGATATACTAAGTATACATTGTACGACTATATGAAGAATAAAATGTCCTATCTTTTAGCCCTTAGCTTATCCAGCTCTGGAAACTAGTTTATAGTGAATTTCAGTCCAAAGTTTTCCTTTAAGGTTCATATCTTGATATTCTGGATAATATATCTGGTCTGGATAATATAGTCTGGGACTTAAAAAAGAATGTGCCAACTGTGTTCCTTGCCTAGCATGTCGTAAAAGGCGACTAATGGTTTATCAGGTTTTGGGTATGTGATTGTGTAGGCGACGAGCTAGCCACTTGTCACTGCTTTTTCACAATTTTCTATCTAACCCAGCCCATTTTTATTTTTGATTGAATGTGGTTTAAGGGGCCAGCTGTCCCTTTGTCTCCGCCTACCCCTTTGGGGATTACGGGTGTTAAGTTGTATGTATGTACGTACATTGTATATATGTATATGCTGAAGGAGATATAAGTCATTATGAGTAGGTACGTTACCTCAAGCTGACATACTGACTTATTAATTACTGTATAAACATATAGACATTGAGATGTTCTGAGTTCTCAACCATTTAAATTTGCCCGGATTATGTAAGTCGAAATTAATTCCACGTTGATTTTAAACTTATTAATTATGGATCACAATAATTTATGGCAATTATGTAATAAGCCGATTATCATTTCAGTTTCAATTTGATTATAATATTAATAGTTAAAGCTAATTTGTATGTTTTAATTTGTGCTGAAAGAGACATATAACTGTGGTTTCCCACGGGTGTAATTTGTGGGGGGAGATAAGACGTGGTCTCTGGTCTGGTGACAAGCGGTGAAGGGGTGACGCATTGATGAATGATGTGATATTTCCGTTTTGTTCGTGGGAGGTCTTGGAATATAAAATATTTTGCCTGATAATATGGTCTGGGACTTAAAAATAATGTGCCAACTGTGTTTCTTGCCTAGCATGACGTAAAAGGCGACTAAAGGTATAACGGGTTTTGGGTATGTAATTGTGTAGGCGAAAACTTTGCCAGTTGTCACTACTTTTTCACAATTTTCCATCTAACCCAGCCCAGTTTTATTTTTGGCTGAATGTAGTTAAATGGGCCTGCTGCCTCTTTGACTCTGCCTACCCCTTCGGGGATTATGTTATACATACTGCTTTATATTTACGTGGTGAAATAGCCTTGTCTAGATTATAACTTTGGTCGTTATATATTTATTCATGATTAAAATGTCTTAATTTTTTTGTCTATCAGTTGTTTTGCATGTATCATGTACTGTAATGTTTTACATACAGATTGCGCGCGAGTTGAATGCAGTCGGGGCCTGAGACGAGACATACCTGAGCTCTGCATTCAACTCGCGCGCTATCTGTACCTAGATTGAACTGATAGCGTTAAAAAGATACAGCCACTTAGAGAGTGGTTTGATACACGTATATATGATAAAATATATATAAGGTATTACTTACGTAGTAACTATTCAGTAATCTGTGGTGTTACTAGCGTTTATGCGCGGTTTCGCCCACTGCAAATTCGGTCTGTTAGAGAGAGTTTATCGTGTGCTTTTTATCATTTGAAGGTATATTTTCCGAACATACAGATAGAGATAGTTTTGCATTCATAATATATGTAAGATTTGATGAGGAATCTCGGTCTAATAGACTATTTTCCTCGAATTTTTTTTATAGTCCACTATTGAGATACATACATAACATCACGCCCATAATCCCCGAGAGGGTAGGCAAAAGGGCAGCAAGCCCATTCAACCACATTCAGCCAAAAATAAAGCCGGGCTGGGTGAGATGGAAAATTGTGAAAAAGCAGTGACAAGCGGCTAACCTGTCGCCTACACACTCACACCCAAAACCCGATATACCATTAGTCGCCTTTTACGACATGCTAGGCAAAAACCACAGTTGGCATATTATTTTTAAGTCCCAGATCAACATGGGACAGTGGGCTGGGTTGGATGGAAAGTAGTGAAAAAGGAGTGACAAGTGGCTAGCTCGTCGCCTACTCAGTCACATACCCAAAAGCCCGTAAACCATTAGTCGCCTCTTACGACATGCTAGGCAAGAACCACAATTGGCACATTCTTTTTTTTTGTCCCAGATCAACATGGGCCAAGTCCCAGACCAACATGGGACAAACTATTGACTATTCCACTATTGAGATTAGCAAAAAATTTTGCTTACTCATTTTTTTATTTGTTCAAAAATCTAAAAAATATGAAGATACAGCGCGTTAAAATACCGCGTAAAGTCACTAGGTGTGTAAAATTTTACCGTCCAAGTGATGTAAAATTACAAAGACTATATCATTAGCAAAAAAACGTATTTAAAATTTTTTGATGATCTAACTTATGGACTAAAAAGTTTTTTTGAGGATAATACCCCATTGTTAGGGACCCTATTAGGCCGAAACGAAACTAAATTCTACAGGTTTGAATCCCGCTGGAGATAAGACAGTAAAGGTCGAGAAATGGGTCTTAGAAAAGATGCTTAAAGAATCTTCAACTGATGGGTCAGCGTCCATATTTCAGTTCCGTGTCATTACACTAAATAACTGTAGTCGTAAAATGTCAAGTTTAACACTATCACGACCAACTTCTAGGTAGTCTCGCTCAAGTAATGAAAACAACAATTCGGGGCAGACATTGTAAAGATGTAATGCAAAACTTGGTGAATTAATTTGCAATTTAAGCATAGTACGGATTTCCTTCTACTTACTACAAGCAGTTATTCAGGAAAAATGGTTGGAGCTTAGCAACTCAGAAGCAGTTTAGTACGCCAACACTATGAATGGGGATGCTGACTGGCTAGTCAAATGAGATACTTTTTAAAAGCTGTCAAAACGCATTCACTTCATAAATGTTGTATGGGCTTGTCAATTCATGACGTCACTAGTTCGTGTAGTAAACTGACTAAATATTAAGCAGTTTTTGTGAAATTTAAAATAGTGGAAACAATATTCAAAATCGATAAATAAATAAATAATAATAAATAAATGTCCGACTACATCACATACATTGATCTGACTCCGAGGTAAGTAGCTTAAGCACTTGTGTTACGGATATCAGAATCAACGGTGGTATTACAAATATATTCTTAAATATTCAATATTAACACGCAGACACAGAACAAACACAAGTATTCATCATACGAATGTTTGTCCTGGGTGGGGATCGAACGCACAACTCTTGGCGCATGGGGCAGGGTCACTACCGACCACCGAGCCAGTCAATTGCTCGTGACTGTACTCTCTTAAGCCAGCAAAGGGTGCCGAGAAATCCGATACCCAAAAACGTATTTCGGATAGTTCTGAATAAAATAGTAGGATATTTACAAGTCTCGGTACAACCTAATTTGCCTATTTAGGGAAATCTCCCTTGAAAGGGTTGCCAACCTAATTACCGTTTTAGCCGGCCATCTGTCAAAGGTCGGGCTTTGCCCGATTTCCTTGACGATTACGTAGGCGGCTTAATTCTTTTCCACTTTTTCCCGGGTAATACTGGCCGGGAAAGGATCAGGATAAAAAACGGGAATTCGTCTTCCTTTTTTATTTATAGACCGGTTATGTTATAGAATTTAGGGATCACTATATATATATATATACATACACATTCAACATCACGCCCATAATCCCCGAAGGGGTAGGCAGAGTAAAAAATAAAGCCGGGGTGGGTTAGATGGAAAATTGTGAAAAATCAGTGACAAGCGGCTAACCTGTCGCCTACACAATCACACACCCAAAACCCGATATACCATTAGTCGCCTTTTACGACATGCTAGGCAAGAACCACAGTTGGCACATTCTTTTTTTTGTCCCAGAGCAACATGGGTCAAGTCCCAGACCATATATCTATTATACTATATATATTATATATATATATATATATATATATATATATATATATATATATATCCAATCCTAAAAAATCTGTTGCAAAATAGTTTAGAAAATGGCTTTCAATTCGGATTATTCATAGCTTTGTTGGCGAGCCCTTTTTTCGCAAGAACTTAAAAAAAAAACATGGATCGCTGACTTGATACCAAAGGGCTTAATAGAAAAATAATACTGCTTACAGATAAAAAACTCAAAGTTGGGCGAAATCTTTTACTTGGTATCTTTTTTATTGTTTTAGTGACCTAAATGATCTTGTAAAGATCACAGATAAACAGGCAGACAGAGTTACTTATCCCATGCTTAAGCGACGAACCAACTAACATAACACACACATAACATAACATCACGAAGGGGTATGGCAGAGTCAAAGGGGCAGCGGGCCCCTTTAACCACATTCAGTCAAAACAAAACTGGTCTGGGTTAGATGGGAAATTGTGAAAAAGTAGTGACAAGTAGCTAGCTCGTCGCCTACACAATCACACACCCAAAACCCCACATACCATTAGTCACCTTTTACGACATGCTAGGTAAGAAACACAGTTGGCACATTCTTTTTTTTAGGTCCCAGACCAACATCGGACGAACCAACTGTGATTTAATATGCGTAAAAGATTAAACTTTAAAAAAATATATCGTTTTTTATGGTCTTATTATGCGGGAAAAACTGAAATCCATTGATCCACACGAACTAGACTCCGCAATAGGGATGATAACTGCATTAAAAAACTATAATTCTATTTAGTCCGTCAGTTAGATTATATAAAAATACTACACATATTTTTTGATTTATCAAATTAACAAAAAATTACAAAGATATAGAGTACCAAAATTTTAGAGTAGGGCTTGTGACGTCACTTTCAAGTAAAAATTTCACCTAGGTGTGACGTCACGAGCAACTTGAAAGCACTGTATCTTCGTCAGTGTTTGTTTAATAGTTGTGTAAATATTTTTTTATAATCCAACTGACGGACGAAATAGAATTTTTGAGTCATCTAGGCTACGGTCGGAATCGAAACAGTGTGTTCCAGTAGCCCCTCGGGCTTCGCCCCATCGTGGGGCAACTGGGATTGGAACAGGCCTGTCTAAATGTGCACCCCTACTCATTTCTTCAAAGTCTTCCAAGTGTATGTTTTTTATTCTCCTCTACTTTGACGCAGGAAAATGCATTATGCATCTTCACCTCTATTCACCCACGGTCAACACGGCCCACCTCAGCAACGATATGCCTAGAACGACTATAAAATATTCGTATTTGCATGAAAGTTTCAATGATTGGTCTTGTCAGGTTGGTCATGGTCATACTCCTAATCTGACATCATGGCAACATTTGTATATAATAATAATGTCGATCACGGCGGCCAATCTCAACAAGGATTAGCCAACTGCGCAAGAGATATTATAGTGCACAAGTGTGTGTGCAAACATAGATGCACTCTCTGTTCCTTCACTCTCACAGTCCGGTGAGACGGCAATTCGACATGACTGGAGAGAGGAAAGGCGCAGGACCAACGGCTTAACGTGCTTTCCGAGGCACGGGGGTAATTTAACCGCCAACTTCCTGACTCCGGACTGTTACTGAGTAATTTCAATATTGAAATACCCCCAAATTTTTGGTCCGACCCGGGAATGTAACCCGGGACCTCTTGGTCCTTAAGCGGCGCAGGCTACCACTAGACCAACGAGGCAGTCATTTGTAAATATTATTGTTATGACAAGTTTCGGACTATTAACGAATTTCGATCAACTTCTAATCGAGTGAGTGCTAGGTCTTGATGGTAATTTTAATCCCCATCCATTATTCAAATTGAGGTCAATTGTTCTATATTACTAATACACATTCCGTCATGTCAAAGGAATGGTCATTTCGTACTCATGAATGTTATTGCCTCTTATATGTCATATCTACATCTTACTAATATTATAAACGCGAGGGTTTGTATGGATGGATGGATATGTGGATGTTTGTTACTCTTTCACGCAAAAAGTACTGCATGGATTTTAATGAAACTTTACAATAGTATAGCTTATACATTAGAATAACACATAAGCTATGTTTCATCGATGTAACACGCGAGCAACGCCGCAGGCAGAAGGTGAGGGAACACATCGTGATGAAACCTACACATTTCAACAGCTATAGATGTGTTACTATGATCCAAAAATTGTCTGGTTCCCCTATCTAAGGATTACGAAGGTCAGATCGGCAGTCGCTACAATGTAATTACCAGACTCGCTAAATCCTGGAACATGGTCTAAGCGGACCCCGTCTAAGCACGGGACATAACGCTAGGATGATGATGACTAGTATATAAAGCCAATACATACATGTTTGTTTGCTTGAACGCGCTAATCTTCGGAACGTCCAAAATGGAAAAAAAAATTTTTGTTGTATAGTTAATTTATCGAGGAAGGCTAGGCTATTTACCATAAACGCGAGTGATGCTAGTATATTAATATTTGACGGAATCCTCATCCTTGACACTTATGTGACGAGTCGAGGAAGGGTGGACAAATTCGATTAAACTTACTTCTGTGTGACTTTTCAAAAGGTTTTCTATTTTAAATAATCCTAATTTTGGAGAAATCGTTGAGAGGGATGATTCAGTAACCACAGAACCGGTAGATTTGATTTATGGTATCGTTAAAAGAAGGACTGAAGTTGGAAGAATATGTTCGTCAATGTTTATGAAAATGTCTATTAGATTTTTGTAGTGTCTCTAATAACTAGCTTCTGGTAATCATTATAAAGTTACATTAAATCCATTCAGTAAGTTCCATTCAGTTAGTTTTTGTGTGAAAGTGTAACAAACATCTACACTATATTAATTCCTACAAAATCTTGCGTTTATAATATTAGTAAAAATGACGAACCAGAACTTAGATAAAACTGTGGGAAAAAGCTAGATATAATTAAATCAATTTCCCGAAGGGGTAGGCAGAGTCAAAGGGGCAGCAGGCCTTATTAACCACATTCAGCCAAAAAAAAAATTGGGTTATATGAAAAATTTTGAAAAAGTAGTGACAAGTGGCTATCTCGACACAATCACATACCAAAAACCCCATATACCATTAGTCACCTTTTACGACATGCTAGGCAAGGAACACAGTTGGCATATTAATTTTAAGTCCCAGATAAACATGGGACAATGGGCTGGGTTAAATAGATATATCATTATTAATATTATTAATATTTTGTTGAGCTGTTCAATCAAGTACTTACTTATATGTAACTTTAAATATTTATAAGAACATATCATATTATAACGATATTAAAAGGGAATCTTCAGATCTCTCAAAGAGCATTGAGGAAAGAATTTCTCGTGACTGAAAATTAATATTGCTATGAAAAGGGAAAAATAACCTTGATAATGAAATGAAAATAGTCTTCAATATGTCCTATATTGAAGATGTTTTACTACTTTTATACCCACAAAGAACAGTTTTCTTTTGAACCACTGAACGACACGTGTTCAGATTGACTTCTTCGTCAAACTTTGTACCACTTTTTATGAGAATTACGCGGACGGAGGAGTACGAGATTTGGCACAGTTAAAGTTTATATGGAGAAGGAGTTCAGAATATACAATTACACCTTATATTTCAATAAAAATAAAAAAATAATAATAATAATTGTGTAAATTAGAATAAACATGAGACATTTTCGAAAACATTTTTTTTTTAAATTCCTAACCTAGTACATAGATCAGGTAATATTTGACGTCAACCCCCACCATTAATTTTTCGAGACTGAGATTTATGAACTCCAGGCCTAGACTTGAGGGAGTCCATATCTTGGCTAGTTGCGTGAAGCCACAGTCAAAAACAACAAATTTAGGGCTAAGTTTCTAATCTTGTTGAACTTTCTAGTTTCGGAACTGAATTATGACATTCAATCCTCATTAGAGATAGCAGCTTTCCGCGGTTTCACCCACGTAGCTTCCGTTCCTCTGGGAATACGGGGATAAAATAAGGCCTATGTTACTCGCTGATAAAGTAGCTTTCTACTGGTGAAAGAATTTTTCAAATCGGTTCAGTAGTTTCGGAGCCCATTCAATACAAACAAACAAATAATCAAATCTTTACTGTTTATAATAGTAGTACGACGAAGATAACTTACGGAGATAGATGTATAGTAAAGTATAATTGAAGCGCAGTACCTTTAGGGCAGGAATGGCGAACCTTTTCAAACAGACGAGCCATAATATCTGAATTTTCAATTTAGTTGATTCTCCAAGAGCCAGGGAAGCGATTTGAGGGAATGTTAACGTCAATCGTTGTTGATAATGTGTTTATCACAATGAACAATGGAAGATTTGTATTACGTGCTGCCTATAGCACACGTGCCAATGGTTTAGTGGTTTGTCTATTATAATTTATGAAGATGGGGGTAGGCAGAGATCACGTACTGCCATTTGCTACGATCCTGTCATACACCTTTCGCTTATGCTACATTCATAAGTCTTGGGAAAAAGGCGTGACATTATGTATGTATTTCTGAAGATGCCGTGCAGTTTGAAAACGTTTGGCACGAATGTAATAGACTGAATGTAATAGAATAGTAATTGGTCTGGGACTTGGCCCATGTTGATCTGGGACAAAAAAAAAAAGAATGTGCCAACTGTGGTTCTTGCCTAGCATGTCGTAAGAGGCGACTAATGGTTTACGGACTTTTGGGTATGTGACTGAGTAGGCGACGAGCTAGCCACTTATCACTCCTTTTTCACAGCTTTCCATCCAACCCAGCCCACTGTCCCATATTGGTCTGGGACTTAAAAAGAATATGCCAACTGTGGTTCTTGCCTAGCATGTCGTAAATGGCGACAAATGGTATATCGGGTTTTGGGTGTGTGATTGTGTAGGCGACAGGTTAGCCGCTTGTCACTGTTTTTTCACAATTTTCCATCTAACCCAGACCCAGGGCTTGCTGCCCCTTCGACTTTGCCTACATTACTTTTGGGGCCCGGTTCAACATGTACCATGGTGGATTTTATATAAAAAAAAACGAAAATGTGACGTGACTCATTAAGCCAGTGATGACTAAAACGGTATCAAAGCAATAAATCGTAGATATAATTGTAATCGATAAAATAATACATAATATAAGAGCGGTGGTAGCTCAATGGTAAGGACACGCGCCTCTTAACCGAGGAGTGCGGGTTCAAACCCGGGCATGTACCTCTAGATTTTAAAAAAATCTATGTACGTATTTATACCACTAGCTCGACGGTGAGGGAAAACATCGTGATGAAACCTGCAAATTCAAACAACTTTGAATTTGTAACCATGATCCAAAAATTGTCTGGTTCCCCTATCTTAGGGTTACGAAGGTCAGATCGGCAGTCGCTTTAATCTAATTACCAGACTCGCTACATCCTGGGTCATGGTCTAAGCGGACCCCGTCTAAGCACGGGACATAACGCTAGGAATATGATGAAAATAAGACATAATATGTTTGAAACAAATTAAATTTTGAAATTACTAATCAGACGTCATCGTCCCAATTAGGGAACATGTATCGATAGGCTAGTCCCTTAATTTCCAAACCCTTAATCCTGGAAAATTATTATTGAGTTACATACCTCGAATTGCCGTGATATGGCGTAATCAGATTCCGAGGTAAACTCCACTGAGCGATGGGGAAATTTACCCCAATTTCTGAGTTCGCATTTCGTATTCCCCGTAGTCAATTCTGATCACGTAAACAAGTTCAGCGCTCACCAATTGGTTTCCCATTTGCATAGTCTTGCGACGTAAAATTTTATCGGTACTTAATTTTTTTATTTGATTATCGAGTTATATGTTGGACTACTAAACTGTAAGTGGAAGTTGGTACTTAGCAACTGTCTAAGTATAAGTCTGTTAAGTAGTTAAGTTCAAGTTTTAAAGATACCTAGCGTTGATTTAGGCTATCTGCGTGGTGCAGATACTATGTCATATGTCCCATTATTTTGAGTGGCTTTCCCAGGATAAAAAGTAGCCTGCATATTGTTAAAGTTTATACTATTGGCGTACCCATTTTTTTTTTAAATATGGTAAGTTATTGGACCGTGAAAACAACACAGGCGGACACATAGTCACTTTTTAATATATCATATTAAAAAAAATATATAGGTACTTTATTTCTCCTCGTATACTTATTTAATCTATACTAATAATACTAATATTATAAAGCTATATATCGGATTTTGGGTGTGTGATTGTGAAGGCGACAGGTTAGCCGCTTGTCACGGCTTTTTCACAATTTTCCATCTAACCCAGCCCGACTTTATTTTTGGCTGAATGTGGTTGAAAGGGCATGCTGCCCCTTTGACTCTGCCTACCCCTTCGGGGATTATGGGCGTGATGTTATGTATGTATGTATAAATTTTGTTTCTATACTAATATTATAAAGCTGAAGAGTTTTTTTGTTTGTTTGAGCAGGCTCGGAATAACTGGTCCGATTTAAAAAAAATATTTCAATGTTAGATAGCCCGTTTATTGAGGAAGGCTATAGGCTACATAACATTGACCATAAACGCAGGTGGAACCGCGGGCACAGCTAGTACTACATATTTGAATAAAGATTACCTTCAAGAGTCCAAAAGTCCATGTTCATCCCACAAACATTCCTCTCTAGCCGAATTCGAACCTGGCTTTAGGGTCAAATCCAGTTTCTAAATCGCACTTTCAACAAAAATCCTTCAGTAGTTTCTACTCAAAAAGCTAACGGCTTTTCATACCGCTAGTGTAAAGTACACTGCATATAAAAAAAATCTATACACAGTGTATACCCTGCAACCCACACGCACTAACGACGCAACTCACATCACAACACGTGCAACGTGAAATCATGGTTCCTTTGTATAAGAAACTCAACAAAACTGCATCGATATTTGAAATGTTGCCGTACAGACGGAATATTGCAATCTTCTGGTGAAAGCTGCTCTAAGTTGGCGGGCGCTGAAATATCACACCCATTTGCTAGTGTCTATAACTGTTCGGCTTAGACATGGAGATTGTAACGAGTAGAAGCCAAGTCAGGGCTTCTTAGGAACTTCAGAATTGGCCCTAGGCTTTTCGTCATATAGACTCTGGCGCATTCGGTTGTGACCCTATCCTTTGTGATAATCATTGTCTCCAAGAGTTGTGGGTTCGATCCCCACTCAGAACAAAGATTCGTGTGATGAATACTTGTGTTTGTTCTGTGTCTGGGTGTTAATCTATACTAATATTGAAAAGCTAAGGAGTTTGTTTGTTTGAACTGGCTAATCTCAGGAACTACTGGTCCGAATTAAAAAAATATTTCAGTGTGAGATAGCCCATTTATCGAGGAAGCCTATAGGCTATATAAAATTAACCATAAACGCAGGTGAAACCGCGGGCACAGCTAGTCTATACAATATTATAAAGAGTAAAGATTTGATAGTTTGTTTGTTTGTATTGAACAGGCTCCGCAACTACTGGACCGATTTGGAAAATTCTTTCACCAATGGAAAGCTACTTTATCAGCGAGTAACAGAGGCTATATTTTGTTACCGTATTCCCACAGGAACGGAATATACGCGCTGCTTATTTAATATTTAGTCCCTACTAATATTATAAACGCGAAAGTTTGTAAGTATGGATGGATGTTTGTTACTCTTTCACGCAAAAACTACTAATATAGCTTATACATCCGAATAACATATAGGCTATGATTTATCGATGTACCACGGGAGCAAAGCCGCGGGCAGAAGCTAGTTATGTATATATTTGTAACACCACTGTTAAATCTGGTGTCCATGGCACAGGTGCTTAAGCTACTTAACTCGGATTCAGATCAATGTATGTGACGAAGTCGGATATTTGTTATTATTTATCCATCCATATCATCAATATATATATAAAAATCAATGCCACTTTTGGTTGTCATTTTATAACTCAAGAACGGGCTCACCTATCCAAACCAAATGTTTAGGCTTTGTTCGGACTATTTAGTAGATGGTTTATGTGAAGATTGCACAAAATCGGTAGAGCGGTTCTTCATTTATCACATTTTTAATATTTTACTTTATACGTAGCGAAGCACGTACCGGGCCGCTAGTTTATCCATATACCTGGGTGCGTACCGAATTACAAACTAGATACATTTGTACAAACATACATATGTGCATACTTCCTTATGATTGTATATCCCCATGTATAGTACACTTGTCTTCATTAAAGGTACTTTATCAAATTGTTTACCTACTTTTGACTGAATAGTTGCTTTTGACTGAACAAACTAACTAAACTTCACGCCACTTCCCTAGCGGGGTAGGCAGAGAGAACCGAACGCCATATGGCACGATCCTTACACACCTCACTCGCCTCTTCAACATTCATAATCCTTTTCATACAAGCTCTACGATTTTTATGACTCCTAACATCACCTTCTTTTAATACACGACCAATCTGGTCGTGGTAGGTGAGCCTGGGCCTTCCGCGGCTCCTACATCCTTCCACATTCGCATTGTATATCTGTTTAGTCAATCTTTCGTCATCCATTCTTTCCACATGTCCGAACCACCGGAGCATGCCTCTTCTTACCTTGACTCCGACGCTGTCCTTCAGACCAACTCTCTTTCTTACATCATCATTCCGAACGCAGTCTGTGAGCGATACACCGCAGATTTTCCGCAGCGCACGCATCTCGACCGCGTTTATTCTACTTTCATGCTCTTTCTGCCATACCCAACTCTCGCTTCCATATGTTAGCGTAGGAATCAGCACCGCATTGTGTATGGCGAGCTGGGCCTTCTGGCTTAAGATTTTGCTGCCTAAAAGTTTTCCTAACGCTCCATTCACCCTATTCCCTGCATTCACTCTTCTTTCTATATCAGCGGAGTACCTTCCATCTCTACTAAATGCAGATCCTAGATATACAATTTCATTCACCTGTTCCAGCACTACATCGTCAACCGTTATCCTTGTATCCGTTCTGGTTTCATCTCTTTCAAACACCATAATCTTTGTTTTCTTCGCATTCAAATGTAAGCCTCTCTCCTTGCAATCATCTTTCAATGTTGTGACTAGTTGCTGCAGATCCGATGCCGACTCTGCTAGAAGTACGGCATCGTCCGCGTAAAGCAGGCAGTTCACAACCAGGTCACCCATACGCACTCCAACATTCATAGATCTAATCCTCTGGAGACAATGGTCGAGATATAGGATAAACAGCAGAGCAGACAGCACGCATCCTTGTCTGACACCAATATTGACGTCAAACCAGGGTGACAGGCTGCCCTCCACTTGCACGCATGCCGTACATCCCACATAGGTGGACTGCGCAGCACGAAGCAATGCTCCATCAATCCCATATCTCGGCAATATGTCCCAAAGGTCCTTTCGTACAACCCTGTCAAAGGCCTTCTCCATATCCACAAAACCGCAAAAAACCCTCTGACTTTTGGCCAGATGCTTCTCCACGATGTTGCGAAGAGAGAAAACTTGATCCGTGCATCCTCTACCATTCCGGAAACCTCCCTGTGCCTCCCACAACATTCCATCAGATTTCACCCTCATTCTCCTCTCAATAATCTTGCCATACACCTTTGCTGCTAAGCTGATCAAACTGATGGCTCTATGGCTGGCACAGTCCATACGTGACCCAGCACCCTTGTACAGAGGCACGATAACTGCCCGTCTCCAGTCCATTGGGACCTTTCCGTTTCTCCAGCATAGATTGCACAAGAACCAGAAAGCGTCCTGGACGCTAGCGCCACCTAGCTTGATCATCTCCGCAGATACCTTGTCTATTCCCGCGGCCTTTCCACTTTTCAGACTTCGTATCGACCATTCAATCTCATTCATAGTGATGTCTTCATCAGACGCCGGCACCACAGAATCAGACATAGCCTCACTCTCAGTGCCAACATCAGAGACATACTCATACATTTCTCCAAAATATTCACTCCACCGTTCTAACACCTCGTTCGGGTTTGCAAGAATGTCACCAGCTTTAGATTTAATCTTACTCATTCCGGATGCCGACGAATATCCCCGAGACCTCTTAACCTCCCTCCAAAAGAGCTTGGAATTAGCCTCGAAACTATTCGTCAGTCTCCTTTCTTCATTCATAGCTACTCTTTCACGCTTCTCTTTCACTAAAGCTTTGGTTTCACTCTTGCAATAACGGTATATTTCTTTCTTCATCTCAAGCATACTTTCATCCATTTGCAAAGATGAGACATAATCAAGCCAGGCCTTCTTCTTTCTCGCTACGGAGGCTTTGACCTCCTCATCCCACCATGCGTCACCTTTCATTGTTCTACGTCTCCTTGCGCATCCACATGCCTCTTTTGCACTGTCCACCATGCTCTCTTTCAAAATGTTCCAGCAATCATCAACATCTAAGCCAGAAAGACTCGCATTCGCAAGTCTTTCATTGACTAAGCCTACATACACACTCCTTACACTTTCATCTTCCAGTTTTTCATTCCTTATCCTTTCAGTGCCTCCGCATGGAGTACGCACTCGCCAGTGCCTCCACTTCTTGAAAAGCCCAGCAAACCGGCATACTACCAGGTAGTGGTCTGTTTCAAGAGTAGGGCCTCTGTAGGCTCTTGTATCCAATATACTATTGCGGAGGCGGCTATCGACTAAAATCAAATCAATCACACTTTTTTGGTCATTCCGTCTCCAAGTATACGTGTGAATATCCTTATGACGGAAAATAGTGTTTGCCACAAGGAGGTTCCGTTCCAAACATACTTCCAAGATTTGCTTACCAGCATCATTCACTCTCTTGTCTCCATATGGGCCAAGGACTGCTTCATAGTCAGATCGCTTGGTGCCAACCCTACCATTCAAATCTCCACACATAATTATCCTCTCATTTCCTTCAGTCAGGTCCAGAATTTCTCTAACAGACTCCCAGAACTCCTCTAGTTCTTGGGGACTGGCTGAGCTTACTGGCGCATAGCCTGCAACCAGAAAGACTCGCGTAATACCCAGTTTAATACGAACCCAGAGGAGTCTCGGGCCAACTAATCCATAGTCTTTCACACCAGAGACTAAACGAGAGGAAAGCACTACTCCAACTCCACCGCTGGCATGACAGTTCTGTTCCACACCAGACCACAGAGCCATCATACCACCGGGAAGCTCATCTGCATCGCTGCCCTTCCGCTTAGTCTCTGTCAAGCACAGAACATCCAGGCGTCTCTCATTCATTACGTCAATCATCTCATACATCTTATCTTTCATTCCACCTCTTACATTCCACGTGCCTATACGGCACTCTGTTCTCCTCGTTCCGCAGTGTCCGGCGTGGCGTGAAGGGTGGCGGCCCCCTTCGCCGCACTCGCCACTTTTCGCACCGACGAGGGCTCGTCGGTGCGCGTCGCATCGGGGGAACGCCCTACCCCGCTCTGCGGAATTAGTTCGGTTTGACTGAACAAAATTAACAATATTAGTGGATAACGATTCAAGATATATTATAAGATAAGACACTACTTCAAAAATTAAAAGACTATAAAATATACTTTTTATTATTAATAATACATAGTTCATTATTAAACAATGTACTTATTAAAAATTCTACTGAAAAAAAAAATATGCCGACTTAATTTTTCATTACTATAGATTAGCAAATATTTATGTTTTATTTAATAACGAATAGATTATACGAAGGTCCTAATTAGATACAGATTTAGCTTCCTTTGATATGATATTACAGTTAATTACTATTTCAACGGTAACAAAGTATGTTTGAACTTTGATATAACTTTATCAAGATTCAGAGTGTCTAAGTGTTAGAAACAAAATGCCTTAGTCTTACCTACCCGCACATTTTGAAGTTTTTTTGACTCTGACTGAATTTTAGCATTGACATAAATACATACATAACATCACGGCCAAAATCCCCGAAGGGGTAGGCAGAGTCAAAGGTGCAGCAGGCCCCTTTAACCACATTCAGCTTAAAACAAACTGGGCTGGGTGAGATGGAAAATTGTATAAATGTCGTGATAAATGGCTAGCTTGTCGCCTACACAATGACATACCCAAAACCCGACATACCATTAGTCGTCTTTTACGACATGCTAGGCAAGAACCACAGTTGGTACATTATTTTTAATTCCGAGACCAACACGGGACAATTGGCTGGGTTAGATGTAAATCATTTAGTTAGGGTAAATTTTATCATTGAAATTGCAAAAAAAAAATATTAACGTTTAATTGCTATTACTAGTGAACATGAATTGACACCTAAAATCATTATCTTCCTAGCGTTATGTACATCGATGAAACATAGCTTATGTGTTATTCTAATGTATAAGATATACTATTGTAAGGTTTCATAAAATCCATACAAACTCTTGCGTTTATAATATTAGTAAGATTATCATCATATTATGTAGTTCTTATAAAATAATATTGAAATTATTGGTCTGTATGTCATTTTGACTAAACGAAACATCTGGACCGAATTTGTCGAAACCTTCGCAGATAGATTTTGACAGGCTCGATGGCGCATTCGGTAGTGACCCTGCCCCATGCGCCAAGAGTTGTGGGTTCGATCCCCACCCAGGACAAACATTCGTATGAGGAATACTTGTGTTTGTTGTGTGTCTGGGTGTTAATATTCTATATTTAAGTATATATTTGTAATACCACTGTTGATTCTGATATCCGTAACACAAGTGCTTAAGCTACTTACCTCGGAGTCAGATCAATGTATGTGATGTAGTCGGATATTTATTAATTTATTTATTCATAGATGTAGTAGTGTAAGAGGAATAAGCTACCTACTGTTATTTTATGAAAATATTTAGATAGAGAAAACCAAATTTTGTTGAATTACCTGTGGATAAAGACGCCAAGGACTATTTTCTAATAAAAGGCCTCGTTATCGAAAAAAATGTCTATATTAAGTCTATAAAATGCCTCAAATGGCGTTTAATATACGTCAGTTAACGCAATAATAATGATAGATTACGGCCCTAATTAACGGTCGATGTAATTATGCAGAAAATAAATAACGTCGGTTAAGAATGCATAATGGCATATTTTAAATTTGTGCGAAGGTTTAATAGGGCCATCAGTGATTCTGTCAAATTGAGGTATTTAATTGAATAAAAAAATAATTATGTTTCCTCTAAGGTAAAGGATATTTATTTAGTACCTACGTTTACACTATTTGTCAATTTATTTAATAAATATGTATAAATTTGTAAGTTTTAGAAGTGTGTGTTAATCCGATGTATAATGCATTTTTTATACATACAAACTATTTCGAGTTATTAATTGACAAATGACAAAAATGTTTAGTTATAGTACCTTGTACGCACTTAAATTATAAAAATTTGAAGTACATAAATATATATTTATATGTGAGCGTTTTGAACATTATGGAAATTGGATTAAAACTGTTATTAAAATAAATCTTCATAGCCATGAATTAAAGTAACGGTTCAAAAAGAAAAAGATATTTAATACCAAAAGCCTATCTTTTTTTAAAAATATTGAAGTAGTGAATTTATAACATGGTATCTAAAATACTTTTTCTTCACTTAAGAACATAATTTCAACATTTTAATCAAATAAATTCGCCATTAATGCAAGTTTTATAACAATCGACCAATAGAAGAATCTTCCCCAATTTCCTCCCATGACTTTGATTTTTCCCCTGGTTTTTGTCAAATTCACAAATAGACATTTCCGACATAAGGAAAATGAACGGCTTGTCAATTAGCGTAGGTTGCCAGATTTATCGTCGATGTATGAGCAGAAACGAGAAAATAAATGTGTTTGTCATAGCATTAGGAACGATTTATACAGACTTTTGGTAGACACAACGTGACCATACGTCCCGCTTTGGGCGTGACAGTCCCGCTTTATCATTGATTGTCCCGGTGTCCCCAGTGAGAGCAAAAATTTCCTGCTTTTGTAAAAACACCATATTTATCTATTGTAGATAAATAATTTTAATTTTAAGATTTTTATTATATTAATGAATAAATAAATATCCGACGACATCATATACATTTATCTGACTCCGAACTAAGTAGCTAAAGCTCGTGTTACGGATATCAGAATTAACAGTGGTGTAATACCACTGTTAATTCTGATATCCGTATATACATATATATACTAAATTATTAGATATTATTTGTCCCATGTTGGTCTGGGACTTAAAAAGAATGTGCCAACTGTGTTTCTTGCCTAGCATGTCGTAAAAGGCGACTAATGGTATATGGGGTATTGGGTATGTGATTATGTGATTGTGTAGGCGACGAGCTAGCCACTTGTCACGACTTTTTCACAATTTTCCATCTAACCAAGCCCAGTTTTATTTTTGGCTGAATGTGGTCAGAGGGGCCTGCTGCCCCTTTGACTTTGCCTACCCCTTAAGGGATTATGGGCGTGATGTTATGTATGTAAGATCAGACTAGCCTCTTCCTTCGGTTTCGCCCGCTGTGTGGATTACAGTGCTGTATGAGAAAGAAAAAAAGAAAAACTAGAACATTGTTACATACCTCTCTGCCTACCCCTTCGGGGATATATTTGTAATACCACTGTTGTTTCTGATATCCGTAGATATCAGATATCAGATATCTACGGATATCAGAAACAACAGTGGTATTACACAAGTACTTAAGCTACTTACCTCGGAGTCAGATCAATGTATGTCATGTAGTAGTCTGATATTATTATTATAAGTAGGTATTACAGGTAAAGCGAGTGACTCGTGTTGTAAGTGCCTTTGGTAGTTTGAAAGTTACTTAATGTTGGACAAAACGACAATCAAGTATATTTTGGAACAAAGTAAAAATTTTATAAACTTCGTAATCATTTAAGCTTGCTTAATATATCGGTTCTTGCTAATGAAAGGATTTGCTAATTTTTAAAATGAAATGTAAGATCCACAAATAGATTGTTGTCCCCTAGATGTTTTTTTACATAGTTATGAAAAAAAACATCTAGGGGTTGAAAAGTTTTTCAAAAGACTTCATTTTTATTCACAATACGCTTTGAAAAATGGTTTACAAAGGTATTCTCCTATTTAAAAGGTAACAAAAGGTTGTAGTCTGTGCAATGAAAACGTGTTATTAAAAATCTTGCGTAGAAAATGTTCTGCTTACGCAACGTAAAAACATATCGCTTTTATGATGTATATTTAATACAGTTTATAATTTATTGGACTTTGAGAAGTAAAAATATTATAAACGCGAAAGCAACTCCGTCTGTTTTGTTTATACACCTGCATCTATAATCACAATCAGTTGTAGTTTAGGCGACAAAAATTGTTTAAACAAGGGTCAAAATATAAATAGAAATATCTTTATTCATTTAGGTTTACAAAAACACTGTTACAAATTGTCGTAATACGAATAATTTATTGAACCGCCAGGTTTGGAACGTTAATTCTACCGAGAAAAACCGGGAAGAAATTTACAATTTACTTATTTATACAAAAACATAGCTCATGTCCTTAAAGGGATAATTCTATGCCGGAATATTAAATATAGATTAATTCTATGTACAAATAATATAAGTAATATTGTTGATACTACTATGAATAGAGGAATATTCTATTTCATTCCACCTAACATGGTTGAGTGAAGCGATGGCTGACAGATACGTTATGGTTGTGAACAGGTGCCACCTAAGATGACTCGTATGCTCTATTAAACCATATTTTCTATAACACGAATCAGAAGTACTTACATTACGAACTTTTACATGACTGGTATATATAAAAACATGATTGTGTATTTTGGTAAAGAGTTGTGGTAGTTCAGTGGTAAGGACATGCGACCTACTTATGAGAGGTCTTGGTACAAATCTAGGCGTAGGAATTTGCTAAACTATTTATGTATTTATATGACTTACTGGGTATGGGGAAATGTCGTGCGGAAATCTACTTATTTTAATAATTGGATATGAAACAATTATAACAATTTCATATCTGGTTACCATTTTCCAAAGCGTTACGAATATCATTATCAGATTCGAAAAATTCAAGATTATTTTTTCTAATGTTCGACTTCTTTTTTATTGATCACTAGCTTCTGCCCGCGGCGTTGCTCGAGTGGTACATCGATAAAACTTAGCTTATGTGTTATTCAAATGTATAAGCTATTCTCAGTCGAGTGGTCAGATACCCTGGCCATGAATCCAAAGGTCGCGGGTTCGTATCCCGCTAGGGGCAAATCCATGTGTGATGAAAATTGACATTTGTACTCGAGTCACGGATGTTTATAAACGTATTTAAGTATGTCTATCCGTTCACCTATTATCCATAGCACAAGCTTATAAGCTTAATTTGGAACTAGGGAATTGGTGTGTCAGTGTGGGGAATTTATTTTTTTATTTATTAGTGTAGATTTAACCATTAATTTATTTTATACTGGATATATATCGACGATGAAGTGACAATACCTTCTAACTGTAAATATGCTTATTTTACAGGAGAATGAAAAACGATCAAATTTTTTGGTTTTGATCATAAGATTTTCATATAACTTTTAATGTAATGTTTACAAGATTACTTTATTATTTGATAATAACAAAAAAGAAAAAAAAAATTCCACGCGAAATTGAATTTTAAGGCTACTGCATTAAAAAAGTCGATTCCTAAAAAAATATTAGTTAGGAGGTATTGTCACTTCATCGTCGATATAATGTTTTATAAAAATGTTATTGCAAACAAATTACAGATTTGTCTCTGTTATATGTAATAGTTATACTCGTTGGTCAGTTTGGTCTATAAGTTATATATATACATAGGTATATACACAGGTTCTGGATTTTCTCCAAGCAACTTTATTTTGTCGGTCGCTTTATATCTTAACAAGCTTATTTTTTTTTAGTCTCATAATATCTCTACGGCTGTGTATTGTTTTTTAATAATACATACAATATATATACAACTTTATGACACAAAAAATATTTCTATATAACTTTTAATCTTTTAAAATACTATTGGCAGTATTTAATTGAATTGAATTAGATCATTTATAAACTTATAAAGTTCATTATTCTTGTGCTTTATTTTACATTAAAAACTAACAACATTTTCCCACGACTTATCTATCGATCTTATCTATATATATCTTATCTATCTGCCATAAAATAGATTAAAAAAACAACCCACTTTAAGAGTGGACATCAATATATTTTATAAAAAAAAATACTATTATATTTATCGGCGTTTTATTATGAATATCGATTACGTTTAGCCATAATTATATCATGCTCTAGTTATACAAATACCAGAAGCAGACATACATTTTCAAAGCCGCTCCAATTTTTTACATCCCTTGAAACAGTTGACGCACCTTAGTTAAACCCTAGTCTTTAAAGATAGACTGTTAATACATAATGTCTAATTTTCTATTTGGAACATTTCTTAATATTTTATTAAAATAGAAAGGTTATAAGTATAATGTAATTGTATTTAAAGCAATTAGTATTTTTGTACTGTTACAATTTCGGTTGAATTGCTTTTAATTATAATTTAATTTTGTTTTAATCTTTGGCTTTATTTTTTTTTAATGCATGATTCTTTTGCCTGTAACCGTAAGATCAGACATTGAATTGTTATTAGCCTGTGATATTTATATTTATAACTAGCTGTGCCAGCGGTGTCACCCGCGTTTAATATTATATAGACTATTTCCGTCATACATGATTTCTATGTAACTTTAACCATTAAGGCTGCACACGCGACGGAAGCTTAAAAAATGGAGTAACTTCTCCCGTTTTCCCAACATTTCCCTTCACTACTCTGCTCCTATTGATTGTAGCGTGATGAAAAGTACTCGTATACTATAACCTGCCCAGAAGTATGAAGAATAATTGTACCAAGTTTCGTTAAAATCCGTCGAGTAGTTTTTGTTTCTATAAGGAACATACAGACAGACAGACAGACAGACAAAATTTTTACTGATTGCATTTTTGGTATCAGTATCGATCACTAATCACCCCCTGATAGTTATTTTGAAAATATATTTCATGTACAGAATTGACCTCTCTACAGATTTATTACAAGTATAGATGTATAAATTATGTATTCAAACTTATTAACGGTGGTAGATTCATATAATTAGTAGATTTTCTTGTTGAATTAACCATTTATAAGTGTTTGTTTTAAAGCTATATAAATAAAGAGTATTTTGACTTTGACTTTGACTAAGACTAATCGTTTGTTCACCATTAAACAAATACGGATCTTAATTAACTATGGAACTCTAAAAAGGTATATTTTTCCGAACTTTGCGATAAGTTAATTTTTCGAGGACCCATTATTTCCCAACTTGTTGAACTTTACAACTCCCTTAGGAGTTCATTCTATTAATTATAAAAAGGTAAGGCCTAAGGTTTTTTTGGTAAAATAATCACTAACCTTATTAAAAACTTCGTAAACTTTAAGTACCATTAGCAGTAATCTATTTAACATCTGAAGAATCAGAATTTTACTGAAATCTTAAGAAATTCGATTGTTGAAGTTCGATATTTTAATAAAACTTTAGTTTATACATTTTTGTTTTAAGCTTTTAGACTTATTATTACTTAGTTAAATCGCTACATATTAGATTTTGTACACCTTAAATGTGGGATTTAAAACATAGAAGTAAGTATTCCAATAATATATATGTCGGATATTTATTATTATTATTTATTATTATTATGTAACAGTTCAAACTTTTGTTGGGAAAGTTTCTCGTGAGTGAACTTTGGTTGCAACTTTTAAAGCGTATTTTTTATATATCCATTTTCTTAATTAGTATTTTTTTTAAGAAAGTAGATATTTAAATTTATTATTAATTTTCATATTAATCAACGTTAAAATATACAAAATCGACGTGATACATTAAAAAATCCCTAAAAAACTTTATAAACCACCGAAACCGAACTCAAACCTAACCGAAATTTTGTATCAAAAAAGTATCGATAATTTTTTTTTTAAGCAACTTACCTGATGTCGAAAGTAACTGGTAAAGGCCACCTCACACTGACACTTTTCACCGTCAGCGCTCTATGCGTACTGGCTCAGCGCCCGCTCTCGCGCCCTTATATACGTCCCGCCCAGAAGGCGTTAGGCGGGCGGCTGTGACCGCCGACTTTTTAATTACCCCAATAGGTGGAAATTGGGAAGTCGGTTCTTACAAGTCACAGAATCTTTGAGGTACCGGATGTTTCGGTGATTGGGAAAGTCCGAATTTTCTATAAAGTTTCGACTTAAACACACGGGTGAAGATTTTTTATTCTCTCACAGAGAGGTCTGTGATTGTGTAGGCGACGAGCTACTATTCAATGTTTTTTGAAAAATTTCCATTTAACCCAGTACTGCCTTTGGAACTCTCTGCCTACTCAGAGTGGGTTTTATATATTATGTATGAAAGGTGAAGAACTTAGCAAAATTATTATTTTGATTTCCCTATCATTGTTATGATATTGTTTGTCATGTGATATTTAGTTACATTTCCCTCTCACATTATTTAAAAATTATTAATAATTAATTAGTTTAACCGCAAATTTCTTGTATGGGTGTAAATCTACCAGAACAAACGCTTTTTTTACCAAACAACTGTAACGCCAAAGAGTGTAGATAGATAGATAGATAAACTTTATTGTACTAAAACAAATATAGAAATTAGCATACACACAAATAAAGTACGGCGGTCTTATCGCTAGTAGCAATCTCTTCCAGGTGACCAACAGGTAGAGGAAAGTAAGGTACGGAAAAAGGCTGTATAGTAATTCATATTAACCACAGAGGATAAGAAAGAAAACATGTTTCATATATTTGACTTTTTTATATTTTGACTGGCCCGATGGTCGAGTGGTCAGAGACCCTGGCCACGAAACCGAGGGTCGCGGATTCGAATCCTGCTAGGGGCAAATGTTTCGTGTGATGAACATGGGTACTGGAGTCATGGATGTTTATAAACATATTTAAATATGTCTATCCGTTCACCTAGTATCCATAGCACAAGCATAAGCTTAGTTTGGGACTAGGGAACTGGTGTGTCAGTCTGGAGAATTTATTAATTTATTTTTATTTATTATTAATTATATTAATTTTACTTATACATACAATAAAATTGAGAAATCTAAACACTAAATATCATGTAAACACGATGAGAAATGTATTTGCGTATAATTCTCCGTACTGCCTAAACTACGCATCCGATTTTGATGTACGAGTTATTATAGTCTGGACTAGTTCTTGCCCGCGACTTCATTCGCGTAGAAGTATTCTGTTGAATAATGTTTATGCAAAATTTTAAGTAGATTGGACCAAGGAATCACGTTGTCCCAACTACGCATCCGATTTTGATGGACGAGTTATTATAGTCTGGACTAGTTCTTGCCCGCGACTTCATTCGCGTAGAAGTATTCTGTTGAATAATGTTTATGCAAAATTTTAAGTAGATTGGACCAAGGAATCACGTTGTCCCAACTACGCATCCGATTTTGATGGACGAGTTATTATAGTCTGGACTAGTTCTTGCCCGCGACTTCATTCGCGTAGAAGTATTCTGTTGAATAATGTTTATGCAAAATTTTAAGTAGATTGGACCAAGGAATCACGTTGTCCCAACTACGCATCCGATTTTGATGGACGAGTTATTATAGTCTGGACTAGTTCTTGCCCGCGACTTCATTCGCGTAGAAGTATTCTGTTGAATAATGTTTATGCAAAATTTTAAGTAGATTGGACCAAGGAATCACGTTGTCCCAACTACGCATCCGATTTTGATGGACGAGTTATTATAGTCTGGACTAGTTCTTGCCCGCGACTTCATTCGCGTAGAAGTATTCTGTTGAATAATGTTTATGCAAAATTTTAAGTAGATTGGACCAAGGAATCACGTTGTCCCATACAAACTTTGCCTCTCTTTTTCACCCGCTTAAGGGTGGAATTTCTGAAAATCCTTTCTTATCGGTTGCCTACGTCATACATAACATACCCTCCAAGTTTCAGGTTTCTACGATCAGCGGTTTAGCTGTGCATTGATTTGACTTTTTTTGACTTTGACTTCGAAGCGTTGATATTTCATAGTTGGGTTTAGGTTTCTAGTTCAATATTTTTCTGGGAATTTGTGTGTATAAATGGTAATTATACTAAAAAATATGTATGTCCCATGTTGGTTTGGGACAAAAAAAAAAGAATGTGCCAACTGTGGTTCTTGTCTAGCATGTCGTAAAAGGCGACTAATAGTTTACGGGCTTCTAGGTATGTGACTGAATGGGCGACGAGCTAGCCCCTTGTCACTCCTTTTTCAAAGCTTTCCATACAACCCAGCCCACTGTCCTATGTTGGTCTGGGACTTAGAAATAATATGCCAACTGTGGTTCTTGCCTAGCATGTCGTAAAAGGCGACTAATGGTATATCGGGTTTTGGGTGTGTGATTGTGTAGGCGACAGGTTAGCCGCTTGTCACTGCTTTTTCACAATTTTCCATCTAACCCAGTTCGGCTTTATTTTTGGCTGAATGTGGTTAAAGGAGCATGCTGCCCCTTTGACTCTGCCTACCCCTTCGGGGATTATGGGTGTGATGTTATGTATGTATGTAAATGGAAATTACCAAGAATCTATTTTTATAGGGCTTTGAATTAAAAATAAAAGAAGTATATAAAAATAAAGTGTTATTCAGAGTATTTATAAAAAAAAAAAAAAAAAAAATAAAAATAAATATTCGACTACATCACATACATTGATCTGACACCGAGGTAAGTAGCTTAAGCACTTGTGTTACGGACATCAGAATCAACAGTGGTATTACAGATATATACTTAAATATTGGATATTTACACCCAGACACAGAACAAACACAATAATAATATTCATCATACAAATGTTTGTCCTGGGTGGGAATCGAATCCACAACTCTTGGCGCATGGGGCAGGGTCACTACCGAATGCGCCATCAAGCTTGTCGATATTTATAGAGTATTTATAAAAATAATTTTGAAAGCCAAAGAAGTGTTATATGGCTATCAGGGAAATGACATGAAGTTAGTTCATCATCTTAATAGCGTTATTTCCTGTGCTTAGACGAGGTCGGTTTAGACTATAATTCAGGGTTTAGCGGGCCTGGTAATTACGTTGAAGCGACCGCCGGTCTGACCTTCGTAACCTTTATATAGGGGAACAAGACAATTTTTGATCATAGTTACACATCCATAGCTGTTGAAATGTGCAAGTTTCATCACGATGTTTGCCCTCATCGCCGAGCTAGTGGTACATACATACATTAAAAAAATCCAGAGGTACGTGCCAAGTTTTGAACCCGCACCCTTCAATTAAGAGGCGCGTGTCCTTACCATTGAGCTAGCACCGCGAAGTAATTTATCATCCGACTGGCCCGTTAGTAGAGTGGTCAGAGATCCTGGCCACGAAACCAAGGGCCGCGGGTTCGAATCCCGCTAGGGGAAAATGTTTCGTGTGATGAACATTGACATTTGTACTCAAGTGATGGATGTTTATAAACGTATTTAGGTATGTCTATTTGTTCACCTAGTATCCATAGTACAAGCATAAGCTTAGTTTGGAACTAGGGAATTGGTGTGTCAGTCTCAAGAATTTATTTATTTATCTAAAAATTACTATTGGTGTCTACAGGAAGCGTGGTCCAAATGGGATTATTCGGGCTTCCAGAAATCGATCCAAGGAACCCCTCGATTTTAACGACATCCCCAAAACTAAGTTGTGGCCGTTCCATTTTTTATGATCTGCGTGGACCATAAAAGTGCGTATAAAACAATAAATAATGATGTTGCATTTAATGACTCCCGGAAAGTACCTACGTGAAACCATTGTCAAGAATTAAAACTTTGACTGGCTCAATGGCGCATTCGGTATTGTCTGTCTTAGGTTAATACTATTGTTGATTATGATATTCGCAACACAAGCGCTTAAGCTACCTATTACGGAATAAGAGAAAAAGCATGTGATTTCGTCTGATATTTATTTATTCACTAGCTGACCCGGCGCACTTCGTAACGCCCCGTTATCGGATTTTCAATACCCTATGTATATACCACGGATGTGTTTCTTACCTAGCATGTCGTAAAAGGCGATTAATGTTATATAGGGTTGTGGGTATATGATTGTGTAGGCGACGAGCTAGCCACTTATCACTACTTTTTCACAATCTTCCATCTAACCCAGCCCAGTTTTGTTTTTGGCTGAATGTGGTCAAACGAGCCAGCTGCCCCTTTGACTCTGCCTACCCTTTGGGGATTATGGGCGTGATGTTATGTATGTATGTATGTACATGCCTCCTTACCACAGCTGTCGCCTCTTTCTCGAAAGTAAAGTCAGTACTTTGTACTTCCTTATACCGCACACAAATAATGTACATTGTGTAAATTACATAATGTATGTATGTATAATATCAGGATGTATGCTAACGTACCCTTAGCGAAGAAACATGTTTGTACAGATGCTGGTACAGTCGTTTTAATTAGTAATTTTGCTTTTTCCTGCTCTTTGCATCATTTCATTATAATATCGTATAAGGGCGGACTGGTGGTTCTAAATGAAATGAAATAATTTATTAGCGCAGAGATGGGGTTTGTTTTTGAGAAATGTAATGTATTACATTTTCTAGAAAGGAAGTATAAAAAGATTCAAGAAGCTTCACAATAAAATAATTTGTATTTTAATCGTTAATGTTAAAAAATGTATGTAGAAAATAGAAATTACCAAAAAAAACCTGTCGAATTGAGAACCTCCTCCTTTTTTTTTAAGTCGGTTAATAAGTAAGTAGAAATTACTGTAACGAAACTTATTTAAGGGCAGAAAAGGTTGACAAAGGAATTAAGTGAAGTCTATTACAAAACAACTTGTAGAGACTTAGTGGCAACAAATATTTGAATTTGAATTGAGCTCATAGCCTCTACCTCTCTACAGATTTATTATAAGTATATAGATGTTACCACAAAGTCTCTGCCTAACCTTAAGGGAATTACAGATATGATAGTATGTATGTATCAATTTATATATCGGGCTTTGGGTCAGTGGCGTAGCGTGCCTTGGCGGGGCCCCGTATAATTTTTTTTGAAGGCCCTTATGAAGGGTAAAGATTTCTCACAAAAGAAAAAAAAATGTTTGCATAAAATTAATAGAAATATTTATTCATCATAATTATCTGCCACTTTTTTCAAAATGTTTAACAAACAATTCAAATTCAAATTAAATATACACTCTCCTTGCCTTTTTTTGGCAAACTGATTGATTAATTTTGAAGATTTTCTTAATTTTTGCTTGCGCACTTCGGGGGCCCCCGTGGCCCAGGGGCCCCTATAATTGATACGGCAGATACGGCGGTAGCTACGCCCCTGCTTTTAGTGTGTGATTATGTAGGTAACGAGCTAGTCACTTGTCACTTTTTCACAATTATTTTCCATCCAACCTATCGCGGGTGTTTTTTTTTTTGAATATGGTTTAGGTGGCCAACTGCCCATTTGGCTCCGCCTACCCCTTCGGGGATTACGGGCACGATAATCCTTGTAATAGAGCGATTGCGACGATTTGCGCGGGTGAAACCGCACGCAAAAGCTGGTATAAGAATAAAGTTAATTCTTAAAGGGTATTGACATTCAATGTTTTTAATTTGCAACCCCCATTAAAGCTTTGTACCCACCCGGCTCGGGGTTGCGTCACGTCACTTTTGTACACAAACCATTGTCCAATCTATTTAATTTACAAATCAAATATCAATAACTAAAACTCGATATCACCCTGATACAATGCAGTAAGACAATGTTTCTCAAACTTCTGTTTTTATAATTCGCCATTCTTTCTTCATTGGGTAAAGTATAAAAATATTTAATATGTTACCACAAAGTCTCATTGACTTACCTATACATAAGTTTAAATTACATATAAACATTGTTTGATTAAAAAGGCCTACTACAAGGTAGATGACTATTTAAATGATAAGAATAGCTGCTTGGCCTCATAATAGGCTGTTCACCTGCACTAATAGATTTAACTTGTATAATTTTTTTTACTATTATTAGTTATAAGACTTGGCATTTAAAAATAGTAACTATCGAGTTTCTTGCCGGTTTCTTCTCGGTAGAAGCTACCTTTTGAACCGGTTAATATTGAATTTGTTTTGACGATTTATAAGTGCTTTGTTGAAGCCTATATAAATAAAGATCATTTCATTTCATTTCATTATATTCCATGAAACATTATGAAACATTTTATATTATACACTTTTATATTATATACTCCTAAAACATCTAAGCAAAATATTTTGATGATCGGTTTAGTTGTTAGAACAGGAAAGAGGTACAAACAAACTCACTTTCGTATTTATATTATTAGTAGCGACTAAGTCTAAGCCTTATTAATATGAATTCAGTATTCTCAGAGTAACCTAAAATTAAAACATATGGAAACATTATTTATTAAACTTTCACTTTCATGTAAAATATATGAAATCCTTACGAGGCACATTTTTGTGAAGTCAGAACACTGATTAATTAATTTTATTAACGTTCTTAATAATAATAAAATATGAACAGGATAAGAATATTAATATATTATCCCATGTTGGTTTGGGACTTAAAAAGAATGTGCCAACTGTGTTTCTTACCTAGCATGTCGTAAAAGGCGACTGATGGTATATAGGGTTGTGGGTATATGATTGTGTAGGCGACGAGCTAGCCACTTATCACTAATTTTTCACAATCTTCCATCTAACCCAGCCCAGTTTTGTTTTTGGCTGAATCTGGTTAAAGGAGCCTGCTGCCTCTTTGACTCTGCCTACCCCTTCGGGGATTATGGGCGTGATGTTGTGTATGTATATTATAATATACTTAGTTAGTATTGTATCATTTTAAAGTGATATCAATTACCCATTAATTACAAAGAAAATATTATTTTATATCATTAATTTCATTAGCTTTTATTACGTCTTCACAAATCAACTTGCAGTGCAAATACAGCACGCGGCTTTAATTTCACAACGGCTTCCGTTTAGCATAATATACTCGTAGATACGTCGTTGACAAATTAAAGTGCCGAACTCTAATATAACTGTTGAATATTCCGCGAAGTTTGAGAACTTGTACAGCAAGTAGCAAGTGCTGATGTCATCAGTGACGTCACGCGTGGGTCGCGACCCACGCACTCCATCCCCCGCCCCTTAGGCTACCCTCGCGACATGATGCTATCTCGTTTCTAGCTAAAGGTTGTAGAAAAAATGTGTTCAGCTTAGTTCAGTTTTCTATTTAGTTTAGGGTGCATCCATATGACATATGCATCATTGACAGGCGAGTAGGTCGAGTGGCCAGAGACCTTGGCCACGGAACCGAGGGTTACGGGCTCAAATCCCGCTAGAGGCAAATGTTTCGTGTAATGAACATGTCCATTTGTAATACAGTCATGGATGTTATAAACGTATTTAAGTACGTCTATCCGTTCACCTAGTATCCATAGCACAAGCTTATAAGCTTAGTTTGGAACTAGGGAATTGGTGTGTCAGTCGGGTGAATTTATTTATCGTTTATTTATTAAGGACTAGCTGTGCCAGCGGTGTCACCCGCGTTTATGGTTAATATTATAAAGACTATTTCCGTCATACATGATTTCTGTGTAACTTTAACCATTAAGGCTGCACACGCGATGGAAGCTTAAAAAATGGAGTAACTTCTCCCGTTTTCCCAACATTTCCCTTCACTACTCTGCTCCTATTGATTGTAGCGTGATGAAAAGTATACTATAACCTGCCCAGGAGTATGAAGAATAATTGTACCAAGTTTCGTTAAAATCCGTCGAGTAGTTTTTGTTTCTATAAGGAACAAAACAGACAGACAGACAGACAAAAATTTTACTGATTGCATTTTTGGCATCAGTATCGATCACTAATCACCCCCTGATAGTTATTTTGAAAACATATTTCATGTACAGAATTGACCTCTCTACAGATTTATTATAAGTATAAATACTGAATCATCATCTTACTAAAATTATGAACGCGAAAGTTTGTATCGATGTATGTAAGGATATGTTTAACTCTTTCACGCAAAAATTACTGCATGCATGTTAATGAAACTTTAAAATAATATTCCTTATATTATGTCTTAACAACACATAGGCTATTTTTTATCGATTTAGCACGCGAGCGAAGCCGCGGGCAGAAGTTACTTAGAAGTTATAAGTAGTTTCTTCTGACACACCAATTCCCTAGTTCCGAACTAAGCATCATGCTTATGCTAAAGATACTAGGTAACAGATAGACATACTTATATAAGTTTTACGCGAAACATGCGAAAGTGGAAGGATGTAGGAGCCGCGGAAGACCCAGGCTCACCTACCACGACCAAGATTGGTCGTGTATTAACAGAAGGTGATGTTAGGAGTCATAAAAACCGTAGAGCTTGTATGAAAAGGATTATGAATGTTGAAGAGGCGAGTGAGGTGTGTAAGGATCGTGCCATATGGCGTTCGGTTCTCTCTGCCTACCCCGCTAGGGAAGTGGCGTGAAGTTTAGTTAGTTAGTTAGTTACACGAAACATTTGCATGTGCGGTATTCGCACTCGCAACCCTTGGTTTTGTGGCCAGGGTCTCCGATCACTTAACCAAAGAGCCTATCAATAATCTTTTTCTAGCTTTGCGCCCCGTGCTTAGTCAGCTGAGGCTTAATCCAGGATCAGATCAGTTCCTGGATTTAGCAGATTTGGTTATTAAATTTAAAGTTAAAGTCAAAATATTATTTATTTGTATAGGTTATTGAAGTGAAGGTTCTGTATCTTCTTCTATAAGAAAAAAGGAAACCCTATTTCCAATAATTTGAGCACGACTTAACCGCTTTCATTAATATTTTAAGTTTTCTTATATTTTATACAAGGTTCTTACAAAAACAAAAACTTAGAAAATTGTGCAGTGAATCTGAAAATTTCAGAAAACTTATCGAATATTTAAACTTCGTCTATTAGACAGTATGAAGTAATTCGTTTTTTCATATTTTTTTACGAAACGGATTTATTGATGATAATAATAGATAGTTTTATATCCTTGAAACATATTGAATTTCAAGTGTGATTTTCATAGTGGACCCGCTTGTCTTAAGCGATTTAATGACTAATGCTGACGATATTACATAATGCTGAGTGGAAGCTCTTTAGCACATTTTGTATACAGGGTGATTGGTAATTCAGCCAATTCCTTAAAAGTGGTTGTTTTAGAGGTAATTTGAAAACAAATCGACCTCTATTAACTGAGGGTAGAAAGTGAGTCGTTTCAGAGATTTCGAACATTTAAGTTTGTATTGAAATTTTGTAACTTGTCACCAAAAATGGCTGGTATTTTGTTTAAAATGGTTAATAGTTTACAAGCTTCCAGAAATGTATCAGTTAAGTGCCAACAAACGAGTAGTTTCTTTTTAATTTAGTTTTTTGTTGACAAGTCACAATACAAATTAAAATCTTCGAAATCTAGGAAACCGCTAATTTTCGACCCCCAGCTGATACAGGTCAATTTGTTAGTATTATTATATTTTTTCGGAAATATTGTACATTACAATGTTGGTAAATAAGCTTCCTTTTTCGTGCCGCAATCTAAAGAGGAAATAGCAGAATATCTTCGCAAACCATACTCTATGCATACACTAATACTCGCCATAACGTACGTCTGCTGTCTATGGCGAAATATACGCCATAATCGAACATCCATCACTACATGACAAGATTGAAGTGACAGAGAGCTTTCATTCATATCAGCTGTAATATCTTTAGGGGCTGATATTTAAGCGGTCAGGTAGTCTGATGACTGAGAATATTTATGGTTTTAAAGAGGCATCAGCCGTTTTCCATGGTGTCCAAATTCCTAATTTGGTCTGGGACTCATAAAGAATGTATCAACTGTGTTTCTTGCCTTGCATGTCGTAGAGGTCTAATGGTATATCCGGTTTGAGTGTGTGATTACGTAGGCGACGAGCTAGCCACTTGTCACTACTTTTTCACAATGTCCATCTAACCCAGCCCAGTTTTATTTTCTGGCTGAATGTGGTTAAGGGGGCTAGCTGTCCCTTTGTCTGTCTTGCAGGATTGCAGGCGTGGTTGTATGTATGTATGTATGTATGCTTCCTTCAAGTCTACAGCGCTTTATACTGACGCACCGTATTCAAATCAAATCAAATCTTTTTATTGCTTCCATAATTTAGGTACATGGTATATGACGTTATGGGTATGTGATTGTGTAGGCGACGAGCTAGACACTTGTCACTACGCTTTCATAATTTTCCATCTAACCCAGCCTAGTTTTATTTTTGGCTGAATGTGGTTAAAGGGGCCTGCTGCCCCTTTGACTCTGCCTACCCCTTCGGGGATTATGGGCGTGATGTTATGTATGTGTAATTTAGGTACAGTAATCATATAAATTATCGGCCCAGTCGGGCACTGCAAATGTTAGGAGAGAAGAAAAGGATACAATAATAATGAACAGATCTAATGTAGATGCGCCCTATTTTATAATATTCTCTGACCTGAGGTACTCCAGCATATTGCTATGACGTCATAGTGCATATGGCACTATAGTCCCACTTCTAGTGCTTTCACGTTTACTCGTTATCGGAAAAACTAATCTTAACATATAAATGAGGCTTTCTCAGCGAATAATTACCTACTTATAGACTCTATACATGCATATTATTGGATGGGCCGCTTAGTCTAGTTAATCAAAACCTCTGGCTATGAAACCGATGACACCGCTTCGAATCTCGGTAGTCTTGAGTCAAGATATGAATGTTCATAAAACGTATTATAGTATGCATATGCGCTAATATCTATCTATACTTACTTATAATAAATCTGTAGAGAGGTCAATTCTGTACATGAAATATATTTTTAAAATAACTATCAGGGGGTGATTAGTGATCGATACTGATGCCAAAAATGCAATCAGTAAAATTTGTGTCTGTCTGTCTGTCTGTATGTTCCTTATAGAAACAAAAACTACTCGACGGATTTTAACGAAACTTAGTACAATTATTCTTCATACTCCTGGGCAGGTTATAGTATACTTTTCATCACGCTACAATCAATAGGAGCAGAGTAGTGAAGGGAAATGTTGGGAAAACGGGAGAAGTTACTCCATTTTTTAAGCTTCCGTCGCGTGTTCAGCATTAATGGTTAAAGTTACATAGAAATCATGTACGACGGAAATAGTCTTTATAATATTGACCATAAACGCGGGTGACATCGCTGGCACAGCTAGTCTTTAATATATATAGTATCCAGCTCAGCAAAAGCATGTTATGTTTGGAATTGTGATTGAAATGGAATGAAAGGATCTTTATTTATTTATATAGGCTTCAATAAAACAATTATAAAACCGTCAAAACATAATCAACATCAACCGGTTTAAAAAGTATATTCTACCGAGAATAACATACATACATAAATAAATAAATAAATATCAGACTACATCACATACATTGATCTGACTCCGAGGTAAGTAGCTTAAGCACTTGTGTAACGGATATCAGAATCAGCAGTGGTATTACAAATATATACTTAAATATTGGATATTAACACCCAGACACAGAACAAACACAAGTATTCATCATACGAATGTGTAAGGCTGTAAGGCTTTAGCACCTAATTTTATCAAGAAATACATAGGTCATGGTACCTACCTACCTTTTGATTTGGAAAAGTATATATTGTACTTTGGAATCAGGTCAATGTATAATATATTAATGAAGATTCATTTGCTAGCGATCCGTAATAACGCAATAACTATGAAAGTTGATTTTGCCAACTTCTGTTAATTGCCTACACACGGCTTTATCACCGATCTATTAATAAAACAATTGTGACTGTTTATCAAAATGAGATTTGATTCTGTAGTGCTTATGAAAGGGAAGCTAGAACGTTTAATGGATATTATTTTTACGAATAAAACGGCAATTTTCAATCTAACCCAACTTGATTTTTGGCTAAATGTGGTTGTGATGATCTAACATCAATCTTTTCCCATGATGGTTCAACAGACCTTCATATAGGTATTATCTCATACCTATCATTATTCTCGTATCTCAAAGAATATGGTTATCGTTGTTATTCGTTGTTGAATGTAATTTCGATAATTAGTAAAATAAATTCTCCAGACTGACACCAATTCCTTTGTCCCAAACTAAGCTTGTGTTTGTGCTATGGATAGATGAACAAATAGACATACTCAAATATATTAATCAACACATCCATGACTCGAGTACAAATGTCCTTTGATACTTTTGCCACTAGCGGGATTCAAACCCGCGACCCTCGGTTTTGTGGCCAGGGTCTCTGTCCTTTCGACCAACGGGCCAGTCATTAAAGGATCCCCTTTCTCCATACCTTTATAATAAGTAAATGAGAAACCAGACGAATTGAATCACGTTACACCCTCGCAATAAATGTACAAAATTAAATATAATCTCGGATTAACGATAAATATAGCAGATGAATGTATAACAAAGGTCACTACCCCATAAGGAAATGCCGTAAGAAATGGGAAGTCTACAAACCGTAATATGATGTTGTAACCAATCCTCGTCTTATTTTAATCGAATTGAATTGGATTTCGATTTCGTCGAATTTTCGTGACAATACCTTATTCATTATTTTTTTAATGTTCCTTCTTTATTCAGTTACAGGAAAGTAGTGTTGTAAAAAGAAACAAATAAATTAGTACCTACCAGACCGTTTACGTTGCAGAACTTCTGTAGTACTCTCCTACTAACATAATCTTTTGCAGCAGAAGATTATGTTAGTAGAAGAGTAGTATTATTGGACGTTAAATAAACATTTATTAGATCATCAACGTTCGTAATTCCTTTATTATAAGTTGCCTGGAGGTCAGCTTGAATCACTATCCTAGATTAAACGAATAATTTACATCAGACTTTGAAACTCTTGAGAGCAAGGTAATAAATTGGATCTTGGATTTATACACGTAACGTAACTATTTAGATAATTCTACATAAATATAGTAATCTAGTTTCTACCCGCGGCGTTGCTCGCGTGGTACATCGATGAAACATAGCTTATGTGTTATTCTAATGTATAAGCTATACTATTGCAAAGTTTCAACAAAATACATGTCGTACTTTTTGCGTGAAAGAGTAACAAACATCCACACATCCATCCATCTATACGAACTTTCGCGTTTATAATATTAGTAAGAAGTAAGATTTAAGTACAGAAATTTCTCCCATAATATAGCAATCTTATATATAAGGCAAGTTTAAAAGATCTAGACGGACTTTCCGTGACCAGATTGGTAATGTGGTAACAAAAGGTCAGGTAAACAGCACCCTTAACCGACGAGCGTGTATGAAAATACTTATGAATGTAGAAGAAGCGAAAGGTGTATGTCAGGATCGTAGCAAGTGGAAGTACGTGATCTCTGCCTACTCCCATGGGAAAAAGGCGTGACATTATGTATGTATGTATGTATACAGCAATCTTCAATACAACTTTTGAATTGTCTTTGTTTTGTAACGACTACAGAAAATTGAGACATTATTTAAACTTCAGCTTAATATTAACAAAAGATTTTTAAATACTATTATTTCATCACGACTATTATTTAGACTGTGCTACTGTATAAGTTACCTTGTGTGACTCAATATTTTTGGGGTACAGTGATAAATGGCTTGGCGTTGCACCCTTTGTTAATATAATACCTAGCGGGGGTCTTCATGTGCGTAACGGCACCACTACGTTATTATTATTAAATTAATTAAATAACGTCCCGTTTTGGTCTGGGACTATAAAAGAATTTGCCAACTGTGTTTCTTGCCTAGCATGTCGTAAACGGCGACTAATGGTATATGGGGTTTTGGGTATGTGATTGTGTAGGCGACGAGCTAGCCACTTGTCACTACTTTTTCACAATTTTCCATCTAACCCAGTCCATTGTCCCGTATTGGTCTGGCACTTAAAAAGAATGTGCCAACTGTGTTTCTTGCCTAGCTTGTCGTAAAAGGCGACTAATGGTATATCGGGTTTTGGGTATGTGATTGTGTAGGTGACGAGCTAGCCACTTGTCACTACGTTTTCACAATTTTCCATCTAACCCAGCCCAGTTTTATTTTTGGCTGAATGTGGTTAAAGGGGACTGCTGTCCCTTTGACTCTGCCTACCTCTTCAGGGAATATGGGCGTGATGTTATGTAATTAAAAAAATATTAAAGTAAGGCATATAAGGTATCCTTTGCAATTTCTGCGTTGTACGATAATGATGTTTTTAGAATCAAACCTATTTGCCTGGTTTCTTGTTTTAGAGTTGCAAAGATGATATGGATGCCATTGGAAAATATCTTAGTCAGAAAATATATGAGAATAGGGACAATGACTGCATTAAAAACTATAATTTTATTTAGTCCGTCAGTTAGATTATACAAAAATACTAGACACATATTTTTCGCTATATTAAATGAACAAAAAAAGTTTTGGAGTGGGGGCTTGGAACGTCACTAGTTTGTAAGAACTGTACGAAAGCGTGACGTCACGCGCAACTAGAATGCATTGTATCTTCGTCAATGTTTGTTTGACAAATAAATAAAAAAATACGTCTTCATATTTTTTTTATAATGTAGATAACGGACTAAAAAGAATTTTTTAGTCATCTAGCGGTCTTGTTTTTGTGATTAAATGTAAATACCAATTTGGTCGGCAAGTACAATATGGGAAATCATATCTATCTACGTGTTTTCAGGTATATAGGCATATATTTTTATTATATTTCTAAGTCATGAGGAAAAAAGACACTAAGTTCATTAAATTTTTATGTTTGGACGTAACTATACAGAGATTTTAATTTGCTTAGATATTGAAGTATGTTTTACCGTGACCTTTTTTCGTATTTCTGAAAAAAAAATTATAGAATCATAAAATTTTTACAGTTTATAAAAAAGTATGTCAAAGGATTTTTTATATCATCTTATTTGATCGACTGGCCCGTGTCAGAGACACTGGCCACGAAAAGGGGGAGTCGCGGGTTCGAATCCCGCTGGGGGCAAATGTTTAATGTGATGAACATGGACATTTGTACTCGAGTCATGGATGTTTATAAACGTATTAAGTATGTCTATCCGTTCACCTTGTATCCATAGTGCAAGCATAAGCTTAGTTTAGAACATGGGAATTAATTCGATTATTCGTAAGTAGACACGTAATAGAACATGTTAATTCATTCTCTACCAACAGTATGCATTGTAAATATGGTTTTATAATGTCAAATGGTAAGCATGATTTTCATTTAGAAAGCAGAAAATAAGTTAATATTGGCATTGCGAATAGTGGCAGCATAACAAACGTATCTGAACTTTGTTTGTTTCCACTCCAAGTGTTTAATAAGTACAATAGTACCGACTGCAAAAAAAGTATTTTTTTTTAGTTTTGTTTAAGCGAAAATTGTTTAATTAAGTATAGTATTTGGTTATTAGTTGTCTATAGAATAGGTTGCGAATTCAGAAACTGTCACTGTTAATATAAATAAATGATGATGTCATTAGGAAAGATAGAAATAAAGAAAGAAAAATAATTTATTTAGAGACACTTTAAAATTACACAAATGTTTGAAATTACAAAAAGCTGACACAAAAAAATTTTTGACACCAAAAATGGCGCTGACATAATATGCTTGTTTTTTAAACTGGGTATATGTGTTTAACGATGTACGTAAAAGGCTTTTGTATAGTATGATGAGGGTCGTTAAGTCATGCAAAAGTGATTTATGCGAAAGTTCTAAAAGCTGATTAGTTCGGCTGAGAGTAATAATGTTAAACTTTAAGTAGGGGATGTGATGATACTGTCTAGATGGGGATGTTATTAGATGTTAAATCTCGATGGGGTAGAACCAGGTAGTACCTACCAACATATTTGTTCGTTTTAACCGACTCCAAAAAAAAGGAGGAGGTTCTCAATTCGACTGAATTTTTTTTTTTTTTTGGTTCCAAGAAAGCGTTTGAAAACTATTTGACGCAGAAATAGATAGATTACACACGAAAACCATTACACAACCTGGTCTTCCAACAAAAAAACTAACTGACTCTACTACATATGATTCAGTTAACCCAGTTAAACGAACCTATCATCATCCTCTTGCCCTTCTCCCAGTTCATCCGGGGTCGGCGCAGCATGTCTTCCTCTTCCATACGTCGCGGTCAGACGTCATCAAGCTATCCACTTCCATTTCATTTAAAAGATACCTATAAAAAAATATGCCACCATTCTAAAAAACATTGTTATAAAACGCATTGAACATATTCAATTGAAATTTACACAAAAGCTATTTAATAAGGCTGGTAATACAAGGAGCGGTTTTCCTCCGCACGCGTCGCGGTTTGTAGCCCTTTGAACAGTAACCTAGCAATTTAACTAACTAAACTTAGGTTTAAAGAATTTATTTCTAATAAAAAACATAGTGTTCACTTAAAATGAGATTCATAGTAAAGTAATATACATATCTTTCTTACTTATGGTACTCAAATTCGGAAGTTACATTGAACATAGGTACATATTCTTTTAATTTTGCTTTAAAAATGTTTTTACTATCGCAATTTTTAATGTGATCAGGCAATTTCTTGTATAGCTGTACTCAAACAATATAGTTTTTTTACCACAGTTTGTACGTGCCTTAACAAGTGTTAATTTATTATGATTTCTATAACTCTAACTTCACGCCACTACCCTTGCGGGGTCGGCAGAGAGAACCGAACGCCATATGGCACAAAACTTACACACCTCACTCGCCTCTTCAACATTCATGATCCTTTTCACACAAGCTCTACGGTTTATATGACTCCTAAAATCACGTTCTGCTAACACACGACCAATCTGGTCGTGGTAGGTGAGCCTGGGCCTTCCGCGGCTCCTACATCCTTCCACTTTCGCATTGCCTATCTGTTTAGTCAATCTTTCGTCATCCATTCTTTCCACGTGTCCGAACCACCGAAGCATGTTTCTTCTTACCTAGCGATTTAACTTACCTATATATGTACCTGTAAAAAATGTTTTGACGGGCATTTTTCATCACCAACTTAGTTTTATTACACAAATTTTCCCGTTGGTCCTATCCTTTCAGATCAAAATGGAAAACTGACCGAACTATTACTATCATCCCCAAGCTTTTAACCGCCCTATCTCGGATAATTTTAATGTTAGCGAAAACATAAACAGGGCATTTCTTTATAAAATCTGATGCTCTACAACTTTTATTTAAACCTTTTTTTTCTACTACTTACCGTTTTCCCAAAATTTCAAAAACAAATACTTTTTTTTTTTTTTTCAAATGTTCTCGGGGGTGATTTTACAAAAAACTTTCACAGTTCGTTTTTAATTCTTTCAAAGTAACTTATATCAAAAATTCAAGTATTTACCTCAAATTCGTATTTAAAGGCCTATTTTCTTGGACTATACTTACAAGCAGCTGTAAAAATAACAATTATAAGTCCAGGGTACGATTGCTACGGCTGCTACGATGAAGATCGTACTTACACAATCACAAGCCCTATCCAATACGTAATCAGTCATATTAATAACATTCTAGGCAAGGAAGATAGTAAGTACATTATTTTTAAGTATTTTATACCATACATACATACATAATGTCACGCCTTTTTCCCATGGAGGTAGGCAGATCACAGCCTTCCATTTGCCACGATTCTGACAAACACCTTTATACATACACCAATATGGGTATAAACAGGTATTTGCGATTAAAGGTAGGTAGGTAATGCCGCCACATCACTATTGGATAAAATTTTAATGTGACGGTATAATAATGTTTTGTATTTGACTGTTTTTTTTTTTATGCGATTCCTAATGGCGCCACTGTTCGTCATCTCTAATAAAACAGTTTGATGTAACAGAAATCTTGTTTATATCACAAATCACAAACCTCAATAACTACCTGGTTCATCCAAAAACGCTCCGTAAACTCTAAGCCTAACACACAACAAAACAAAAACACGGTAGCTTAACAAAAACCGTCGCTAACTCTATTTGTTTAACGCCCCTTTTTGCATGCCTTTTGCTAGCGAATAAAAAACTATAAAAAACGTCGCGCGCGCTGTTCTGCGGTCGGTCCTGCGACTTGCTGCGTCCAGTGTGCGCTGCAGCTAACACTGTTATTGTTTTACTAGGTGTACACACCGCCTTATATGACAGTGAACTGGTCAAGATCCGAGCGGTTGAATTTTATGGACTAAAATGGGGTGGGGGTAGGTTTGTGGAAAACACCTTACCTATTCTCATATCTGCCAAATACACAATAAAAACATTAAAATCGGTCGAGCCGTTTCAGATTAGTTGGACCACAACCACCGTGACACGCACGAAGCTATCTACTAATATTATAAAGCTGAAGAGTTTGTTTGTTTGAACGCGCTAATCTCAGGAACTACTGGTACGATTTGAAAAAATCTTTCAGTGTTAGATAACCCATTTATCGAGGAAGGCTATAGGCTATATAACATTAAACATAAACGCGAAATCGCGGGCACAGCTAGTTTTTTATATTTTTTTATGAATAAGATGACCTTTTTTCTGAAGTCGTCCTAGTGTTGTAGATATTTCGGAAACGGTTATTTTTTCTTAATAAAATTTATTTCTAAAAAACATTCAACTTCTTCTTTCAACTTAACTGATACGATAAATGTGAAAGTATGTTTTTTTTTTATAAATATATTACCCTGACTGACATTTATTCCCTAGTTTCAAACTAAGCTTAATATGCTTGTGCTATGGATACTAGGTGAACGGATAGACATGCTTAAATACGTTTATAAACATCCATGACTCGAGTAGTTTGTTTATTTAAAATCAACCCATCATCCTGAAATCTTGGATGCACTTTATAAGGGTTAAAAATTCAGTTTAAAGGTTTAAAGACTAAGTCTTTTTAAGGGACTCCAAAACTAGAGAAGGTCTTCAATTAGTGGAGAACTCTATTGTGTTCCTTAAAAAAGTGTATGCAAAATTCAAGGTTTAGTTCTTTTCGATAGCTTTCAATTTAACATAGCATCACACCCATAATCCCCGAAGGGGTAGGCAGAGTCAAAGGGGCCTTTAACCACATTTAGCCAAAAAGAAAACTGGGCCGGGTTAGATGGATTTTTCTCAATTTTTTAAAAAGTAGTGACAAGTGGCTATGTTGTCGCCTACACAATCACATATCCAAAAGCCCATATACAATTAGTCACCCTTTACGACATGCTAGGCAAGAAACACAGTTGGCACATTATTTTTAAGTCCCAGACCAACATGGGACAATGGGCTTGGTTACATGGAAAATTGTGAAAAAGTAATGACAAGTGGCTAGATTTTCGCCTACACAATCACACACCCACAACCCATATATCATCAGTCGCCTTTTACGACATGCTAGGCAAGACACACAGTAGGCACATTATTTATTAAGTCCCAGACCAACATCACCTGTATTTGTTTCTGTAAATAAAGGAAGTGTCCATCATTCTGTCCGTCTGTGTGTCTCCGTCGAAGCCGAACAGAGTGCCTCATTATTGTTTTACGTCCGCCCACCGAATCTGACATAATGACGTGACGTGCTCAAACTAGCATCCCCCTATTACTCCGTAAACATGTTTTTTATTCAGAGGGTGGCTGTAATATTAGACGCAACGGGACCAAGTACGTGGAACTAATTAGTAAGTTACTGTGTTTTATGTCAAATTTTCTAGGAGTTTCAAGTACATGCATACATATTTAGTGTGGAAATGTACATGAGTATATGCAATGCCCAATGAGCAATATTAACAACTTTTATGTGAATAATTACATT
Source organism: Glyphodes perspectalis (assembly GCA_951394215.1). Classification (NCBI taxonomy): domain Eukaryota; kingdom Metazoa; phylum Arthropoda; class Insecta; order Lepidoptera; family Crambidae; genus Glyphodes; species Glyphodes perspectalis. The sequence goes on from OX596218.1 coordinate 1,451,225, forward strand.
GTGTCAGGTTAGTCGGAAAATTGAGAAAAAGTGTTTGAGACAGGTGATCCATTTTCCATTTAACTCAGCCCATTGTCCCATGTTGGTCTGGGACTTAAAAATAAAAACTGTGCCGACTGTGGTTCTTGCCTAGCATGTCGTAAAAGGCGACTAATGGTATATCGGGTTTTAGATGTGTGATTGTGTAGGCAACGAGCTAGCTACTTTATTAAAAAAAATCCCAGTCTTGTTTTATTTTTTGGCTAAATGTGCTTAAGTGGATTAGCCATCTCTTCGACTCTGCCTACCTCTTCAGGGATTACGGTCATACTGATATGTATGTATGTTAAATTTTGTATGTCATTAATATTACTAACAAGACTGCATGGTAAATAGGTAACACATATTGTTTTGTTTTATAAGTTCTTGGTCAGTACTCAAGAGGTGGGGGTGGGGGGGAGACCCAATAATAAAACAATAAGCAGAGCATATGATGCGGAAGATACAATCATAAGGGAATTCCCTTGGAGCCATTATTATGGACCCTTAAGTTTTCGAGTCCTTTGGATCGACTTAACGTATATTATTGCTCTGTTGCGATTTCAGAATCATTAGTTCAATGGGTACCAGTGTATATGCGAGGATTGTTGATTCAAACTAGAGCACGTATCTCTGAATTTTACACAAAATCTAGGTAGATAGTTTGACTGGCACGATGGATCATTCGGTAGTGACCCTACCCCATGCGCCAAGAGTTGTGGGTTTGATCCCCATCCAGGACAAACATTAGTATGATGAATGCTTGTGTTTGTTCTGTCTCTAGGTAATATTTAAGTATATATTTGTAATACCACTGTTGTTTCTGATATCCGTAACACAAGTGCTTAAGCTAATTACCTCGGAGCTAGATCAATGTATGTGATGTAGTGTAATATTTAAAAAAAAAGATACGGCTTTATAATATTATTTTGGCAGTAAGAGAAATTGTTGTGAGCAATCTGAATATTCCTGTTGCCGTTGATGACTAAAAGTTACTGAAGGCAGAGAAGGCAGTAGTTTTTTCAGCAGTAGCTTTTAGTCAACCATGATTCTAGCAGGCCCTAACTAATCTAGGAACTATTTTTTCCATCTAACCCAGCCCGTAGTCCCATCTTCGTCTGATACTCAAAAAAAATGTGACTAATGGTATATCAGGTTTGGCTATGAGTTTGTGTAGGCGACAAGTTAGCCACTTGTCACTACTTTTTCACAATTTTACGTCTGACCCAGCCCGGTTTTATTTTTGGCTAAATGTGGTTAAAGGGGTTGCTGCCCCTTTGACTCTGCCTACTCCTTCGGGGATTATGGGCGGATTATGTTATGTATGTAGTTAGTTAGCGTAGCGTAAGGTAGTGTAGCGAGTCAATATATCTTAATTTTTTTTACATACTTTGAATTGTATACATTGGAATATCTTTATATAGAGGTTCAATAACAGAATACTAAGTGGAAGCTGGCGAATTGAAACTAGTGCTTCAGTAAAAGGTTTGTTCATCCTAAGTTACCTTGAGTCCTAACAGTATTTGCGACAATCTTGTTGGAAACGTGACGCTTTATCAAAGCTAAGCGGATCGCGGACATTACGACAAGATTAGGTGTTCAAAATAAACATTAAGTTCTGTAGCCTGACACCAATTCCCTAGTTCTAAACTTATTATGAACATAAACAAAAAGGTTTAAAAGATGAACAGAAAAACAATAAAAAAAATAAAAAAAATCGACTCTACAGTATAGAATACAGTATTTTCTTTGGTCCAGATTCCTTTCTTCTTAGGATTAGATTATATTAGAATACTAGCTGCCGGCGCACTTCGTAACGCCCCGTTCTCGGATTTTCAATACCCTTTTTTTTTTCTTTCATAAGAACCTTCACTTGACAATAACAAACACAATTAAAAAATAATTAGGTAAAGCCGTTCTCAAGTTATAACTTTGGGGTGGACCACCCTTATCACTTAGGGGTATGAAAAATTGATTACGACCAATTCTCAGACCTACCGAATATACATATAAAATTCCATAAAAATCGGCCAAGCCGTTTCGGAGGAGTTTGGTTACAAACACCGCGACACGAGAATATTATATATATTAGATATAGATTATACGTTGCTAATTTTCATTTAAATTTAACTTTAAAAGCGCCACACCGCACTTGGTACAACAAGATGTCATACTCCATAGTCCCCAAGAGACAGCATTACCTAGTTTGGGGGCTACCAGTAATTCTTATGCTGTGTAATATTTTCTGGTAATAAATTATTTTTATTATTTTATTATATTAAAAAAATTAATACGTTATTGCATCCGATAAGCATAATATAATAAAATATACTAGCAGCGGCCCGCCGTTTCACCCGCGTATCTCTTGTTTCCGTGGGAATATGGGGACAAACTACATCCTATGATGTTACTTGTTGATAATGTAGCTTTCCACCTCATCCCATTCAATGCAAAAAAACTATCAATCAAATCTTTCCTCTTTATAATATTAGTAGTGTAGTAGTAGTAGTAGTAGTGTAGATCATATACCATACTCTATTTTCAGAAAACAGTTCAAAAGAAATTCGCACATAACATAACACATAACATCACGCCCATAATCCCCGAAGGGGTAGGCAGAGCAACAGGCCCCTTCAACCACATTCAGCCAAAAATAAAACTGGGATGGGTATGGCAAATTGTGAAAAAGTAGTGACAAGTGGCTAGCTTGTCGCCTACACAATCACACACCCAAAACTCGACACACCATTAGTTGCCTTTTACGACATGCTAGGCAATAATCACAGTTGGCACATTTTTTTTAGTCCCAGACCAACACGGGACAATGGGCTGGGTTTGATAAGTGAGAAAGTAGTGACACAAGTGGCTCGTCGCCTACACAATCACATACCCAAAATCCCATGTAACATTAGTCGCTCTTTACGACATGCTAGACAAGAAATACAGTTGGCGCATTATTTTTAAGTCCCAGACCAACATGGGACATTCGACAAGAAAAAGTCTCTTTTACTTCAATCGTTAAATGACGCTAAGCTATTTTATCTTCCATCAAATTTGTTATTGTAACCAGAGCCACTGGATACACAAATTTTCGACAAATATCTGGACCGCCTCAACACGAAAATACACTTTGTTAGCAACCCCAGTAACCAAATATTTTCCGATGATACGCAAGTTTTTCGGTATAAATACCCTTGCGATTGTGTGCGAAAGCTGGCGATATTTATCTTTAACTATTTGCATCGAAGTGTTACTTTTGTGCTACATAGCACGATGTCAAATAGAGTTAGTTACTTCAAAATGCATTAGAAATGTCCTGTCTATCACAGTATTACTTTGAACTGCAAAATAAATACAAGTCTTATTTGGACATATATTCATCACGCTGGTAATCTTATAAGTGGTAGTTAAAGTCTAAAGAACAGCAAGTTCTTTAACCTAGGACCACTTTTAGCTAAAAAATAAACGGGTTAAGGTTCATGAAAAACTGTGAAAGAGTAGTGACAAGAAACTAACTCGTTGCCCACATAATTCCAGAACATTGTCCTTTTTAGATTCAACATGTATTTTATCTTCAAATACGTTAGAAGGTAATTCATAAACGCCACTACGCCAACATTTAACCCCTTAAACACACCTATTCCATCTAAGCGTATGTAGTCTTGCCTTATCTCACGCAATCATGGAAAAGATGAGAATTCCTGAAAAGTATTACACAATTTTTCCATCTCACTGGACTCGCTAAATCCTGAATCATGTTTTAAACGGACCTAGACTGATCAGGACATAACGCTAGGAAGATGACTGTGGGTAGAGGTTAAAAAATTGACAGAATCATTAAAATAATGGCTAGTAATAGCCATTTGTAACTTCATAAAGTATTGATGTAACAATGTGTCGACCTTGTCTACGTAATGCATCATTACGCGGTACGCAACAAACCCATTAAAGTCATTTATTTCTTCAATTTCAATGACAAAATGGATTTGCTACGGTTTTCTTTTTATTCGGTGGAAATGTCGGTAATAGGATTCGGCACATTTTCAGGTGCGTATCATCAAATAAAAATTAAAAATCATTATCAAAAACTATTTATTAATAGAATACAAGTATTTTATAGCAAATTGCAAGTCTCATTCTTCAAAGTTTGAAAAACCTGTGTTAGAATGAGACTGCCCTTCTTCGGTATACAACAATTCTAGGACTTGTGTGATAACAAACATGATGTTTCATAAGAATTTAATAACAATTGCATAAATATGTTATAGTCAAACAACGAAGCTCGGGTGCTCCTAGGTTTGGCTAGTCAAACCTCAGGTCTGGCATAAAGTCTTAGGCAAAGTCCAAACCAATAGCGTTTTTTTACCTTTGACTAACAAATTTTTGTCTAATCCTAAGAGTGACTAACGAGCGTTTGACTTTGAACAGTCAAACGCCGAAACTCATTTTAATATAATCGGGGTTTGACTAGTCAGACCTAAAGTTGGTATAGGAATGTGTTGGTTTGTAAGATTAGGTTTATTAAAGCATATTTTGTGTTGTTGTTTATTGTTTTATTATTGTAAGAATGAATTGACAATTAATCAGGATAAGTAATTGTTCGAGCTACTACTGATTATGTAGTACTCATATTCTACCAACAGATGGCGTTGGGTGTAGATTGCCACGCGGTGGCATTTCGTTTTACCGAGCACATATATACCCAACGCCATAGAGTTCAAATGAGACCATAAAAGACCATAAGAGACCATTCAATACAATAAGTAGATCATTAAATTTAGTTCACTAGAAGTTCGGTGTTTCATTCAATCTTCCTGTGACGGTGCTGGGTCCTAGTCTATACAGTAATACATTTTTTACGATACTGTAAAGAAGTTTTCTTGATAGCAACTTTAGCAGATTTTACCTCACAGATAATCTCCTCATATTTCCGTTAATTCTCAACTAGCTGTGCCAGCGGTGTCACCCGCGTTTATGATTAATATTATTAAGACTATTTCCGGCATACATGATTTCTATGTAACTTTAACCATTAAGGCTGCACACGCGACGGAAGCTTAAAAAATGGAGTAACTTCTCCCGTTTTCCCAACATTTCCCTTCACTACTCTGCTCCTATTGATTGTAGAGTGATGAAAAGTATACTATAACCTGCCCAGGAGTATGAAGAATAATTGTACCAAGTTTCGTTAAAATCCGTCCAGTAGTTTTTGTTTCTATAAGAAACATACAGACAGACAGACAGACAGACAAAAATTTTACTGATTGCATTTTTGGCATCAGTATCGATCAATAATCACCCCCTGATAGTTATTTTGAAAATATATTTCATGTACAGAATTATAGCGGTGGTAGCTCAATGGTAAGGACACGCGCCTCTTAACCAAGGAGTGCGGGTTCAAACCCGGGCACGTACCTCTGGATTTTTCAAGTCTATGTACGTATTTATACCACTAGCTCGACGGTGAAGGAAAACATCGTGATGAAACCTGCAAATTCAAACAACTTTGGATTTGTAACCATGATCCAACAATTGTCTGGTTCCCCTATCTTAGGGTTACGAAGGTCAGATCGGCAGTCGCTTCAATGTAATTACCAGACTCGCTAAATCCTGGATCATGGTCTAAGCGGACCCCGTCTAAGCACGGGACATAACGCTAGGAAGATGATGATTTCATGTACAGAATTGACTTCTCCACAGATTTATTATAAGTATAGATATGAAATGAACACTTATCTTTATTTTAATTTATAATTTTATTCAAATATTTTTTATTAACAAATGTATTTATTGGAATATCGCAAAGAGTTAGGCTAACATGTATAAACCTGTTTGAACATGTAACAAGTGCAGTACATATTCACGTTTGACCGAATTTGCCTTAGTCGCTTCTAGGATAGACTAGGCAAAGCCCGAAACAGATTATTTTACTTTCAACGTTTGACTAAAAATTTAGGTGTTTCTAGGTTTGACTAAAAATACATCAGTTGAAGGCCGAAATTGGAATACATTTCGTAGTTTGCCGAAAGGCGCTGGTCAAACCTAGGATGAACCAGTTATTCCGCGAAGAGGCTGCATATCGATCTTGGACTATAACATATACATTTAAAATTATAAATATATATTATGTAGTAACAAACATATAGGCATATACAAAATTGGCGTTTGGTTGGTTTTTCAATAAGTAGTACAAATTTAATGTGCAGGTCTACACATTAAATTAGATTTACAAAAATCTGCTGTAATAATCGAGAAGTTTCAACCCGGAAAATACCGATGTTTTACACTCGGAGAAGGTTTTATGTAAAAATTAAGTATTCTATTTAATATGTTATATATATTTTGTCATACTGCTAAACAAATTGATAAAAGTTTAGTGTGATTTTTATATGTAACATATTCTTAGGGCTTCGAAGGTCAGATCGGCAGTCGCATCAATGTAATTATCAGGCTCGCTAAATCCTGGATCATGGTCTAAGTAGATCCCGTCTAAGCGCGGGACATAACGCTAGGAAGATGATGATAATTTCTTTAAAATAATGTAATTTTAAGGAAATCCCAGATAATATCTAAATAAAAAAAACTACCTACAGTGTTCCTTGCCCAGCCTTTTAAAATATTCCTATCCAACCCTTGTAATCTGCCTACCCCTTCGAGGGTTGTGATGAATTAATAAGTAATGAATTAATTTCTTTTTCACAATTTTCTAACCCGAATCCTTATATATATATATATATATATATATATATATAAGGATTCGGTATATATATATATATATATATATATATATATATATATATATATATATATATATAATATTATTAACGCGAAAGTTTGTGAGGATATATGGATGTTTGTTACTCTTTCACGCAAAAACTACTGAATGGATTTTAATGAAACTTTACAATAATGTAGGTTATATACCCGAATAACATATAGACTATGTTTTATCGACGTACCACGTGAGCGAAGCCGCAGGCATAAGCTAATCAACTATAATATATTTTGCCTGATTATGGTTCATCAAGCTTATCGCTCCTTCGACTCTGCCTGGACTGGACTGACTTTGCATATCAGGGATGTATTAATTAAGTAACTACGAGGTCTGTATGTAAGTAATTAATAGTTTTCAGTTATTTGTATAAAAATACTATTTTTCGTGTTCAATAGCTCCTGGACGTCAGCAATAATACAAAAGAAAACCTGTAAAAACAATATTAGATTCGAATTTATCTTCGTTTGTGGCAACTTCAAAAAGTTGACGAACAAAACGTATTATTTCGAAATTTTTCTTTGGAAATTGAATTTTATTTGAATCAAATAAGCTCTAATGTTATTTTCAAAGTAATAATTATTTGTTGGGTTTCATTTTACATTTATTTATGCTAAGCAACTTCTAAATAAATGGCGATTAGGGTAAAATTTAAATGTGCCACCGTCACATCCTCTCTCCCTCCGTCTTAGCACAATTCCTATTAAACGTTTTATCTAAAACTAGCAGTGCCCCGCGTTTTCACCCGCATAGTTCCCGTTCCTGTAGGAATATGGGGATAAAAATAGCCTATGTTACTTCAGAATAATGTAGCTTTTCAATGGTGAAATTTTTTTTTAAATCGGCACAGTAGTTTTTTCACAATTTTCCATCTAACCCAGTCCATTGTCCCGTGTTGGTCTGGGACTTAAAAATAATGTGTTAACTGTGTTTCTTGCCTAGCATGTTGTTAAAGGCGACTAATGGTATATCGGGTTTTGGGTATGTGATTATATAGGCGATGAGCTAGCCACTTGTCACTACTTTTTCACAATGTTCCATCTAACTCAGCCCAGTGTTAATTTTGGCTGAATGTGGTTAAACGACATTACATCAAATACATTGATCTGACAACGACATCAAATACACTGATCTGACTCCGAGGTAAGTAGCTTAAGCACTTGTATTACGGATATCAAAATTAACAGTGGTATTACAAATATATACTTAAATATTCAATATTAACACCCAGACACAGAGCAAACACAAGTCAAATACGAATGTTTGTCCTGGGTGGGGATCGAACCCACAACGCTTGGCGCATGGGGCAGGGTCACTACCGAATGAGCCATCTAGCCAGTCAAATATGAAGTATGTATAAAAAATATTGCAATCACCACGAGGTAATGAAACATGCTAGAAACCTAAACAAAAGGATTATTATAAATAAACTTAATCCCTTAAGTAGACGATAAAACAATCTCGCTCCCTCGGAATATCGTACGAAATATAGGAAATCTTAAGAAAATTTCACACGGAACGGTCTGGTTTGAACAAACGAACAAATATTTGCTGGATGAATATTGGATAACAGGATATTGCGACTTAATAAAGACGTTTCATTGATCAAATCAAATCAAATCAAACCATTTTATTGCTTTCGTAATAAAGTAATTACATTAAATTATTGACCCATTAGGGCACTGCAAATATTAGGAGAGAAGGATTAAGCTGTTATAAGCAAATGGCCATAAAAAATAATATTAGTCGTTATATTGGCTAATTCTTTTGTGGCGACCGCGCCACAATATAGTTAATATTATAGCTCCAATAATATGTAAACAGATGACGTCGATCGAATATGCAGAAACGCCATACAATTCTGCATCGCGCTGACGAAGTTATTCTTGCCACTAGGTATATATATGTTGCTGTAATAGCTCGAACTATGGTAAATTCTAAGATTTTCCAGTAAAACCTAAGATTTACCAACTCTTAACGGTAAAAGTCCGAACAGGTGTACAATTCGAACTTTTACCACCATTTACTTAGTAAATCTTAGGATTCTTTACTTGGAAAATTTTACCTAACCAAACCTAACTAATATTAGGTTATATTATAGGTTAGGTTAGGTAGGTAAGGTTTTTTTTAATCATGTTAAAAAACCTAACCTAACTAACCCATAATATAACCTAACCTGGAAATGTTTACATTTACCAACTCATGTCGGTAAATCCTAAGATTTACTAGTAAAACCTAAGATTGACCAATATACGGGCTTTTACAGTAACATACAATACACCAAGACGGTTAGTCGGACTTAGGTCCCCGAGCAAGCAACACCTAGCTCAGCGGGAGTACTTCTACTATAAGTGCGAGCGTGTAGTTCGCACACTTTTATTATCAGCAGCTATAGTAAACAACATACATTACCTCTAGCCCTATTTATCACATGGTGTAAGAAAATCTGCATATTCTAATACTGCTACTATAGATGTGTAACTATGATCCAGGATTAATCAATGATCGTGAATCCTGTCGTCTAAGGACGAACGACGAACCCGAATTAATGTTAGGATGATGAAGATGATGAACCTTGTCAGTATGCTTTATTTAGCAATGCCTTAATGTTTGAAAATCATCAAGTTATTTGGAGACGGGCAGGTGGCACACCAGATCGTAGGCATCATCAGATGATCGTAGGCACCGCTACTCATGGACAATTGCAACACCAGACGAGTTGCTAATCCGTTGCCGGCCTCTAGTTGTTAAGTGTTTTATTTTGTCTATGCGCAGAGTCGATCAGTGGTTAAGGCGTTGAACCTCGCACTTCACTCGCCGTGCGAAACACAGCAACACAGGTGCTTTTATTTTACGCCTATTCTCTGTGGTATAAGTATTGATAGACTATTTTTGTATGTAAAGGAGTATGAATGTCAAGGAACGAGGTAAAGTGTGTAAGGACCCTGTCATATAGCCTAAGTTATCTCTGCTTACCATGCCAGGGAAAAGACCTGAAGTTAGTTTAGATACGGGTACTTCCCCGATCGAATCGGCCCAGTTTATGAAGCCACCGATAAATGGCGATTACATGGCTTTACCACATAACTATTGATGGATTCTAATCAGTATCCGAATAAAAATGAGCTGGGATATGAAACATAGCCCCATATATTCACATTCCTGAGGTATAAATCTCAGTCATATGAAGACACCGTCTATAATCTTACTAATATTATAAAGGCGAAACTTGGTATATATGGATGGATAGATGTGTGGATGTTTGTTACCCTTTACGCAAAAAGTACTGCATGGATGTTAATGAAACTTTGCAATAGTATAGCTTATACATTAGAATAACACATGAGCTATGTTTCGTCTATGAACCACGCGAGCAAAGCCGCGAGCAGAAGCTAGTAGTCTTTAAAAGTAATTTTGCAAGTAAATAGTGCATTGATAAACTATTTACCGCAAAGTAATCGTAATCACCGTTATACTTATTCAACATTCACTTTTGCATGAATACGAAATGCCCGTCTCGTTTCCACATTAAAACGTGAAGCCCACGGTTCAATCGATAAATCGATTTAAAATTAGCTTACACATCGTTACCAAATCGATATTGTTCCGTATCGCACCTATTATTACGGTCTGCCGTTTACCTACGGGTTACAACACTGGCTGTTACCGCTGACTTCGTTCGGTTGGATATTGCCAAAAAATATGAATTTTTTATTTGGAACCTAGTCCCTTATTGGAACTTAAAAAGAATGTGCCAACTGCGTTCCTTTTCCTAGCATGTCGTAAAAGGCGACTGGCCCGTTGGTCGAGTGGTCAGAGACCCTGGCCCCGAAACCAAGGGCCGCGGGTTCGAATCCCGCTAGGGGCAAATGTTTCGTGTGATGAACATGGACATTTGTACTCGAGTCATGGATATTTATAAACGTATTTAAGTATGTCTATCCGTTCGCCATGTCTATCCACAGTACAAGCATAAGCTTAGTTTGGAATTAGGGAAATGGTGTGTCAGTCTGGAGAATTTATTTATTATTTATTATTATTAATGGTATATGGAGTTTTGGGTATGTGATTGTGCAGGCGACGAGCTAGCCACTTGTCACTACTATTTCACAAGTTCCCATCTAACCCAGCCCCGTTTTATTTTTGGCTGAATGTGGTTAAAGGGGCCCTCTACCTCTTTGACTATGCCTCCATTCGGCGAACGGATACGGATACGGAACGAACGATACGGATGTGATGTTATGATACAGATAATTTAATATATTTGGAACCTTAATTATGTTTCTAAATTAAAAAGTCATAGACCTTTAGTCATATCTCATAACATCGTCTATTTACCAATGAAATCTTTTAAAATCGGCCAAGTCGTTTAAGAGATTAGCCTGCTAACTTACTTCAATAAGCAGTCTTTAATATCGATAAAAACTATAAAAAATAAAAAAATATATTTTTGTTATAAGATCCTATTCTTGTATACTTAGTGGCGGACGAAACTGTTCAAGGCCTGGGGCGGCAAAGAGCTGTACGAGGTACTGTACTGCCCCCAGTGGGGAGCAGTGTTGCTTGATTCGAAATAGGAGGGGGGGGGGGGGGGTCCCACTGTTTGATATAGGATGATTACAGGAACTTGAAGATAATATGAGGCCCCCAAGGACCAGAAGGGCGAACTGCCCCTTCCGCCCCCGGCTAGTCCGCCACTGTGTAGACTTCATACCTGTGTATTAATAAGCTGTTTTGTGTCAAATAGTGATAAATAGAAATACTTTATTCGACACACAAACAAAATACAAGTAACAGAAAAGACAGTGGCGTAGCGTGGTGGGGCAAGCGGGCGGTCCGCCCGGGCAGCACTTTCTTGGGGGTGGCAAATCTAAAATAACTGTTTAACTTTTAAAGATTTATTTAGTAAATCGGACCCGCCCCGGGTGACCCCACGCTACGCTACTGAGAGAAGATACTTAATTTTATCTCTAATATATAAAAATCTCGTGTCACGGTGTTTGTTACCAAACTCCTCCGAAACGGCTTGACCGATTTTCAAGAAATTTTATATGTATATTCGGTAGATCTGAGAATCGGTCGTAATCTATTTTTCTTACTCCTAAGTGATAAGGGCGGTCCACCCCAAAGCTAAAACTTGAGAACTGCTTTACCGATTTCGCAAATTCTTTTTTAGTTTTGTGTGTGTGTTTGTTATTGGCAAGCGAAGGTTCTTATGAAAGAAAAAAATAAAAAATTGGAGCGATAAATAAAAAAAATTGGTATTAAAATCAGAGAACGGGGCGTTGCGAGTGCGCAGGGTCAGCCAGTTTATCTGTATAAATGGCACGCGGCTTATTATACATCTAAATCATTATCTTCATCATCCCCTTGCCCTTCTCCCAGGTCATCTGGCGTCGGCGCAGCATGTCTTCCTGTTCCATACGTCCAAGTCCGTCTTATCGAATTAAGTTGGCCGGCTAATATCTAAAACGACTTTTATGATTCAAATCATATAATATATTTGGAACCTTATTATGTTTCTAAATTAAAACTTCCTAGAGCTTTCGTCATATCTTATAACATCGCCTATTTACCAATGAAATCTTTTAAAATCTGACCGATTTTAATTTAGAAACATAATACCATGATCCAAAAATTGTCTGGTTTCCCTATCTTAGACTCGCCAAATCCTGGATCATGGTCTAAGCGGACCTTGTCTAAACACGGGACATAACGCTAGGAAGATGATGATTATTCATCATCTTCCAAATATATTACATTATTTGTATCATAACATATATTTGCCAAATGGATAGTCAGAGTTAAAGGGACAGCAAGTTCTTTAAACCAGCTCATTATATACCGTAAAATAGTGACAAGTGGGTGGCTCGTCGTCTATTATTCATCGAAATATTGTCTAGAATATCTGGTCTATATCTCTTATGATCATAGTATCATATGTAACCACAGTGTCAGTATTTCAGGTCATTATGTCAGATTCCTAGTCACAGTCAGCTTTGAACTAGATCCCTAATTTAGCAAGCTTAATTTATCATGTTAAGAGATTACATATCATTTCTGTGGGCTAGCTAGTTCTTGCCTAGCATGTCGTAAAAGGCGACTAATGGTGTATCGGGTTCTGGGTGTGTGATTGTGTAGGCGACAAGCTAGCCACCTGTCACTACTTTTTCACAATTTTCCATCTAACCCAGCTGTGATTTGTTTTCGGCTGAATGTGGTTAAAGGGGCCTGCCGCCTTTTTGACTCTGCCTACCCCTTCGGGGATTATGGGCGTGATGTTATGTATGTATGTAGATACATACATAACATCACTAGACACTAGAAGATAGTCTATATCTCTTATGATCATAGTATTATATGCAATCACAGTGTCAGTATTTCAGGTCATTATGTCAGATTCCTAGTCACAGTCAGCTTTGAACAAGATCCTTAATTCAGTAAGTTTAATTTATAATTTCAAAGAGATTACATAACATTTAAACAGTGCAAGTAGTTCATACCTACTTCCTCTATGAAAAAGTCACGTGTCACTATTGCACATACTCTCGACAAAAATTGCTATTACGTTATTGAAATATATGTTTTATATAAGCTGAGACTAATGTAATGAATTGAAAGCTTGACCGTAACTTTAATATTAACAAAAAAGGTTCAATTTCCCACCTAATCGGTACAAGATTAAACGACAAAAGAATCAAATTATGTCCCGTTGCGAACTTTTGTGGCTCGACAGCTATTGTTGGGACTATTGTAATTGCCCTTTGTCGGCGCAGATAAGTATGAAAACAAATTGGTCAAGTTTGGTAATGCTAAGTGGTTTTTTGTAAATTTTTCTTTTTTGATCTACTTTTTAGATCTTACACTCGACTTTGTCTGCGTGAAATTTGTCTGTCTGTTACATGAACCGTCGTTTTTCACATTCATATTCATATATTCACCAAATTGTAACTTAAGAGCACAAACACATGAACCACTTGTTACAAAAACTTTTAAAGTATTGTGAACTTATATAATAGTACATAATAGGAAAAGGAAATAAATAAAAGTAATTAACATTAAGTAACTAAAATTAAATAAATAATTAATACAATCAATACAAAACTGTGCCTGTAAAACAAATATATACAGCTAAAGCTTTTTCCAAAATATTCTTTCAAGGGGCCTACTGCCCCTTTGACTGCCTACCCCTTCGGGGATTATGGGCGTGATGTTATGTATGTATTCTTTCAAGTTGTAAAATGAGTTTTTGATTATTATCTCAACATAATATCGAATCTGTTACCCTGGTTTTAAAGAGTTAGGTATATGGTTATATATTTTTATTACATTATAATACGATTTATTTTTATATAAGGTTAAACGGACTGGTGGTGCGGGTTCTCTTAATATTTCCGGGATAAAAGTAGTCTATGTCTTTTTCCAGTCGTTAAACTTATGGCATGGCAAATTTCATTGAAATCAGCATTTAGCTATTATTACTACGTATAGAGAAGCTATGTCAAACAAAAATATTATCACGAAGCATGGACTGAGCGTGTTTCAGCATTTACAGCGCTAAAACTAACAATTGTCGTCTAATTAAGCTATTAAAACACGCAGCGCTAGATCGCTCATAGAGTACATTTTTCTCGCGACCAAAACGTCGTAAACGCCGTGAATTTCATGGCGCTTACGCGTGAACGTAGGCGAGTGACTAAACGAGTTGTTGCCGATCGGCAACAACGCACGGCGCAAGAAACTTGTTCGCTGCGTCGGTTCCATACGCTAGTAATAATAGTTCAATGGAAATCAGCTAAGTAGTTTATACACAAAGATGTTACAGAGTTACTTCCGGGCTAACGCATGTGTAAACTGCGTCATTGGTCTAGTATAAAAATAAATATAATAGTAAATATACAAAAAATAATCCATCGGTTTGGAAAGTTAATTCTCGCGAGAAACCGGGAAGAAACTCGACATTGCCTCGTTTGTCAACATACGACTAGAACGGGAGGAATTGTATCACGACTCGACAACAAATGCTACCACACAAAACATTTCGCCCTTAGAGGGTGAAAACGATTGGAATACAAAATGAATTTTATCAAAACAAAGATATATATTTTTTTTTTATTTTTTTTTTTATTTTTTTTAATAAATATCCGTCGACATCACATACATTGATCTGACTCCGTGGTAAGTAGCTTAAGCACTTGTGTTACGGATATCAGAAACAACAGTGGTATTACAAATATATACTTAAATATATTGAATATTAACACCCAGACACAGAAAAAACACAAGTATTCATCACACGAATGTTTGTCCTGGGTGGGAATCGAACCCACAACTCTTGGCGCATGCAGTAGGGTCACTACCGAATGCGCCATCGAGCAGTCAATTTAATATATTGTAGCAAAATATAACAATATGAATCACAAAACTGGTTTTATCTTGATGACATTTTTGCTGTCTTCTTTATTCTTCTTAATTTGAATGTTTATGGCCACTATGGCCAACATACCAAAAAGGTTCTTAAAACCTTAACAGTGGGATTTAAAGCCATCTGGATCATGCCTAAGCGGACCCCGTCTAAGCACGGGACATAACGCTAGAAAGATGAAGATGATGATTGATTTCGTGTTGACACTTGACCAAGCGACCTATCAATATTCCAAGCAAGTGAGGTACGAATTTAAAGTTCTACATTTAAAAAAAAAACTGGAAACTAATGCTGGACGATTAATGATATATATCAACGTTTCCCGCAGGAACCTCGTAATAGGAGATAGTTTCCTGCAAGCGACGAGAAAGAATTAACTTAATCGAGCCTAGCCGAAGACAAAAAGATGCTGCGGTTCCGTGAGATTAAATGCTTTGCATCGGTTCTCTAAGCATGAATGCACATTTTTCCGTGAACTGGTTAACGTTTCTCGCATTTATTTGCCACTTGTCCACAACAAATTAGATGCCAATTAAATATTGTCATTTTATGATCGTTATTTGGTACATTTAAACTGTAAAATTAAAAACCGGCCAAGTGCGAGTCGGATTCGCGAACGAAGGGTTTCGTACCATTAGCTATACAACATTAGACACTATATTAAGGCCCTTGTTTATATTCTGTGAATATTTGAAGCGTCTACCTGTTGCCGTTATTAATATCGAACAAAAGATAATAGGCAAAAAAAATCATGTCTGTTGTATGGGAGCCCACAGAGCCCACAGGGAGGCAACAGAAATACATCATCTGAGAAAATTTCAACTGTCTAGCTATCACAGTTCATGAGATACAGCCTGGTGACAAACAGACGGACGGACGAACGGACGGACAGAAAGACAGGAAGATAGACAGACCGACAGACAGAGAAGTCTTAGTAATATGGTCCCGTAAAAAGGTGGTTTATTAATAACTATTAGGTATTTACAACTAATTTATATATGATAGAGGATTGGCGATATTGAAGGCGACAAACTAGCCGCTACATTTTCATAATTTTATATATTTATATATATAACATAACTATTTTACACAACAGCTCATCAACATGAAGCAAGGTTTGAACGAGCTCCTCTCGCATCTGAAACTCGAGCTAACATTGCTACACGAATTATTTATACATAAACGAATATAACAACGCGGTCGGGATGCGTAAAATGCCGTTTATAACTCACAGACTGGTTCGGAATAATGATGTATGAAAGAGAATCGGTCAAAAAGACAGCGTCGAAGTCAAGGTAAGAAGCGGCATGCTCCGGTGGTTTGGACATGTGGAAAGAATGGGTGACGAAAGATTGAATAAACAGATATACAATGTAAAAGTGGGAGGATAGAGGAAAAGGAGTAGAGCTTGTATGATCATGAGTGTTAAAGAAGTGAGGTGTGTGAGGATCGTGTCATATGGCGTTCGGTTCTCTCTGCCTACCCCGCTAGGGAAGTGGCGTGAAGATTAGTTAGTTACTTAGTTAGAATATAATAAGCCAAATAAAGCTCGAAAAAATCTTCTTGGGTGGTCTAAAATTGATAAAGCAATTGGCTTTCGCAAATGTTTCCCAATTCATACCAAGGCCGTAGATAATTATTAATCTGAGACCAATCGCCTTACGTTCCATCAAAGTATTTGAATAGTAACTTGCTGTCCTTTATTATTGAAAGTCTATTCAAGTGTTAGCAAATAATAGAACTCTAATTTAATTTAATTCGTGTGTTTCGAAATCAATTGTCTGTGTTTACGTTTTTGTTGACGTCCGTTCTTGTTGCTAGAATAAATTATTATTAATCAGGAATGATTTGTTCCATGTTGGTCTGGAACTCAAAACTAAAGGATCATTTTTTTTACCTAGTACCTATATCGTGAATGGTTTATTGGCTTCTGGGTTTGTGATAGGGTAGGTCAGTGTTCCGCAAAGTGTCTACCGCACCATATTGGTGTACCGTGGTCATTACTTGGTGTACCTCGAAAAATATAAAACAATACGAAATAATAAAAGTATCCGTCCCACGTTCATAATGTATATTGCTATGCCTTATCTATAACATGATATACTGTATAATTTAATATAACATCTTGTATCACAATCATGTAATGCAATTAAATATTTGAATTTGAATTTGAAAATAAGGCTACCTCATAAAGCTAAACAGACGGGCGGAAGAAAAATACTCACACAGATGTTAATCACGCGAGCGCACGCGCACGCGTGTTGATTAAAAAAGAATATTGTTTTGTTGATTAATGTTAAATGTTGATTACTATTCCTTAAAAACTAATTTTCCATTAATGGTGTACCTCCAAAAATTTTGATTTCCTAGATGTTGACTGACCTTGAACACCAAATGTTTGCGGAACACTGGCGTAGGTGACGAGCTAGCCACTTGTCAATGTGTAAATCTGAGCAACTACTACCGACGCCCATAATCCCCGAAGGGGTAGGCAGAGTCAAAGGGGCAGCAGGCCCCACATTCAGCCAAAAACAAAACTGGGCTGGGTTAGATGGAAAATTGTGAAAAAGTAGTGACAAGTGGCTAGCTTGTCGCCTACACAATCACATACCCAAAACCCCATATACCATTAGTCGCCTTTTACGATATGCTAGGCAAGAGACACAGTTGGCACATTCTTTTTTAGTGCCCGACCAACATGGGACCCTTTAACCACATTCAGACAAAAATAAAACTGGGCTGGGTTAAATGGAAAATTGTGAAAAGCGGTGACAAGTGGCTATTTTGTCGCCTACACAATCACATATCCAAAACCCCATATACCATTAATCGCCTTTTACCTTTTGGCACATTCTTTTCAAGTGCCAGACCAACATGGGACATATAGTATAATAGTGTATGTTAAATATTCTTATAAAGCTTATGTGTTAATATAAATTAACTGTTGATCACATATTTTAAATAAAGCGGCCTTTGCATAATCACACTATTGAGCTTGGATATTAATAAGGTTAATTAAAATCCGAAATTACCACTTATTGTGGCGACTGATGACTTAATTAATTTTACGGGTTAGGGTAAATGTTAACTATTGCACTATATCTAAGTATACCTTGTATTTGGAAGGTTGAACAGGCTTGACAAGTCGACTTCATAACATGGTTCAGATGCAAATATGATCCATACACCCTTGTAAAATATGTTGTTGAAAAGAGTAACT
This sequence comes from Glyphodes perspectalis, assembly GCA_951394215.1. Taxonomy (NCBI): domain Eukaryota; kingdom Metazoa; phylum Arthropoda; class Insecta; order Lepidoptera; family Crambidae; genus Glyphodes; species Glyphodes perspectalis. The sequence goes on from OX596218.1 coordinate 1,469,660, forward strand.
ACCGAGTTTCTTGCCGGTTTCTTCTCGGTAGAAGCAACATTCCGAACCGGTGGTAGATTCATATTATTAGTTGATTTTCCTTTTGAATTGACGATTTATAAGTGTTTGTTTCAAACCTATATAAATAAAGAGTATTTTGACTTTGATATTTTGACTTTGACATTTTGACTTTGACATTTTGACTTTGACATTTTGACTTTGACTTTGTTAACAGCGGATTTTGAGACAATCTAAGACTGTTTCCTGGGGGATTTTTAAAAAGCTCATCATCCCAAACATTTTGCATTCAAAAAATGGTAAGTAGGTTCATTTGTGGGGTGCTGGATCAATACTTATCACTTCATCTTTACATCTAGATCATCTTGAAGATACACAAAGGTTTAATAATCTTAATCTATTTTGTTAATGTACTTGAGTTCCATTAAAGACATAAGACCAAGTCTAGGATCATGGTTGACATGAAAAACGTAGACAGATGACGGAAAAACTGAATAGATGTAGGAGCCGCGGAAGGCCCAGGCGCACCTACCACGACCAGATTGGTCGTGTGTTAACAGAAGGTGATGTTAGGAGTCATAAAAACCGTAGAGCTTGTATTAAAAGGATCATGAATGTTGAAGAGGCGAGTGAGGTGTGTGAGGATCGTGCCATATGGCGTTCGGTTCTCGTGGCGTGAAGTTTAGTTAGTTATGACGGAAAAGATGTTTTGAAAAATTTCATCAAAAAAAAATTTAAAATACCCGCGAGTAAAAACTATGTACTTCATAAAATTTTAATCAATCACTCGTGTAAAGTGCACCCAGACAAAATACGGAATACTTAATTAAAACATTAGCATTCCAAGATAATACAATTAGCATAATTTATACGCTCATGTAAATCTTTGTTACTACAATAAATATAAACGAATTCGGAATTTTAATGCGAGGTCAGAAACCGCTATTTGGTTAAACAATGTTTGCTGTAAATGAGCCCTTTGTGATAATATGCGGATAGGACCTGTGCCTGTCGCAGACAGAGTGTCTATAGATACTGGGGATGATTGTGATAAGGGTTGTAACATCCTTGCTAATATTATACATGCGAATGTAAGTCTATCTTAGGTCTTCCCTTACAGGAAATACTCTTCAACAAAGTAGCTGCAGAATCAATGAATTGACTGGCTCGATGGCGCATTCGGAAGTGACCCTGCCCCATGTGCCAAGAGTTGTGGGTTCGATCCCCACCCAGGACAAACATTCGTGTGTTATGAATACATGTGTTTATTCTTTGTCTGGGTGTTACTATCCAATATTTAAGTATATATTTGTAATACCACTGTTGATTCTGATATCTGATTAAATAAATATCAAACTACATTACATACATTGACCTGACTTTGAAGTAACTAGCTTAAGCACCTGTGTTTCAGATTACAGACACAGAACAAACACGAATATTTGTTTGTCAAACACAAATATTCATATGATGAATACTTGTGTTTGTTCTGTGTCTGGGTGGGTGGGGACCGAACCCGCAACTTTTGGCGCATGGGGCAAGGTCACTATCGAATGCGCCATCGAGCTTGTCAAAAGTTGTAACTATTAACCTTTCAGAGGTCAGCGGAAGATATCGGACTCCCAGATTCCTCAGTCATCGAAGACCCCTCTCCGTCCAAGATGGTGGTGGACCTTTTAGTAAAATTCCCGTAGGATAACTCACTATGACATTAACATTGGGAATAAACATCATAGTTACCGTTGTTACAATTATATCCAGGCTCCTAAACTTATCTAAAAATACTTAGTCCGCTCTCCAGCGAGTATAACGGACTAGATATTTTTAGATTTGAATTTACGAAATAAGTACAACAATAGAGACTCGTGTAGTTTAATGAACTTAGTGATTGTTATAAGACTGGCCTGTTGGTCGAGTGGTCAGATACCCTGGCCACGAAATCGTAGGGTCGTGGGTTCGAATCCCGCTAGGGGCAAATGTTTCGTGTGATGAACATGGATGTTTGCTTTCGAGTCATGGATGTTTATAAACTTAGTTTCGAACTAGGGAATTGGTGTTGGTTTATGACGTCACTAGTTTGTCTAGTCAACTGACTAAGTATTATATTCAATATTTAAGTATATATTTGTAATGCCATTGTTGTTTCTGATATCCGTAACACAAGTGCTTAAGCTACTTACCTCGGAGTCAGATCAATGTATGTGATGTAGTCTGTAGTCTGATTACAAGTAAAAGGTAAACCAGGAATAAGCTGCTACTTAGAGTTGCAATTTTACTCTTCAGTCAGTGTAGGAGAACTAAGTGTAGATAGCAATAAACCCAGCATGGTGCTTAGTTCAGGAATAGCGCAGAACTTAACGACTTGACATCGAAATTAAACAAGTTGCGTAGCTTGTGAGGTCTGATACGGTAGAAGAATGTTCTTGAGTGGGCTAGTGATGTCGAGTTGCATTTGTGGGACGTCCCTTTGGAGTTTTATACAATAACAAGCCCAGACTGGTTTCTTGTGTGATGTATCTTTCTGTATGTTCGTCTGGGACGAAAAAATAATTAACTGTGCTCCGTGCTTAGCATGTCATAAAAGGCTACTGATGGTGTATCCGTTTTGTGATCATATAGGCGACTTATTTTTATTTTTTTGCAAATAATCAGACTCAATTTCATATTTGGTATGTAATTTCATGAGTTTCTCGCTTTTTGAATGGATATTGCGTACTTATGTATGTATGTATATGAAAAGCGGTGGTAACTTAATGACAAAGACACGCGCTTCATAACCGAGCGGTTCAGGTTCAAATCCGAGCATGAACCTTTAGTTTTTTTAAAAATCTATGTACGTATATCTATACCACTAGCTCGGTCTATACCACTAGTTCGGCGGTGAGGGAAAACATCGTGATGAAACCTGCAAATTCAAAAATACTTTGGATTTGTCCATGATCCAAAAAATTATCTGGTTCCCCTATCTTAAGGTTACGAAAGCCAGATCGGCAGTCGCTTCAAACCAGACTCGCTTAATCCTGGATCATGGTCAATGCGGACCCCGTCTAAGCACGAGAAATAACGCTTGAAAGATTTTATGAATGGTATGTATTTGTGTATGGACATTATAATGAGACTGCAGGTCTTACGTGTAAAGAGCTACAATTCTAGGAGAACAGCAAGCTCTGTAACAAAATTTAATGTCCCTATTTTTCTTCACAATTGTGACATCACTAGGCGATCTAATAGCAATCTCGTGCAATTTCAAACTTTAAAGATAGCTTCCTGCTACTAAGTCTTACTTATTTCATTGTTAAAGCTACATAGAACATATAGCCTAACTTAGAGACAATAATAATCCCAAACACATAAATGATTGCTCTATCATGGAACAAAAACAGACGTTCAATCGAAATAGCTTCTTAATCAATGGGGATGTTAATACAATTAATTTTTAATTTTGAAATCAAAACGGAAAATAAAGTATCGTAGTATGTTGTAAGACCTCACTAATTTTGAATTATATTGAGTGTACGATTTTAAATTTTACAAAAACAGCGTAACACCCAGACACAGAACAAACACAAGTATTCATCATACGAATATTTGTCCTGGGTGGGGATCGAACCCACAACTCTTGGCGCATTAGGCAGGGTCACTACCAAATGCGCCATCGAGCTTGTAATAATGCTAGCCTAAAGCTTCGACGAACATTCACTGTATGCCTTAGTATAATTTTAGTCTTCAAAAATGTCTGTCTCGTTGGTGTTGTGGTAGCATGAGCCGCCTAAGGACCCAGAGGTCCCGGGTTCAAATCTCAGGTCGGACCAAGAATTTGTGACTGGTTATTTCAATATTAAAATTATTCAGCAAAGTCCGAAGTCAGGAAGTGGGCGGTTTAATCACCCCCGTGCCTCGGAAAGCATGTTAAACCGATGGTCCTGCGCCTGACCTCTCCGGTCATGTCGGTGCCGTCTCACCGGACTATAAAAGTGAAAGCACAAAGAGTGCACCTGTGTTTGCGCACACACTTGTGCACTATAATATCTCCTGCGCAGATTGCTAACCCTCGTTGAGATTGGCCGCCGTGATCGATATTGGGTAGGAGGACATTATAATATTAATATAATCTGTACATTACATATTTTTGTATATTCTATCTGAGATTCAAAAGAGTAACTACCGAGTTTCTTTCCGGTTTCTTTTCGGTAGATGCGACATTCCGAACCGGTGGTAGATTCAAATTGTTAACTTTGAAACTTGACGATTTATAAGTGCTTTTTTGAGGTCTACGTAAATAAAGATATTTTGAGTTTGAATTTCAAAGGTGTGGTTCGCGTCTAAGATACGTCCCATAATATCGAGTTCCAGTCCACTAGAAAATAATGTACCAATTATGTTCCATAGGAAGCGTGTTATGTTGTGATTATGTAGGTGATGTGCTAGCAACTTGTCACCACTTTCTCAAATAAAATTTTTCAGCTCAAGATGCGTACACGCATCTTAGGATACTGTTAAGCCACTGACATTATTCTATTAAACTGTTCTGTTAAAATGTTTCATCTTACCAAACTCCATTTTATTTCTAGCTGAATTTGATTTAAGGAGATAATCGCTCCTTTGTTATCGGACATAGCATGTGTGTTGTTACTGTGTTATCATTACGCTAAAATATTAGTCACCCCTCTAGACTCAAAAGATGTGAGCCACTTGACTTTTGAGTACATTGACCGCAAAATTGATACCTCTTTTTTTGGTCAGTCAAAAACCCACTAAAGCACCTTTCAATAAAAATAAAAAAGTAATAGTATAAAGACAACTTCACGCTCAATAGAAGTTGCCTCCGTCCATTATTACTACCGATTATGATGACTACCGTTAATGATCGGCGCATTTCTTGCGTTAAAATCGACGCAATTCGACGCAAACGCAAGATTACCTACAGACAAGATCTTTGTGTCCATACCGGCTTGATTGACCAATAGGCGTCTGATTACTGGCCATTCTGTGGCTGTAATTCGTTATAAAAGCTGTTAAAAAATAATTGTCGTAAGAATTCGAACTTTCAAGTGTCATTGTGGCTAACATTTGTTTTATCTAAACTAGATTTCGACCTTGGTTTTTAATTGGATTTGAAATTAGACGTGTGATGAACCGTAATGTATGCTACTAACTTCTGCTCACGGCTCCGCCCGCATTGAATTCAGTTAATTATTAAGGGATTGTAGCGCGATGATTGATTGGAAGGTCACACCTTGCGAGAACTGTGTTCTGGTAATAAAATGCTTCCTCCAGATCCAATTTTGTGGATTTTTTCATTAGAATTGGTTAAGTGCAAAAACACGTAATATTCAGAGTGACTTTCACGTTTATAAATACTAATATTTGTAGATACGTTACTAAATGTTAAATATAGGTTAATTATATGTATATTCATTATATACGACCAAGGACCAAGGTTTTTATTTATATAACATAGCAGACCGAATTGCCTAACCCACTTGCAAACGATATAGGTTCAATCATGGGTAGAAGATACTTTCAAAAATCTACTAGGTACTACTGAACTTCACGCTACGCTAGCGGGGTAGGCAGAGGGAACCGAACGCCATATGGCACGGTCCTAACACACCTCACTCGCCTCTTCAACTTTCAAAATTCTAGGACAGCGAATATGGAAATCATCCTGAACAAACCTGACCATTCTAAAAAAATAACTATGGTTCTGTGGCCATGATCCAATTGGTCTGGTTTCGCTGTCTAAGGATTATGAAAGTCAGGTGGCAGTCGTTTCTTGCAATCACTTAACTTGCTTAATCTAGGACAACGGGCAAGATAGAGCAAAATACATCAACCGTTTACTATTGAATACCAGAAATAAAAAGGCTCTAAGTACTATAACCGAAAAGTGGAGGAATTTGTGTTTCAAATAAATACGCCACCCGCGTTTTACACTCCCCTGAGATGTGATACCGAGCAAGGAACAGCCGCCTGTCGTTTTCACCCTTTTTTTAGGTTGTTGGCAAAGGGACTATACTATGGGAAAGTAATTCAAATAAAACAGTTTTGACTGCGCCGCCTAAGGACCAAGAGGTCCCGGGATCAAATCCCGGGTCGGGCCAAAAAAAAATTGTGGCGGAATATTTCAATATTGAAATTACTCAGTAACAGCCCGGAGTCAGGAAGTTGGCGGTTTAATCACCCCCGCGCCTCGGAAAGCAGGTTAAGCCGTTGGTCCTGCGCCTGACTTCTCTATGAGACTATGAGAGTGAAGGAACAGAGAGTGCACCTGTGTTAGCGCACACACTTGTGCACTATAATATTTCTTGCGCAGTTGGCTAATCCTCGTTAAGATTGGCCGCCGTGACCGATATCGGTTAGGAGGACATTATCCAATTAGTCAAAAAACATCAACTTGTTTAATGCAATTAGCATACGCGAAAGATGTAAATCAGGATCGGAGCAAATGGAAGGATTTCATAAATTCTCGATCATGGTCCAAGCGGTTCCCAGCTAAGCACATGACTTAACGCTAGCGAAACAATATTATGTATGTACTAGCTTCTGCCCATGGCTTTGCTCGCGTGATACATCGATACAACATAGCCTGTATATAATTCAGATGAATAAGCTATATTATTGTAAAGTTTCATTAAAATCCATTAAGTAGTTTTTGCGAAAAAACTCACTCACTCATAAACTTTCGCGTTTACAATATTAGTGGGATTTATTTAAGTATGTCAATTCAACTAAAATACAGTTGGCCATACCTAGGAAGATGATGGTATGTGTGTTCAGACATGTCAATTCTACAAAAGGAAACAAATTTTCAAAAACTTTTGAAAAAAAAAATGTCTTCGCGACTGACCCCAATCCACTTTAGCACCCCAGTTTCTGGCATCGGCCATCACGGCTCATCAAAGAAAACATAGCAACAAAAGGTCATTGGCTCCACTTTTTGCGCTGCGCTTGGGCAACGCGGCCGGCTGCTGGTCTATACAAACACACGACAGTTTCGTCAATCCGGCCTTGGGCGGTAGAGATGCGGTCTGAACGCGGCGGCCGAAACGCTACGAAGATTTGTATTTACATATTTCAAATGCTCAAATCATTTTTTTAGCCACATAGTAGTATTATATTGAATCCGTATTTTGTGTAATCCTGGATCTTGGTCCAAGTAGACCTCACCAAGAGACATCACCGGGAGGATGATGAATTTTATATCTTATTACTTTGTAAACATTGGCTGGTTTCCGTCCGAATCTCAATAATTTATCATATTGCATACATGTTTCGGCCTGAAACATATTCAAATTAATGATGAACTCTTATCTGATGATGGTTTATCTAATTCATCTTAAAATTAGATAAAGCACCTGGTTTATCTAATCTTGCGCGTTGCAAGAGCTTATACAAAGCCTAATTTTATAAGTGAAAAACGATATAATTTCTGTTTTTTATTTATTTTTTATTATCTTTTCCTTAATCGCTAATCTACATTTTTGAAAATATGGTCAAACGAGGGTTTACTTACACTCTCATTTCTTGCAAGTTAGGCAGGTTTTTTACCTGCTGATCTTCTACCGCTACAGAAATTCAACTCTTTAAGGCGTATTCTAAAATAACGCAGAATTTTATGCAAATATAAAACTCGGCGTTTCGAACGCATCTCTGTAGACCCCCTTGCACTGAAATTGAAGATTTCACGGTACTGTCTCCTCGTTTCCATCTACGCTAGAATAGTATGGATAAGACCTATTTATAAAATAAACCTACTCAGCATTTTTCGTTACACCGTAGTAAAGGGTTTGTTAATATGAGACATCATGTTGTTTTATTATTTTAAAACCAATATTTGGTTTACATCTTTTTTATGCATTAAATTTGTTATATGTATGAAAATACGTATATTGTTTATATAAATTCTGACACACTTAATTCCAGGTCATTGGGTTCGAAAGACTTCAAAAGCTGCTATATCTCCTTACGCTAGTCGCGTAAGGTCTAAACGATTAAAAACCCTGTAGCGCAAAACCCTTAATTATTACAAATCATAATTATTACAAATTATTTCCTAAGATATTCGGTTTAATGATCACATCACCTTATTTCAGATGTACACCTAGGTGCTGTCACAGATAAGAAGAATTATTATTAAATAACTAACTAACTAAACTTTACGCCACTTCCCTAGCGGGGTAGGCAGAGAGAACCGAGCGCCATATAGCACGATCCTTACACACCTCACTTGCTTCTACAACTTTCATGATCCTTTTTATACAAGCTCTACGGTTTAATGGTTTTTATTATTTAATAAGCGTTATATATTAACTTTTACTAGTCTTTTATGATTAATAATTTATTGATTTTTTACATATAAATAAGGTATCAGCAATAATACTGGACATTGCTATTATTAATGTTATTAAGTATATTGGGCGTATCTAAAATAAGTTGACATTTTATTAAATATATAAGAAGACTATGCAAGGAAGACTCACACCAGTATAATAAATCAGAAATCATACGGTGCATTGTAATTATCATATTTGAAAAATTAAGGTGCAAGGAACAATTTGACGCCAAATTAACCTACTAGCTATAATACAAAGGAAAGAAGAACATTCAAAACATTAGTAAGATCGAACTTGCTTTTGTAACCTGCACAAACAAAAGGCGCATCCGCACAACTCCAACGTTGCTACCGCAGCCGTAGCAAAGAGAATCATTTTACAAACAATATAAATAATAGTGGCTGTACGAACGCAATCAGTTTGGCGTGCGCAGGCGCACGGTGCTCACCTCCAGCCATGACCCGACCAATCACAGCCGCGTATCTCGTCACAGTGTTTCTATTCGGACTTGACGCGTTAAGTATCGAAAAAGTGAGTGAAAAACAGAATGTGACCAAACGTGAGGCTAATGCCAAATTCTTTCCCGACTGGGTGCCGTTCAAGAATAAACAAGGAGATGAACTTGGGGAGTTCGTGTCTGTACCTAAAGCTAAGCCTAAGAAGCGGTTGGCTCCACCAGTGAACTTCATACTCCGAGCAGTGGCTGAACCAGAAGGCGATGATTATTACGACAAAGGACAAGGCGAGAGTGACGGTGATGAGTACTATGAGAAGAAGGAATGGTCTGACCTGAACAGACCTGTTGAAGGAAGTGAAAACAAACAAGTGAACCATACTGATATCTCCGAAATTGAAGGAATCGTAGATATCATAAGTAAGGGCCGACCGAATGCAGAAACGGAAATCATTTTGAACGCATTATCTACCAATAATACGAAGCAGAATGAAAATAGTGAAGTGCCAAAGGAAAATGCTGAAGAGGAAGTAAAGGAAGAGAAAGAAGAAAAAGAAGAGCAAGCTCCTAAGAAAGAAGAAAAAGAGAGTAAACCAGAAGAATCCAAAAAAGTGGAAAATAAGTCCAATAAATACGAAGACGATGTAGATTACGAAGAAGGAGCTTCAGAAAAAAAGAAACCGGAGAACGAAGAAGAACAAAGTGAAAGTGATGCTAGGAAAGCGAGTATTCTCGATAGCGTAGATGAATTGAAGGAACGTCATGCTGAAGAGCAAAGAGAAATTTCCGAGAAAGTTAAAGAAGAAGAGATTTATAAAGAAGAACATGAGAGGAACAAGATAGGAAATAGTGAAGAACACGACAAGTATGATGTCCGCGGACGCAAAAAGGAGTCCGAATACGATGAATACGATGAGCGAGAAGTATCTGTGCATGATAAATACAAACAGAACCCAATCAAGACTAGCACTACCACCAAACGCCCTAAGAAAAAGGGTCGTAAAGGCAAAAAACATGAAGAAGTAGGAAAGCTTTCAGTATTCAGGAACCCACAGCTATACATGGTTTACGATGATGAAACCGAATCTACCACAACGCCTACAACAAAGAAACCGACGACAAGAGGGAAGAACATGAGATTCTCTTCCAGATACACCACTTCCACTCCTGAGCCTGAAGAAAACGTTCGCATATCCTTAGTCCCACAGGACACTGACGCTAAAGAAGGAGAGCCTACGCTGTTCTTCCCAAAAACCAGGAAGAACAAGAAAAGGCGCAAGAACAAGACCACGACTCCCGAACCTGATTCTTACGGAGCTGAGACTGTTAAAGAGACTGCTTCTAAAGATCTGACGTCTGTAGAATATCCCACAGCATCAACAGGCTCTGAGACAACTGCTACGGGATTTGACACAACAGCCCTGAGCTCCGCACCGTCTGCTTCGGATGCTCTGTCCACGAATTCAGATGCAGTGAGCGCGGTCACAGATGCCATACCAGCTTCGACGGACCACAAGGGTGAGGGGAAACAGCCGGAGAACTACCACAACGAGAAAGGTAAGTGGTTTTTCAATCAATTAGCTAAATTCCATCACTCTTTTTTGTGACCCTTTGGAACTTTGAGGAGAAAGTTTAGAAGGAAAGCTCAAAAAAACATTTATACAACTGTCCCGGCATAAAACAAAATCCCAGGATTAAATAAAATCGCGTTTCTATTTTATTTATCTCGAGATAAAATAATATCAAGCTTTTAATGCAAATTCGAAAATTAATTTTTTGTCTGATATCAATGTTGCAAATTCCTCTATATTTATTTACAGAATGTATAGCTTTTCATGACGAGGACTATGCGTGGCAACTAGGAAATAATACGCAAAACTTTGTTTATAAGCCACGTAATTTTACAGCTACATCTACTGACATTACTAAGTCCCATGTTGGTCTGGGACTTAAAAATAATGGGCCAAGTGGGTTTCTGGCCTAGCATGTCGTATAAGGCGACTGGTATATCGGGTTTTGGGTATGTGATTGTGTTGGCGATTTTCACAATTTTCCATCCCACCGAGTCAAAGAGGACAAACGAGCAGAGTCAAAGAGGCTTGCTGCCCCTTTGACTCTGCTTTTTTCGGAGATTATGGGCGAGGTGTTAAATATTTACCTATAGTTAATTTATAGTTAAGAACGAACTTATAAAGTTTTAGATTAAAATATATAAAAAGTAAAAGACGACTTAATTAGATACACGTTATTCCGTAATGCTAGATGAGGATTTGCTCATACATTTTTAATTAGCCTTATATCATTTCATCTGATGATTGTTATTTCGTCTGTAAAGTTATAACAGTATAGTAAAGTTAGTATGTAGATATGTGACGTTAGTTAGTCACCAAATCGATCGAAGGAGTATGAACGTACTAATGACTTATTTAGTTGAATATAGACAATATTATTCTCAGTAAAAAAATATGCGTTTCTAGTTAGTTGTAGATGTAGGGTTTCTAACAGTACGTACGTAAGCCAAATTTGTTGGCGAATTAATGATTTGTATTTGAGAAATAAACTCTGGATAATGTTCACATAGTGCACATTATGAAGTTGAAATGTTAATCAATTCTGAATGTCTTCATTTCTATCCAACTACTAACCTACAAATGTTTAAAACTAGCATCGGACTTATTCAAAGAAACTAAATAATTTATTGCCTTATGGCTATACAAATTCCTTCATTAGTGCTTTAATAGATTTCCAACTCAACTAATATTTTTTCTGTACATGAAATTTTATTACTAAATTAATGAGTTGTCCACTTTTCATTGCTTTTTGAAAGAAAGAAAATTGTTTATTAGGTACTTACATGCGTGACACATAACATTGTAACATAAAAATAGGAATAACTATCATCATCTTCCTAGCGTTATGTCGCGTGCTTAGACGGAGTCCGCTTAGACCATGATCTAGGATGTAGCGAGTCTGGTAATAACATTGAAGCGCAGATCGGCAGTTGCTTCAATTCTTCGTAACCCTAAGATAGGGGAACCAGACAATTTTTAGATCATGGTTACAAATCCAAATTTGTTTGAATTTGCAGGTTTCATCACGATGTTTTCCCTCACCGTCGAGCTAGTGGTATAAATACGTACATAGATTATGAAAAATCCATTGGTACGTGCCCGGGTTTGAACCCCCACTTTTCGGTTAAGAGACGCGTGTCCTTACCATTGAGCTACCACCGCTCACCAAAGAGGAAAAACTATGTGGTACCTAAAAGGTCTCCGCTCAGCTTAAGTCGCGGTGGCGCTAATCGTACCACGACACTGGTTTTCAACGGATGCCTTTTGATAGATCAGAGCGTTTAGTGCTGCCCAAACTAACCTATCATTGACATCAACATTAATAAAATATATCGGTAAACAATCAACTGAATCTAAAGTAGTTAAGAATGGTAATAATAAAAAAATAACGTAGTAAGTCTAAAAATTACAATACAATTCACAATTTTCCATGGCTGAATGTTGTTGAAAGAACTTATCGCTTTTTCGACTCTGCCTACTCATTCGGGGACAACGAGCGTCATAGTTGTTGCTCCATATATCTATCTATCGATTGATCTATCTATTCACAGTTCATGATTGTGTTTTCATAAATATTACGCCAATTTCGTGTGGAAATCATTGTGATAATTTTAGATTACCTATTCAGAAACACCAATAGGAATACATAAAGTGGCTATGGTCTTTTCTATTTGCGGACGCTACGTAAAGTGGCAAATTGCCAATCACTTGGTATTTTTGGAATTGTTTATTGTGTGGCTTTTGCTGTTTATAGAATACTAGCGGCCCGCCCTGGCTTCGCACGGGTCGACTTTTATATTTTAACCTAAACCAATCTGTGGCCTATGTTAATCAGGGATAACGTAGCATTGTATTGGTAAACGATTTTTTGAAATCATTGCAGCCGTTTTTGAGATTATACGTTACATACATACATATCTTTCCTCTTTATAATAATAGTGTAGACTAGCATTTATCCTTTCGGTTTCGTTTACGTGGAACTCGGTCTGTTATGATTATTTTATCATATCACATAAAAAATTCAAGTTATTAGTCTCCTGTTGATCTGGGACTTAAAAAGAAAGTGACAACTGTGTTTCTTGTCTAGAATGTCGTATAAAACGAAGAATGTAGTTTTGGGTTTGTGATTATGGCGAAAAGCTAGCCACATGTCGCTATTTTTTACAATTTTCCATCCAACATAATACGATATAATTTGTTTTAATGTGGTTTTGGTTTAAGAAGCTCACTGCTCGTTGGCCTGGGTGCTCTGGTTTTGATTTCCATTACACAAAATGGTTAAACAATTACCTGAAAACGCATCGATATATGTGGGGTTATAAGATATTTTTATATCTATACAACAGAGCAAAGATAGCGCGTCAGGATTTTTAACGATGATCCTAAAGTTTACATTTATTTTGTAATAAAGAATGGAGCTCGAGCATACCATCAAAAATCAATTGCAAAGGCTCTCTCTGAAGCCCACCCGAACAAACGTGGTCACCCATCCAAATCTTAACCTTGACTTGCGTTGCTTAACCCAGATGAGTAGCAACTACTGAACTGTATTGAACTGAACACAGTTTTTGTACCCCTGTTCCGCTGTTATGCTTCGGACGTGATGGTCGAAAAACTATAACGTTGATGATAGCTTGCAGACGGTTATAAAAATAAAAAGTATCACGTACTTTAAATTGCGCAAAAAATCCACTAAGAAGAGATTTGTCTTTTTCAAAGTGTCACCGAAATGAATTCGTCAGATAATCGTATTCATTGATTCAGCGGTGAGTTAAGGCATAGCTGTAGAAATCATGTCGACAAAGGTTCCATAACATCAGACCCCATCAAATTCCAATTTCATTACATAACATTTCCATTGAAAATTACACGGCCAGTTAGACTAATAAACCCGACGATGGTGTTGACTCCGGGACAGCACAAGTTTTAGGATCCAAACCAGGTGTGAAACTTGAATGGGGGGGAGGGGGGGAGGTAATTCTACTAAAGACTTTAATGGTTTTCTCCTAAGTAATAGTAGTGAGCCTCGTTCTGTTCGTTAGATAAGTATGTTTATAGATAAGTATTGACTGCAACGAGAGCCTTTTTGACTACAGGGCCCTTGGCTGCAGCCCAAAAGTCCCCTATAGTAGATCCGGCCCTGGTCCACACTAAAGTTTGAAAGCCTATTCCAAATAGATAGTATCCTCATCATCTTTCTAGTGTATATATCTCGTTCTTTAACGAGATCTGCTTAGACATTGATGTAGGTTTTACCATCGCCGCGTTTTCAATTTGGATTTTTTTTCTAGTTCCACTCCAATATTGCTCCCGCCGGTGATCTCTTGTCAAGACAAAAGTCTTTATAGTCTTCTAGAAGCAATATACTATTTGACTGGCTCGATGGCGCATTCGGTAGTGACCCTCCCCATGCGCCAAGAGTTGTGGGTTCGATCCCCACCCAGGACAAACTTTCGTATGATGAATACTTGTGTTTGTTCCGTGTCTGGGTGTTAATATCCAATATTTAAGTATATATTTGTAATACCACAGTTGATTCTGATATCCGTAACACAAGTGCTTAAGCTACTTACCTCGGAGTCAGATCAATGTATGTGATGTAGTCGAATATTTATTTATTTATTATAGTGGCGGAACCCAGATCCGCTGCCCTTATCAACAGGAATAACGATTGAGCATAATCCAATATTTAAAGGTCCGGTTAGGTTGGTGGTACACAGGTCTCAGCATAGGTATCACAACAGATACTAACATCAGGCCCGCAATCCCCGAAGGGGTAACCAAAGCACTAAGAGCAGATCCTTAAAACACTATTAACCGCAGATAAAACTGAGTTCGTTCGGTTCTGCCTACCCCGCTAGGGAAGTGGCGTAAAGTTTAGTTAGTTAGTTAAAACTGAGTTGGGTAAGATGGACATTGTTATACTATTTTTTCTCAAGTGGCTTCCTCAATCACAAACCCAGTACACAATGCCATGAGGCCCGGGGCGGACCGCCCCTTCCGCCCCCGATTAGTCCGCCACTGATCAATCTATCAAAAATATTCGTAACTTATAATCAAAAGAACTACTACGTCTCAATCCTTAAAGCTATTGCCACTACAATCTCTCTTTACCCTGTTCGCCTAAAAAATTGTGGCTCCAAACGAGTCCCTTGGCCAAGTTATGGAATAAAAATAAGGGACCGAGGGTTCGCAAAACTGCTGATACTTTTAGCGGATATATTATTTTACCGTATAGTGTTTATGAAAATTTCATTGAATACATCTCGGTTAAGCAGTGGGGTTGGGTGAGATGTCACTTGGTTAAGCAAAGATAAACCACTTTTTCTCTTCTCTATTTCGGGAATAACGTGATGAATTAAGATATATGCTATAATTGTGAGTTATTACATTTAATAATGGTAAAGTAAATAGTACAAGACGATTATTGAAATAGGTTTGATCCTTTTATATACATTTCTTTCTCATTATTATTATAAATACTTATATTTTTTTCTACGTCACGTAACGTCTTCTTACCATTGAGCTACCACCGCTTTTTCTACAAAGCGGTGGATTGAGCGAGTCTGATAATTACATTGAAGCGACAGCCGATCTGACCTGCGTAACCTTAAGATAGGAGAACCAGATTTTTTTGGATCGTGGTTACAAATCCAAAGTTGTTTGAATTTGCAGGTTTCACTACGATTTTTTCTCTCACCGTCGAGCTAGTGGTATAAATACGTATTTATACGTATTTATACTAACTAAACGTACATAGATTTGCAAAATCCAGAGGTACGTGCTCGGGTTGGAACCCGCAACCCTCGGTTACGAGCCGCGTGTCCTTACCATTGAGCTACCGCCAAATAAATACATTCTTTTTTCATTCAAGATACTAGAATAAGTAATATTACTCCAAATGTAAGATTCGCCAAATTATTCTTAACAACTGACTTTATATATTGAATAGTACATTATTTGACATCATAACCTTAACAAGTATCTACGAATTTGACGTAAAAATAAGGGCCTATTAAGAATGAGGGAACAAATCTGTTATTTATTTACCTACAACATAGCTGGCATTCGCGTTTATATAATTTGGCTGAAAATATATTGGTTTTAAGGAATAGTCTAAAAGTAAATAAACGCGATATACCTATGTACATTTCTTGTCAACAAGTTTCATAAAATCACGCCCACAATCCCCGAAGGGGTAGGCAGTCAAAGAGGCAGACCCCTCTAACCACATTCAGCCGGAACCACAAGTTTTAAAACGTGTTAATTCTTACTTAACACGTTTTTACCTAAGCAATTTGCTAAAAATATTGGCAAATTTTTTATTACTCTATTTCTAGCACAAGTTAGAAAAAAATTTGAAAATAATTAAAGAAAAGGCGAACCATTTTAGCTTGGAATCTTCAATCGTTTATTTGTAGGCCTAAGCATGAAAGGTAATACATTGCTACAAAATGTAATTAAATTACTCATAAATAAGTTCAAGATTTTTAATAAATCTGTTTTATAATAAAGAAGCAGGTACTACAAAGAAGAATATTTATATGATAAAAATATTTGGACAAGATAGTCTGTTACACAGTGAAATTTATATTTTTATTTCTAACGTCACTAAATTAGATATAATTACAAATGAACATATTTAAAAAAGGCCATTAGATGAGTTTCTCTTCTCAGCAGGTCATTCACGTCAAGATGTTGGTAGGGCAAACAATTTTTTTTTTTAATAACTAATTAACTAACTAAACTTCACGCCAATTTTCTAGCGGGGTAGGCAGAGAGAACCGAACGCCATATGGAACGATCCTTACACACCTAACTCGCCTCTTCAACATTTTTTTAAATAATAATATAAATTCTCCAGACTGACGTATCAATTTCCTAGTCCCAAACTAAGCTTGTGCTTGTGCTATGGATACTAGGTGAACGGATAGACATACTTAAATATAAACATCCATGACTCGAGTACAAATATCTATGTGCATCACATGTTAAGAATCCACTTGCAGAAATAAATTATTTCATTTTATTTCATTGGAAAACAAGTTGTTACATAGTTGAGATACGTAAATAAAAAAAAATGCATAATCAGGTTTCTGCTCATATAAGAGTAAACTATACAAAAGCCATTAACTATGGGACCCACACTAGGAGGAACCTGTAACGTGGGCACCCATAAACGGTACACAGGATGGCGACAGATCAGAATAAGTCACTAGGAATATCACAACCATTTGAGGAAGAAAAATATAGGAATCATCATCTTCCTAGGGTTATGTCCCGTGCTTAGACGAGGTCCGCTTAGACCATGATCCAGGATGTAGCGAGTCTAGTAATTACATTGAAGCGACTGCCGATCTGACCTTCGTAACCCTAAGGTAGGGGGACCAGACAATTTTTGGATCATGGTTAAAAATCCAAAGTTATTTGAATTTGCAGGTTTTATCACGATGTTTTCCCTCACCGTCGAACTAGTGGTATAAATACGTACATAGATTTGAAAAATCCAGAGGTACGTGCCCGGGTTTGAACCCGCACTCCTCGGTTAAGAGCCGCGTGCCCTTACCATTGAGCTACCACCGCTCTTGAGAAAGAAAAATATAGGAATAATAATTAGAATAATATATATGTATGTGTGGTTGTGTGCGTGTATATGTAAATAGTGCATGCTTACGTACATATTAACACATGCCCGCAATCCCCGCCGGAATAAAGTCTAACGACCAACAAGATTTAGCCAAAAATAAAATTAATAATTGCATTAGACGCAAATACCTGAGCTAGCTCGTCGCCTAAATAATCACAAATAAATCCAATACAAATTTGCTATACTCTCTGGGGAAAATAAATGACTTGCAAACCCAACTCCCTATTTCAAAACCAAATAACCGCGTAAGTCGTAAATTCGCTAATTTGCAGCTAGACCTAACAATCGAACGAAATTAAACTTATGTAACCGATATTGTGGCTTGGTACTCGATCAGAAAGCAATTTCAAGCCTTATGAGGAACAAATATTGTGTGCTCGGGTTTACAAATTAATGTATTGTGGGTGATGATAGAAATGAATATAAGGAAGTGGTTTAATTTCATTACACACTTGGGTGCACAAGATGGTGTTACTCGTAGATATAAACGTTTAGCCTATGTGGTAACTTGGCGATTCTACAGGCGTAGCCACTAGAAATCGCAACGCTAGATCAAGCAATCCAGCGATCTAGATTCAGCGATATGTACTGGTTCCGCGCAAAATGCAGCTGGATTGCATCCCTAATAAGGATTGCCATCTGGATCAAGCTATCTAGCTGGGTCCAGGACAATCTTAGCTATGCTGGATCAAACGTCATCTAGATGCCGCTGGATTGCAATCCCTAGTACCCACAGTGGGGCAACAACCTGAATACTTCTCTGTAGATGTCCTTTACAAAATAAATAGATAAATTCTCCAGACTGACACACCAATTCCCTTGTACCAAACTAAGCTTATGCTTGTACTATGGATACTAGGTGAACGGATAGACATACTTAAATACGTTTTATAAACATCCATGACTCGAGTACAAATGTCCATTTCCATGTTTATAAACGTATTTAAGTATGTCTATGTGTTCACCTAGTGTCCATAGGGCAAGCATAAGCTTAGTTTGGAACTAGGGAATTGGTGTGTCAGTCTCGAGATTTTATTTATTTATTTAAAATTGCACCACGAATACTATAAGGAAAAACTATAAATAGACTTATCTATTGTACCTTCAATGCATGCATGGTTGAGATAAATCTAAGATACTATTTTTAAAACCATGATTGTCATATTAGTTTTGATGAACTTCCCATTACGCCCGCAATCCCCAAGAAGGATAAGCAAGAGTGCAAGGAGCGAGTTGCTCCTTAAACCCCCTTAAAAAATCAGGCAAAAGTTAAATTGAGTCGAGTACGACATCCGCTGTGGCTAACCCCTCGTATACATAGTCTGAAATATTTTTTTTTAACAAATTTTCTTCAATGTAATTTTGTATGGCTATGTGGATGTATGTTACTCTTTCACGCTAAAAGTACTGCATGAATTTTAATAAAACTTTGCAACAGTATAGCTCATTCGTTAGAATAACACATAAGCTATGTTTCATCGATGTACCACGCGAAAAAAGCCGCGGGCAGGAGCTAGTAGTAATTAGATATTTATATATACTTGTGTTGTTCTGTGTCTGGTTAATATCCAATATTAAAGTATATATTTGTAATACCACTGTTGATTTTGACATCCGTAACACAAGTGCTTAAGCTACTTACCTCGGAGTCAGATTAATGAATGTGATGTTGTGGGATATTTATTTATTTTTTATATAGAAAGGTGTATGATACAAAATGATTATTGGATCTTGTTCTCTGTGTATACAACACCAAGCTTGGAGGATGTACTTCCATTTTTATTAAGAACATGTATGTATATTACTATAGTTTTATAGTACTCAATTTGAATTGCTAAGAAAAAACCCGAATTAATTAACATGGTTATAACATAAGTAACACATTTGAAGGTTAATATTTTAGGGTAATATTTTTCCCGGAAAAATTAATTTCCCCAAAGAAACATGCGATAAATTTACTCTAAGCCTCATTCCTGTGAGCCTGAGCCTTAATACAAAAAGCGAGGAAAGAATTATAAAAACAGTAGGTGTTCAAAAGATGTAGATTTAATTAAATTAAAAAATATTGATGATGAGTGTTGGCCCATGTTGTTCTGGGACTTAAAAAGAATGTGCCAAATGTGTTCTTGCTTAGCATGTCGTAAAATGCGACTAATGGTATATGGGGTTTTGGGTATGTGATTGTGCAGGCGATAAGTTAGCCACTTGTCGCAACTTTTTCACAATTTTCCATCTAACCCAGCCCTTTGTCCCTTGTTGGTCTGAGACTTAAAACTAATGTGCCAACTGTGTTTCTTGCCTAGCATATAGTAAAAGGCGATTAACCTTCGAGTATTATGGGCGTGATGTTATGTATGTATGACTTGAGTGGGAATAGACAGTTTGAGGCTGACTGACCGGGAGATATTTAAGAGCTATGTCGACCCAAGGAGACCTGGAAAAAAGGCATGAGGATGATGATGATACACATATATATCATCACGCTTGCGAACCTCAATCTCACTAAACCCACATTCAGCCAATAAATATGAGTTGTCTTACTCATTGAGCCACCACTCTTTCACGTGAAACACTATTGTATATCGTTTCAAATTCTATAGCAGTTAGTTAAAGGCAATCTTAAACCATAGATCTATAGACCAGACCACAAATGTGGACATACTTTGGAGTTACATAAATCAATGCTCCAGTGAGTTTATTGTGGACAGATTGACACACCTATTATCAGAGATAGCACGTTCTTAAAGGTATTGTAACAGTTCGTTGCAAAGTTAAGAACATTAGATTGCACTAAACTTGTTACAAATAAGTTTGAACACTCCTTTTGTAGTTCACTAGAAGGACTATGAGTGTTAAGACACAGTACTCTTCAATAATTAGTTCACAATAACAAACTTACTTTTTGTTAACCTTTTGTAAGTGAGTCAGTAAATTAAGTAAAGGGTACGTCTTAAATAAAAAACTGGGACAATAATAACAACAAGAAGTGTGAAAATTAACGCCTGTCTGTCAGTCTGTTCTGTTCGTACACATAAACCATTGAATAGGTTATGGTGAATTTTTCTTCGTCATAAGTTGGGACTGAGAATAGACATAGGACAATTTTTATCGTGAATATTAATAGATTCTGCGGAACATATGTCAAAATCCCGGATGGAACCGCAGACTAATACTAACTAACTAACTTAACTTCACGCCACTTCCCTAGCGAGGTAGGCAGAGAACCATACGCCATATGGCACGGTCCTTACACACCTCACTTGCTTCTTCAACATTCATGATCCTGTTCATACAAGCTCGCACGGTTTTTATGGCTCCTAACATCACCTTCTGTTAACACACGATCAATATGGTCGTGGTAGGTGAGCCTGGGCCTTCCGCGGCTCCTACATCCTTCCACTTTCGCATTGTATATCTGTTTAGTCAATCTTTCGTCATCCATTCTTTCCACATGTCCGAACCACCGGAGTATGCCTACAATACTACGTTCGATGTACCTTCACCTTTGCCTTGTAATTTTAATTCCTTTTGCGGACTCTGTTGAACCTTTAAAAACACCTACGCATCAATTTAATTTATTTGCGTATAAATAGTCGGTCAATGACCTCATGTTAGGCGGTCAATGACCACAATGCCGCAGTCGTTTAAGTGATTGAACTTAACGTGAGGTCTCAGATTTGACGGCCAGTTGGGAGTAGTTTTTGAAAATGGATTGGATTGTAATTTGATGACGGGCAATACTTTTTTTTAGTTTGTGCGCAACACATTAGCAGGAAATATTTTGTTTTTTGTTAACTATGTTTATTTCCATGTCAGCATTTTCTTGTTTATTCATAAAAACATTCTTATTAATCTTGGCGTTTGATACACTAAATGAAATTTGATTCATTGTGGTGTTTGATACAAAAAATTCAATTTGTTGACGCTGGCGACTTGCCAGCTACTTCTCACAATTTTCCATCTAAGGTTTTAAAAAGAGCTAAATGTGATAGGTACATCTGCACTTAATAACAAAGCTATCCTTCAGACATCCACATGCTTACGTTAAGCATTCGCCTTTTTATCAAAGCGACGTCAAAGGTCCGCTGGATACGGGTATTCGGTAATTGTATTGATACCTGTCTTCGCTCGGAAACTGAGCGGAATTCGGAATGGACAGCCTAAGGGCGGGTCCAGACGAGTGTAACGTGTAATGCAATCATCATCTTCCTAGCGTTATGTCTCGTGCTTAGACGAGGTCCGCTTAGACCATGATCCAGGATTTAGCCAGTCTCGTAATTACATTGAAGGGACTGCAGATCTGACCTTCGTAACCCTAAGATAGGGAACCAGACAATTTTTGGATCATGGTTACAAATCCAAAATTATTTGAGTTTACAAGTTTCATCACGATGTTTTCCCCCACTGCTAAGCTAGTGGTATAAATTCGTGCATAGATTTTTTTTAAATCCAGAGGTACGTGCTCGGGTTTGAACCCGCATTTGGTTACGGCGTCTTCTTACCATTGAGCTACCACCGCTCATACTGATTTTATGTCAAGACGGAATTACGAACGTAATATGTACCTAACGCTCGCGCCGGTGCCTGCGCTGATCCATCGGCTGACGGATTTTTACGCAGTACCTATTATTTAATTATTAACGTATATCGTAAAAACGCCCTTTCACCGTCTAGCGTGTATGAAAGGACTTGTATTCTATGAACGTAGAAGAAGCGTACATACATACATAAAATCACGCCCATAATCCCCGAAGGGGTAGGCAGAGTCGAAAGGGCAGCATGCCCCTTCAACCACATTCAGCCAAAAATAAAGCCGGGCTGGGCTAGATGGAAAATTGTGACAAGCGGCTAACCTGTCGTCTACACAATCACACACCCAAAACCCGATATACCATTAGTCGCCTTTTACGACATGCTAGGCAAGAACCACAGTTGGCATATTCTTTTTAAGTCCCAGACCAACATGGGACAGTGGGCTAGAAGAAGCGGAAGGTGTGTATCAGGATCGTAGCAAAAGGAAGAATGTGATCTCTGCCTACCCCCATGGGAAAAAGGCGTGATATTATGTACAGAATGGGGCAGTGTAAAACGATTGTTGATACTAAAACAGAAAAGCTGGAGGTCTAGCTTGCATCCCTAACCGCCACACTCAAAGCGTACAATATTAACGATTATATGAAAGCGATTGAACACACTATGCTATTAAAATAATTTAAAACGTGTAGCGAAGAGGCGAGTGAGGTGTGTAAGGATCGTGCCATATGGCGTTCGGTTCTCTCTGCCTACCCGCTAGGGAAGTGGCGTGAAGTTTAGTTAGTTTAAAACGTCTCTGGTTGGTTTGGGACTCCAGAAGAATTTGTGCGCCAAATGCACTCGTTGATATGCATATCGTAAAAGGCGACTAATGGTGTATCGAGTGTTGGGTGTGTGATTAGCTAGCCACTTGTCACTACTTTATCCAATTTTTTTATTTAACCCAACTCAGTTTAGTTTTCGCTGATAATGGTATAAGGACCTCCGCTATTTACTCTCTGCCTAACCCTACGGGACTGCAGGCGCAATGTTATATATGTATGTATATATATATATATATGTATATAAATATTAAATAACTTCTCCAAACTGACTCACTAATTCCCTAGTTCCAAACTAAGCTTATGCTTGTACTATGAATACTAGGTGAACGGATAGACATACATAAATACGTTTATAAATATCCATGACTCGAATACAAATATCCATGTTCATCTCACGAAACATATTTATAAACAGTTTCACTGGCCCGCTGTCGAGTGGTTAGAGACCCTGGCCAAGCAACCATGGGTCGCGGGTTCGATTCCCGCTAAGGGCAAATGTTTCGTGTGATGAACACGGGAAATTTGTACTTGAGTCATGGATGTTTATAAACGTATTTAAGTATGTCTATCCGTTCACCTAGTATCCAAAGCACAAGCATAAGCTTAGTTTGGAACTAGGGAATTGGTGTGTCAGTCTGGAGAATTTATTGTTATTATTTATTTGCCCCTTGTGGGATGCGAAGCCGCGACCCTCGATTTCGTCCCCAGGGTCTCTGACCATTTGACCAACGGCCCGTCGAGTGTGTATCTTTGTGTATGTGTTTGTGTGTGTGTAAAACACAGCCGGCTCTCCATTTTCTGCCATGACATGTGACGGTTGTGGGCTTAATGGGAGATGTTGGATAGAATGTTAACATTAAGATACTCGCTATGAATTTAACAACCTTTAGGTATTTAAGTTTAAACCAATAATCTTTCAATCGCTCCCTCTCGCTGACTGCTACCTGGTAGAATCTGCTAAGCGTCGCTAGGCAACGCTAGCGTTCCATTTACTTCTGTCAATAAAGATGGCACTGGTATCGCGGTGATTCCGACATATGTATGTATTTTCTTTAATTTATCACCCATGCCCCGTAAATATAATTAGTGGCAACAACTAGTCAAAAACAGCGCGATTCTATCGCACCCAAACTAACTTACCATTTCCCAAACTTTTAACATCCCAAGGTCGATCTTGCGCCAAAGGAAAACAAACAAAATGTCCCGTTCTAACCGTCACGAACGCGACAAAAAGTTTGTGACACCCGCATAAACGATTCGCGACGGATTAGAGCAGTGTGCACAAAGAAAATTGGATACGTCCATCAAAGTTTTGGAAGCGCTTGCGACATTGCTGGTGAAACCCGGTTATTGGAGTGGTGATTAATTTTTGCAAAATTGCACCGATTTCGTAGCCGGTTCGATGGACAATAAGTGGGGACGAAATCTTGTTTTGGTGTCGAGTCTCGCGGCTGAAGTAAATGGTGTGTAAGAGCGTTGTTGTTTATTTGCAAGGAATAGAAATAGAATTGACAATGACAATGAATGCTCAATACTGAATGCTCAATTCTCAATGCTAAATTGATTAATTTCACCATAATGGAGATGTCACTAGTTGCATATTAGAAAGAGAGAAAGACACATTTATTACATTTGGACATCACAACACAAACAATTCAATTCAAAATATATTTATTTATATAGGCTTCAAGAAAGCACTTATAAATAGTCAATATACAAAAAAAAGAACAAATAATACTACCACCGGTTCGGAAGGTAGAATCTATCGAGAAGAAACCGGCAAGAAACTCGATAGTTAGGTACTCTTTTAAATGCCAATTATACAATTTTGTAAACTTAATTAATCTACACTTAAGACTAGATATCACTGCAGATGAATAATGAATAATACATCGATACAAATAAACACAAACAAACAAACATAACATCACGCCCATAATCCCCGAAGGGGTAGGCAGTGGTCAAAGGGGCAGCAGGCACCTTTGACCACATTCAGCCAAAAATAAAACTGGGCTGGGTTAGATGGAAAATTGTAAATACGTAAAAAAAAGAAACAACTTATTACGACGAGTTAGATATACATATGACAGAGATAGAAGAAAAAAATAATAATGAATTTACGATAACCAGACACGGGTTTGCGATGTCAAGAAAAGGACCTCAGCATTTAAGCCATGACCTGCATGGCAAGCCATGGCCCTGGTTTTCAGTGCGCCCTGCCGAGTGATGCCCACGGACGAGTGTCCTGCTTTTTTATATATCTACACTAGCTGCCGGCGCACTTCATAACGCCTCGTTCTCGGATTTTCAATACCCATTTTTGTTATTTACCGCGCAACTATTTTTTTTTTCTTTCACAAGAACCTTCACTTGACAATAACAAACACAACTAAAGAAGAATTAGCAAAATCGGTACAGCCGTTCTCAAGTTATAGCTTTGGGGTGGACCACCCTTAACATTTAGGGGTATGGAAAATAGATAGAAGCCAATTCTCAGACCTACTGAATACGCATAAAAAAATTGGTAAAAATCGGTATAGCCGTTTCGGAGGAGTACGGTAACTAACATTGTGACATGGAAATTTTATATATTAGATATACATTATAAAATATATAAAATTAATACCAAAATAAGATAAATACGATTACATAAATATTATTGAAGCAATATATTAAGTTAGTTTTATTTGTGTTTTTGTACATTTC
The DNA here is from genome assembly GCA_951394215.1 of Glyphodes perspectalis. NCBI lineage: Eukaryota > Metazoa > Arthropoda > Insecta > Lepidoptera > Crambidae > Glyphodes > Glyphodes perspectalis. The sequence goes on from OX596218.1 coordinate 1,495,228, forward strand.
TTATCTGGATAAAAGTCTTCCTATGTTATTTTTTCTTTCGTACGCAACATTTTGTAATAATCGGTTTAGTAGCTACAATATGAACATCCAAACAAACTAATTTCTTAAATTATTTATATACTAGCTGTGCCAGCGGTGTCACCCGCGTTTATGGTTAATATTATAAAGACTATTTCCGTCATACATGATTTCTATGTAACTTTAACCATTAAGGCTGCACACGCGACGGAAGCTTAAAAAATGGAGTAACTTCTCCCGTTTTCCCAACATTTCCCTTCACTACTCTGCTCCTATTGATTGTAGCGTGATGAAAAGTATACTATAACCTGCCCAGGAGTATGAAGAATAATTGTAGCAAGTTTCGTTAAAATCCGTCAAGTAGTTTTTGTTTCTATAAGGAAAATACAGACAGACAGACAGACAGACAGACAGACAGACAGACAGACAGACAAAAATTTTACTGATTGCATTTTTGGCATCAGTATCTATAACTAATCACCCCCTGATAGTTATTTTGAAAATATATTTCATGTACAGAATTGACCTCTCTACAGATTTATTATAAGTATAGATGACTTGAATTTTCCCGCTCTATTCGCGCGACATTAGGTCTGGTAGAGACACCATTAGGTGATCTGCAAATTTTATAATTTTTTTAAGGGATGAAAAGTACTCATATCCTTTGTCAGGTTTAAAACTTCAAGCGCACACAATTTAATCGCAATCGGTTTAATAGTTTAGGCGTGAAGGCTTAACAGACAGACAAGTTATAATAAATAATAATAGAATAAATTCCCCAAACTGACACACTAATTCCCTAGTTCCAAACTACATTTATAAGCTTGTGCTATGGATGCTAGGTGAACGGATAGACATACTTAAATACGTTTTATAAACATCCATGACTCGAGTACAAATATCCATGTTGATCACACGAAACATTTGCCCCTATCGGGATTCGAATCCGCGACCGTTGGGTACGTGGTGAGTCTCTGACCACTCAGCCAACGGGCCTGTCATTTTACCAGAATATTGAAGATATGGAACATTTATAACTGTTATTTATAAACGTCAGAGCGTACAAAACTACGAGCGTGAACTAGTTCAAATAAATAGGCTATTTGAATAGTTTCTGAAAACCATCGCATTTATTTTAATTGTTGATAAGTATTTCATATAAAAAAAAATATTTAAAAATATACTGATTATTTGAGCTGTCAAAACGCCTGCTTCGGCAATATGGCGTCGAGTGACGTCACACGTTAGTACTAAGACATTCGAAGAAGGTCGAATCGTTCTCAATCGTTTGTTTATTTGAGTTTATACCTGTAATTTACAAGAAAAAATTGGCTATAAATGGTGCTCAGTGATAGAGTGTTAAAGAGATTATTTTTAACGAAAATTCCAACCAAAAGTTTCCGCTGTCTGCTTTTACAAAATCATTCTCCATGATTATACAAGTGAATATATTACTGACCATACAAATAATGAACAATGATAGACTTAAAAATCCTAAGAAAACAAGGAACGCGAGCGTAAAGCAATAGCAGAAGTGATTCTTCACAGACGTGTGACGTCAGAATCCATTCAGCCAATCACAACCGTTTACGGTCACGTGGCTCCTACTCAAAATAAATTAATTTTATTTTGGGTTTTTTGGTGAAAATATACAATATTTTTTATATTTATTAATGGAAATCGCTTTTAAAATTCCTAAGTAACGCGGATGGCAAAAAATAAGTAATTATTTTTCATACTGTCAAATAGCCTATTCATTTACAAAACCAGGAAAAAGTATTTTGCGAAGCTACCTACCTAACAAACTCGTCACGAATTGCTCGAATCGTTTGTAAGGTTTTACGGTTTTGTTTAATTAAAACTTTTTAGTTTTGAATAAGTATTTTGGCGTCCACAAATGATTATGATGATATGAACTTAATAAATATATGCTTTTTGCGGTTATAGCGTATCTTTTAAGAGGTTTGTATAGTTTACTAAAAAATACATACATACTCCGCTTGTGACCACAGTCGTTGCGACACGGCTGAAACGTCCAACTGTTAGTACTCATGTACTACATAGTGCAAGGCGAAAGTTTAAAATCATATATTACATTCATACATAACATCACGCCCGTAATCTCTGAAGGGGTAGGCAGAGTCAGAGGATAGCCCCCTCAACCACATTCAGCCGAAAAACAAAACTGGCCTGGGTTAGATGGAAAATTGTGGAAAAGTAGTGACAAGTGGTTAGCTCGTCGCCTACACAATCACAAACCCAAAACTAATATACCATTAGTCGCCTTTTACGACATGCCAGGGAAGGAACGCAGTTGGCATATACTCGTATTTTTAAGTTCCAGACGAACATGGGACTAATCTTAGCCAATTTAATTATCTTCTCTTTTAATAAATCTTTCCAAGCACTCTAGATATAGATCGCCTCCTATTTAATGTATCTTCTTATTATATACTAGCTGTGCCAGCGGTCTCACCTGCGTTTATGGTTAATATTATAAAGACTATATCCGTCATACATGATTTCTATGTAACTTTAACCATTAAGGCTGCACACGCGACGAAAGCTTAAAAATGGAGTAACTTCTCCCGTTTTCCCAACGTTTCCCTTCACTACTCTGCTCCTATTGATTGTAGCGTAATGAAAAGTATACTATAACCTGCCCAGGAGTATGAAGAGTAATTGTACTAAGTTTCGTTAAAATCCGTCAAGTAGTTTTTGTTTCTATAAGGAACATACAGACAGACAGACAGACATACAGACAGACAAAAATTTTACTGATTGCATTTTTGGCATCAGTATCGATCACTAATCACCCCCTGATAGTTATTTTGAAAATATATTTCATGTACAGAATTGACCTCTCTACAGATTTATTATAAGTATAGACTAGCAGCGCACCGCGGTTTCACCCGCGTAGTTCCCGTACCCATAGCCTATGTTACTTGCCGATAAAGTAGCTTTCCATTGGTGAAAGAATTATTCAAATCGGGTCAGTAGTTTCAGAGTATATTCAATACAAACAAACAAACAAATCGTTCCTCTTTATAATATCAGTCTTATCGTCATCTTCCTAGCGTCATGTCCCGTGCTTAGACGGGGTCCGCTTAGACCATGATCCAGGATTTAGCGAGTCTGGTAATTACATTGAAGCGACTGCCGATCTGACCTTCGTAACCCTAAGATAGGGTGACCACACAATTTTTGGATCATGGTTACAAATTCAAAGTTGTTTGAAATTGCAGATTTCATCACTTTGTTTTCCCTTACCGTCGAGCGTTGTATAAATAATATGTACATGTACCTCTAGATTTTTCAAAACTATGTAGAGTTTTGAAAAATCTAGAGGTACATGCCCGGGTTTGAACCCGCACTCCTCGGTTGAGAGGCGCGCGTCCTTATCATTGAGCTACCACCGCTCCATCTTTATAATATCAGTATAGATATTTATGTTCATGCGGACATTTTTCCATACAGAATTTAATTCCCCCTTTTTACTCTGCATAATTCCTTTATTTTCTTATAGTACCAAACCACAGACAACCAATTTACGTTTAACAGTTTGTGATTCCATTCCGAATCAATTGCTAGTGAGAGTGCCGAGACGGAACCGGAGGTTAAAACCACTATGCTTAAACGGTAAATGAATTGTTCAACAAACAAGGAAATGTTCAAATAGTCTTCACTTTCATTTTTAAAATACATAATAGCTTTTCCCACGAATCTGTTAGATAATACATTTGTTTATATCTATCGGTAACAAGTATTTTTGTAAGTGGCTCTCAGGGGTAAGGACACGCGCCTCTTAACCGAAGAGTGCGGGTTCAAACCCAGGCTCTGGATTTTCAAACGTATTTCAACCACTCGGTGATGAGGGAAAACATCGTGATGAAACCAAATGGTCTGGTGCCCCTATCTTTGGGTTACGAAGGTCAGATCGGCAGTCGCTTCAATGTAATAGGGATGATGACTGCATTAAAAAACTATAGTTCTATTTAGTCCAGCAGTTAGGTTATACAAAAATACTAGATACATATTTTTCGCTTTATCATATTAACATAAAAATCACAAAGATAAAGAGCATCAAAGTTTTGGAGTGGGGGCTTGCGGCGTCACTATTTAGTAAAAATTGTACGAATGTGTGACGAATGCATTGTATCTTCGTCAATATTTGTTTGACAAATAAATAAAAAAAATACGTGTTCAATATATTTTTATAATCTAACCGACGGACTAAATTATTAACAATTTTTTTAGTCACCTTCCCTATTGCTAGACTTGTTTAATCCTAAATCATGGTCTAAGCGGACCCCGACTAAGCACGGGACATAGGACAGGATGGTGTTAACAAGGATTTGTATAAATGAAAAGGGTACCTTTTATACTTTAAAATATTTTTTAATTCTTTTTCTGTGTTCTTGGTAACGTATGCGCAAGATTTTACAATGATCGATTGAGTATTAAGACGAGAATGAAAGAGCATTTACTATTCATTGAGGCTATCTTCATTCATTGCGTCTCCTCATCCCTAAGGTGTCTTCAATAAACAGTTTTATGTATCTGTTTTTCCCTGTCTGATGTTGGTCTAGGACTTAAAAAAGAATGTGCCAACTGTGTTTCTTGCCTAGCATGTCGTAAAAGGCGACTAATGGTATATCGGGTTTTTGGGTATTGATTGTGTAGGCGATGAGCTAGTCACTTGTCACTACTTATTCACAATTTTCCATCTAATTCAGCCCAGTTTTGTTCTTGGCTAAGTGTGGTTGAAGGGGCTTGCTATCCCTTTGACTCTGCCTACCCCTTCCGGGATTATGGGCGTGATGTTATGTATGTATGTATTTTAAAGGGCTTGCTTGGTATCAGGTAAGTAACCTGATACCAATTTCATAAACAATAATTTGTCGCAGTGCAAAAATCGAACCCAGTACACTTTCGCATAAAATGGGCTATGCATGAATGAATCTCAAACACCAATACTCAAACGGGGCTGTCATAATCTCTTTAACCAACCACGAACTGAACCCACGACCTTTCAAGTACTTAACCACGACGAACTCAAAAACTGTTAACAAACAAACGACTAACTGTGACGAGTAACCGACTAAATTATATTACGCATAAAAAATGCATTTTCACGTTAACCTTAAGAGCCAAGGTCAAGCCAATTTCGACACTATACCCATGCCCTAAAGTCCACTTTGCGTGCGCCGTCACGGTTTCGTAATCGAGTTAAAATGTATCATCTCGATTATCCACAATCGGAATAGTAAAAGTGTAAAAAATAAAAATGGAAAGTTTGTTTAGCTATGGAAGTACCAAAACAGACAGTGCAGGTGTAACGAACCTTTGGCAATTTGCCATAAAGGAATTTACTAAAAATTTAAGACAGGATTTTTTTTAACAATTAAAATTAGACAATATCATTAATATTCGTCTAGTCCCGAGTAATATTATAATTCAGAAAGCTTATAAAGAAACGCTATCTGTACCTTTTACTCAGGCCAAAACGATTTATGCAATTGTTATTAAGTTTGGCACTAACAGTCGAAACCCGTCTATATGCTACGTTTTCTCCTATTAGAATTAGAGATTACGGATGCATGATAGATTATCTATGACAAATCGAATCTCGCGCGGGTGTAGCCACGGACAACATTATGCAATGTATTTCGAAGTTTAAAATAAATAAATGTCGGAACACATTTTTAATTATATGAATTAGCCGTTAAAAAGGTTTATCAACACTGATCCAAATTAAACGATCCATGTGATTAATATCTTTTTTTTTTTTTGTACGTGAGGAATGCATTTACGCACCGTCTTATTAGACCTGAGTAAGAGCCTACAAGGATGTGTCGGGCTCGGAACTCGGCTGGCAACACCAGTTCCCCTACCGACTAAACCTCATGACTGCTATTCTTCGGGCGCTGAACGCAAAACTATCGGGATTCGCACGAAAAATATGATTAATACCTACTCAAACCTAACTTGCCGTGTAAAATTATTTAATTAAACAAAAACTACACACTCCACCCATAACACAATAGGCAAATAAAAAAAGCAACCCCATGGAATGCATTCAAGCCGCTTCAATACCTCAATATCAATGATGACGTCACAGTCCTCGCGTCCCGTTTTTAATCAGATTGCGGTGGCGCAGCCAGAACGTTTCAGTAACTCGGCTAGACGTTTTATTGCAACATGGCGCCGCGACTTATGCACATATTGAGCAATTTTTTACTTCGAATCTGTTTTTTAGTTCAATAAATGCTGGCGACTGCTAGGGAATTTTGAACATGTGAGCGCTCAAGTTTAAAGGCTTTAGGTCTATTTTAATTTATGAATTCCTCTTCCTTTTTATCCCTCATTCCTGTACCCGTAGGAATACAGATATAAAACATAGCCTATGTTACTCGCTGATAAAATAGCTTTCAAATGGTGAAAGAATTATTTAAATCGGTTTAGTAGTTTCGGAGCCCATTCAATACAAACAAACAAACAATTAAATCTTTCCACTTTATAAAATTAGTATAAAATATACCACGTGTGTAAAAAGTAACAATCTTACAAAAATGTGCATATAATCCTGAAGAAGACGGTAAAGTCCTAAGAGCGATAAACTCTTTAAAGTATACATACATAACATCACGCCTGTAATCCCCGAAAGGGTAGGCAGAGTCGAAGGTACAGCAAGCCCCTTTAACCACATTCAGCCAAAAATAAATCTGGGCTGGGTTAGATGGAAAATTGTGAAAAAGTAGTGACAAGTGGCTAGCTCGTCGCCTACACAATCACACACCCAAAACCCAATATACCATTAGTCGCCTTTTACGGCATGCTAGGCAAGGAGCACAGATAAAAGTATATTCGGCTAAAAACTAAATCGGGCTAGGTTAGACGGAACATTGTGAAAATGTACAGGCAAGTAGCTAACTCGTCACCTCCACCATCATAAACATAATGCCCAATATGCCATTACTCGCCAGTACCCTGCGCTGTGAAGGACCTTCCCGGTTCTGGGTACTTCTTTGTCCAATATTAGAGTAGAGGGAGATTCAGAGTATATCCATTAACAGAGTATATCCACTTAATGCCGAGGGTGTAACACCCAAGTATTTGTTTAAGACGCCCATAGGATTTCTTACAGATCACCAGATTGGAATAACAATATCCTCCTAACCGATTTCGGTTACGGCGGCCAATCTCAACGAGAATTAGCCAACTGCGCAGGAGATATTATAGAGTACAAGTGGCTGCGCAAACACAGGTGCACTCTCTGTTCCTTCACTCTCACAGTCCGGTGAGACGGCAATCCGACATGACCGGAGAGAGGTCAGGCGCAGGACCAACGGCTTAACGTGCTATACGGGGCACGGGGGTGATTATATCGTCTACTTCTTGAAGGGGCTGTAAAGGAGCAATTTCAATATTTAAAATCCTCAGACGCATGCTACCATTAGACCAACTAGACAGTTGACGGGATTGGAACCTATCTATTATGTTATAGTAGTTCATATCATACCTACCTACCTATAACAACTACCCTATAAACTAAATCTCAATATTGTAAATTTACTATCCCGTTATTCCCACAGGCGGCGGTCGGGAGTACCACTCTAAGCACTCTGAGGAACACAGCGAGCACGGCAAGAAGGCGTATGAGGTAAGAAGTTCTTCCACGTCTCTTAAACTTATCCATCACAAACAAAACTGATCAATTTTCCATGAACAATTCATCATGACATTATTTAGATGGTTTTCTAAACTGGGGTATAAATTTTTTTCTTTCGTCGTCATGTCAAAAAGATTAATAATAATTTAGATCAAACTCAAAAGGACTCCACATGTTGGTCTAATTTCCCGATGCTGAAAGGTCCAGACTTGTCCCGTGATTGTACCAGATAATGTCAATAGTCTAACTAATTAACTATCTTCACGTCACTTCCCTAGCGGGGTAGCCAGAGAGAAACGAGCGCCATATGGCACACCCATACTCACCTCACTTCTATGACATTCATAACTCGTTTCATACACACAAATGAGAAGAATCTGAATGATGTTAATGTATAACGTTATACATTATATCCATCTAACAGATAGCCCTTTATTTATTGCGCCCTTCAAAGAAATTACAGATACTTGAAGATATTAAAGAACTCAATTCAAATTCAAAATAACCTATTTACGATTTAAATACCAATAACCGGTGCAAGACATGAGAACGTTTTCGAGGGATCGAGGGATTATTATATGTAGGTATATTAGCATTCATAAAGACAAACGAATGATGACTTTGAATAGGTACTAGATATTAGCTTCACAATTTTCTTATTTCACTTGTAGAATATAGCTCAATCTGAGCTCTAATAATAATGATGTTGTATAAAATTATTTACATTAATCGACTTAGAAAAAGGAACCAAAAATAATTTAAACCTAATCTCATACTGCTATTGGCTATATTGATTCCATCTTGGAAGATCATTGGTTCAAATTACTGTTGTAATATATGTAGACGCCTCCACCGATAGATGACCATTCCACCGACACCGACCTTCATTCGGAGTGTCCAAAGGCGTCTGAAGTCCAAGCTGTCTTTGGCCAAACCCTGGTACTGTGCTTACGCGGTGGACGTAAGTTTTGTGTCCGTGTTTGTACCATAACTATAACATAGCAACCGATAACTATTGGTAACTAATAGTTGATATATAACTTAACGGTAACCGTCAGTCTCTTAAAGTAACGAGTAGTAACTAAAATATTTTGTTGACGAAAATAAACTGCTTATAGAGATTGATAACTATGAAAGTCTTGTAAATTATAAAATGACAATCATTACGGTAAAAATTTACTAAGTCTTTGGTAATAACTGCCAAAACATAGACAAGCCTTAATAACTACTAACTTCAGTTTTATCTTTATCATTTTTAGTTTGTTGAACAAAAGAAAAAATACGTAAGCAATATTTTTTTGTAATCTCAATAGTGGACTACAATTTTGTAATTTAAAATTACAATCAGTTGATTATATAATAAATAAAAAAAAGATCATTTACAACCAAAACTGTTATGTTTAATTTTTATTGAACCAGGTGGCGCTTTGCTCGGAATAAAGCGAATTGTTTTTAGTCCGTGTACTTTTTAGCAATAAAATAGATAAAGTTCAATATCTTTGAGTGACTATACAATACAATAATTTTGCGAGTGAAAACTACCGAATCATCCAAGCAGATTGAACGGTGAAGTCTAATAAAAGAGTGTAACTTGTAAATAAAACTGTGAAATATTTATTTACATAGACTTAAGAAAATTGACAATGTTTATGAATGATGTAATGTAATGTAACTGCTGGTGAACTTAATAAATAAAATAAAATAAAAAATAAAAGTATTAACTACGCAAATTAAATAAAACGTATTGCTAGCCTAAAATATGTACCTAACTAATAATCATATCTTGTAATAAATCATATAATATTGATAAAATGGAAATCTGATATAGATAAACATTGATACATGTAATTATAGCTAATTTAAACATTTTAGGCTTGAATTTAAATGTCAATAATTTAAATAATGAATCCCAGTTCGACATTAGATTTGAGCAGGTATAACTCAGAGCTAACTCAAAACAGATTAACTAAAGTACTTCATAGTTAGTGCTCATAAAGGGTAGATTTAATAACATACTATGTCCTCAATCAATTAGGAACTACTTACTACCCATCGGCAGAAGGAAAATGTTTATCTTATTCAGTTTCACAACATGTTATGATAACAAACGATTTTAGACACGCAAAAACAAATTTTGTAGAACAATACATTTTCTCATAACAATGGCGTATTGTTTGACAGTTGTGACGATGATCATAGACTGAATTATAAAACATCGATATATTTTAACTTGTGATCTTATAAGTCAAAATAGAAGACCATTAATGACGACATCTGTATCAGGTACTTAGAGAGATTTGTAGAGGTACAGATATTTTGAAAGTGTACTTTTTTCTTACTAGCAGCGCCCCTAGGTTTCACCCGCGTAGCTCCCGTTTCCGTACGAATATGGGGGTAAAATATAGCCTATGACACTCACAAATAATGCGGCTTTTTATCAGTAAAAAAAAAATCAAAATCAGTTTAGTAAATCCAGAGATTACCCTCTACAAACTCACAAACTTTACCTCGTTATAATATAGGTATAGACCAGCTGGACCGAATGATATGACATGCCAATTTATATTAATGTCAAATTAACGTAAAGATGTTGCAATAGTCATCATCTCTCCAGCGTTATGTGCCGTGCTTAGTCAGGGTCTTGAGTTTAGCGAATTTCGTTATTCATTGAAGCGACTGCTGATCTGACCGCCGTAACCCTGAGACAGTGGTTCCCAACCAGTGGTCCGCAAGACTTATCATTTGGTCCGCGGAAGACCTGAAATTTTATTAGAACATAACATAACATCACGCCCATAATCCCCGAAGGCGTAGGCAGAGTCAAAGGGGCAGCAGGCCCCTTTAACCACATTCAGCCAAAAACTGGGCTGGGTTAGATGGAAAATTGTAAAAAAGTAGTGACAAGTGGCTAGCTTGTCGCCTACACATCACATACCCAAAACCCCATATACCATTAGTCGCCTTCTACGACATGCTAGGCAAGAAACACAGTTGGCACATTATTTTTTAAGTCCCAGACCAACATCGGACACAATTCGGCAAAAAGCAAATCGGATCGCAACATCGAACAAATTTTATTAGATTTAAATTAAAAAAAGGTTTTTAAAAATTAACACAATTTATTTTCGACCTCGTGGTCCCTGATGACAATAATGGAATCAAAGTGGTCCTCAGTCACTAGAAGGTTGGGAAACTCTTCCTTAGAAAGACCAGCCAATTAAAATCCCTGTTATTTTTTTTAGAGTTATTTGTTTGTTTTCTTGAACGCGCTAATTTCAGGAACTACGGGTCCGATTTGAAAAAATATTACTTACATAAACAAACTAACTCGATGGCGCAATCGGTAGCGCCCCTGCCCCATGCTCCAAGAGTTGTGGGTTCGATCCCCACCCAGGACAAACAGTCGTGTGATGAATACTTGTGTTTGTCCTGTCTGGGTGTTACTATCCAATATTCTGATATCCGTATATCAGTAACACAAGTGCTTAAGCTACTTACCTCGGAAATAGGTCAATGTATGTGATGTCTGATATTTGTAAAAAAAAAATATCTACACTAATATTATAAAGAGGAAAACTTTATTTGTTTGGTTGTAATGAATAGGCTCAAAAACTACTAGACCGTTTTTAAAAATTCTTTCACCATTCGAAAGCTACATTATCCACGAGTAACATAGGCTAAATTTTATTTTGAAACAAAATAGGGTTCCGTAAAATATTTGGGTTTTTCTGACACAAGGAGTAAAAAATCAACCAGAAAAGTTACTTCTTTTGCGTACGCTGCCTAAACTATAAAAGATAGAACCATAAAATGTTCTAATTAATTGAAGATCTTATAAATGTCTACAAAATGTCCGCGACACACTATACCTATCTATGTCGAGTGAGGCACAACCACCATTTTTTTTATTTAAAAATCTTGAATTTTTTAGGACTACATTTAAACGCGTTTATTTTACCCATACTATTTATCATTATCAAAATAAATTATTTCATCACTAAGTACAGTTTATGTTGATAATATTTGGTCTTTGAATGATTAAAATTGGACGTTTGGTTTTGAAGTAATGGCGAAATTAAAATATTACGATTTCTACTGCACGGCCCGTTGCGAAGTGAACGTCACCAAGGCGGGGGAGCGCGTGCGGGAGGGGAGTTTAGATCTATGAGTAAGGTACCCCGCGCGGCTCAGTCGCGATCCCAGGGCCAAACATTCAAATTAGTAGGAATTGATTTACGAAAACAATGTTTTACGCATGGGCAACTTTACGTTGCCCTAGCTATCACGGGTCGGGGTCCCGACCATCAGTATATTTTGTTACCTGAAAAAAAATTTTAACGTCAAATGTTGTTTATAGAGAAGCTCTACAATAATAGCTTAAGTTATCAATCCTAAAACAACTACGGGTCCACTATGTATAATACATGCATAATATAGTAGAGAATATTTAGTTTACCATATCATTCGACCCGTGCGAAGCCGGGGCGGGTCGCTAGTTATATATAAATATATTTAATCAGTACGACCCAGTATAAGCAACTCTGTTTACATAAGCATTAATACATTATGTATAAAGTGGTATTGAATAAAACTGTTTAATTAGCTATGTGAAGGTCTGGAATTGCTTTAAACATGGGACTAATTTATTGAAACCCTTTTATATTGTTTAAATACTTTTATTTTAATTTTATAACGGTTACCCTAACCTAATTTCGAAGTAGAAAGAGATAAAATTTTATTCAAATACGGTAAAAGCCTACCATTTCGCTTGAAATTAAAATATATTTTTTTATGTTGTGTTAATTAAGATTGACTTTTATTAAAAGTAACACCTCGTAAGTCAAACATATCTGCATGACTGACGCGGTGTTACTGTTGATTTCGACCGCCATTCGCCATTCTACACTATATAGTTATTCTATATATATATAGTTCAAAGTTACTTAGAGCAGCAACATCGCAAACGTTAAAACTTATAAGTTATATATATAAATAAAACAAAGTCGTGTTTGTTACACCACTTATAAGTCGAGAACGGCTGAACCGATTTACGTTGTTTTTGATTTGTTGGATTTGTCTTCGTCCAGAATAACAGAATAACTATTAAAAAATTGACGATAAAACAAAATAAAAGCAAAAGTATTTTCTCATATAAAACGGTGGGATTCGTATCTGTCAATGTTAAATGTCAATTACGGGGCGATACGAAGTTCGCCGGGACAGCTAGTTAAACATAAAACCAAAGTCTGGGTCTGTTGGACCCAGTAGCGAATCCTTAAGTGTTAAAAATAGTGAAAATATACAGCAGCTGAATTTGTATGTATTTTTTTAACTTAATCTTAAATGTTCCCAACTTAACGCTTTCGGCATCTGATCTATTTAATTTTTTGAATGTCTATTTGATTTTTGACTGATCATTAAAGAGTCGCATGTTGGTCTGGGACTTGACTATGCCAACGAATGTGCCAACTGTGTTCCTTGCATGTCGTAAAAGGCAACTGATGTATACCGGGTTTTGTGTGTGTGATTGTGTAGGCGACGAGTTAGCCGCTTGTCACTACTTTTTCGGTTTTCCATCTAACCCAGCCCAGTTTTATTTTTTCCCTGAATGTGGTTAAGCTGCCTTTTGACTCTGCCTACCCCTTCAGGGATTACGGGCGTGACAATCGATGACATGTATTAAACGCATGTTCTCCATCAACGTTTAAGCAAATCTCTTCAGCTTAGACCTAAGTTTTAAGCGACCTTTAAGGTCAATGCTGTCTATGTAGTACCTAATACTACATTATGTACCCAGGCGAAGTATTCAGGGGATGAATGGACACCTGTCAGCCACCTTCCCATGACCGGGTGGTTAATTAAAGCCGGAGGAATCCCGGGACTGTACAATAGTCGCGGCTGTAATTGACTTGTGAAGTTTCGAACTTGCTACCCCTACCAAGGGTTGAAACCGTTTTTAATCGATAATTAAATATTTTTTAGGTTGGAGCTCTTAATTTCTTTGGAATGTAGTATATTTTATAAAATAAAGTAAGTAATATAGTATATATTATAATTATATTAGTGATTTCTGCTAAAAGGTTTTATATATTAATTTATTAAGTACATTTATCAAAAAATAGAAAAGATAGTATGATAATACTCTGAATATAGCAAATAATAGTAAATTGAAAATGTGTATTCTCGTTAAAATCTGATAAATTGTTCAGGCGCTTTAGTCGAACGAACGTTAATATTAACTTAAATTGATAAAAATAAAAAAGGCTATGATTGAAACCTGCAAATTCAAATAACTTTGGATTGGTAATCATGATCCAAATATGGTCTGGTTTCACTATCTTAGCCAGACTTGCTAAATCCTGGATCATAGTCTAAGCGGCCCCGTCCAAGCACGGGTCATAACGCTAGGAAGATGATGATTTACACAAATATGGCAATCAGAAGGTCAGCAGGTCATTGGAAAATTGATTGAAAATATTGAAACCGTAAATTTTCCTATTTATATTGCTATAAGGAAATAAATAAATAATAAATAAATAAATATCCGACTACGGGCTGACTTTTCAACAGTCAGTTAACAGTCAGTTAACAATCGAATAAATCACAATCCGGATAATTGTAAAATGACAATGCCTGTTTCCTAAGTAAAATACCGTATGACATCCGCAAATTGGTGACTTTATACTTTATCAGTCAGTTAATTCATATCTGACCATTAAAAAATCGGCCCTAAATCACATAGGTACATAATCTGACTCCGAGGGAAGTAGCTTAAGCACTTGTGTTACGGATATCAGAATCAACAGTGGTATTACAAATATATACTTAAATATTAGTTTAATAATATACATACATATCAATACGCCCGCAATCCTTGAAGGGGTAGGCAGAGTTAACAGGGTAGTTAGCACGCTTAACAACATTCAGCCAAAAAATAAAAACTGAGCTGGGTTAGGTGGAAAATTGTGAGAAAAACAGATAAAATCTTTCGATTTAATAAAATCTTGTTAAATACAGGTCAATTGGCGATTATGTTTCAGTTAATGCATAACGTCCGATAAAACGAAATTACTATGATTTCATTTAATAAAATTATAATTGAGCTAAAACTCTGATTCTTCGAAAATCTTAATTCACAAGTGAGTTACAAATGACCTAGCGGAACTAAGTAACTTAGTAGCTCTCGACAATCCGCTCACAAAATTAATTTATACAAATTGAACCTAAACTCTTTGGCGAAAGAAGACTTGATAATCGGATTTGCATCCGATCGTGATACGACTCTTAAACTACTCAAATGAAAAATCAAATTATTAAAGTCGCGAGACTACACGAAAAAATGTATAATAAGTTAAGTGGTTAAACAGTGGTGTGCTTTACTGGCACCTAATTAAGCAAAGTTCTTAAAATAATTGCGTAATGTCTGAAAAACGCAATTAAATTAAAAAACTTTACTAATTTTTTATTATTTTGTCTTCATTGCATTACAACTAGCGCCGTCCCGCGGTTTCACTCGCGCAGCTCCCGTTCCCGTGGGGATACTGGGATAAAGTAAAGGCTATGTTACTAGCTGATAAAGGAGCTTTTCATTGGTGAAAGAATTTTTCAAATCGGTTTTGTAATTTTGGAGCCTATTTAATACAAACAAACAAACAATCAAATATTTCCTCTTTATAATAGTAGTATGATAATAAATAATAAAAATGAAATAAAAATATTTTTATTTCTCAGATGTTAAATTACAAGTGAGAGAGACGCCCCAGGAAGTAATATTTATAATATTAGGTAGAGATTGTGGTGCTATGATGTCATCGGGAAAATAATTTTATTTAAAATTTAAATACAATAAAACGTAAAGTTAGGCCGGCAAACCCTGAAGGGCAGATTCGAAGACGCAGTAAAGTTCTTTAACCACTTCGTATCAAAAATAGAACTAACTAACTAATTAAACTTCACGCCACTTCCCTAGCGGGGTAGGCAGAGAGAACCGAACGCCATATGGCACGATCCTTACACACCTCACTTATTTATATTCTTATAAAAAAAATCATAAAAACATCTGCCTACTCCTTAGGGGATTATCGGCGTGATGTTAGTATGTAAAAAAAAGATTATCCAATTTTTCCATTGTCCGCATAATCTCCAGTTGTTTCGAGTAACACAGCTTATACTGCAACATATGTTATTTTCCTTTTGAAATAAATGTAAATAAATTTAGAATGCGTAAGACATAGACTAAATAAAAAAGAAGGAGCTCCAATTTAACATGCAACTTACATCGCACAGTGGCATAAGCGTTTTAAACGCGTCAAAAAAATCTCGCTCAGGCATACATAAGGGTGGCTTCACGCTGTAGAATGACAGCGCGGAATCATTCTTTTTTATCTTGTCCGTGGCGACAGAAAAATCTTTCTGAAGATAAACCACCATTAATACAATATCATCTTTGCGTAGGTAACCTTACCTTATTAAATTACTTCGAAATTTTGCATCTCCATTAAATTCACTGTTAACTAACTCAATTAATTAGTTCAGTTAATTAGTTACGCGATCTCCAACAGACTTCAAATAATTTGATAGACTGGAAGCCGTAGAAGAATTGTTTAACTAACTTTAATGTGTACATCGTTACAAATGTAGTAATAACATTTGACTTGTAGTTACTATAAAACACTAAAATTTGTGCTAGCCCTCTAAATAAAAAAAAGAATATCTACATCACAGACTAGTAAAAAAAGAAAGACTCCACGCTGTCATACTATAGCGTGAAGCCACGTTTATGCATGTGTGAGTGAGATACTTATGGATACCAGATATCGGATATCTGTCATTTGGAGCACTTATTATGCCGTAAGATGCATGTCAAGTTGGAGCACCTGAGGACCTTCAACGTCTAGTTAGTGGCGCGGAGTCCTTATTTTTTTACTAGTCCGTGATCTACATATTATTTTTCAACGATTTTTTTTACGGTAAAATAAATTGTCAGAAGTGTAATTTTGTAGGCGTTTTTAATAAAAACCTTTTGTGTTAGCGTTATATCTCGTGGTTAGTCTGTGTCCGCTTTGTCCATGGTCCAGAATTTAGTGAATCGTTTATATATTTGCATTGAAGCGACTGCCGATCTGAGCTTTGTAAACAATAGGGCAACCAGACAATTTGGACCATGGTTCACACCCACAGTCGTTGAATTACACAGGAGAGACAGGTTACAGATGAGATACAGGTTTTACCTAGTTCAGGTATCAGCCCGCCATAATCATATTAGAGTCATATATAATTAATGTTTTCTCATATAATGTAAATTGAAACGATTATGGTGAGATATAAAGATTATTATTATTAATTGGCAGCTTGCACACTGCATACAAACCTTTTGTTTGCAGAACGGAAAATAAATTTGACGAATAAAAAGAGCATTACCCCTATCGCAGAAACCTTATTCTAGATGGATGGTTCAAATAACTAGTGATATTTTCTAGAAAAAACACGGACTAGTTAAAAAAGAAAGACTCCGCACCACCAACTACACATCGAAGCTCCTCAGGTGCTCCAACTTGACACGCAACTAAGGTCACACATTAACATAATAAGCGCTCCAAATGACAGATATCCGATATCTAATATCCATAAGTATCTCACTCACACATGCATAAACGTGGCTTCACGCTATAGTATGACAGCATGGAGTCCTTTCTTTTTTCACTAGTCCGTGATAAAAAAATATATTTAATACTTCATTAAGCTGTTTTTAGAAGAAAATATATTCAGCTCGGTTCTTCGCTTCTAGACCGTTTCGGCAGAATTATTTGTTGCGTTGCCTACTTCATTAAGCTTCTATTTTAACGAAACCAATGATGTTCCCGGATTGATTAAAAAAAAAAAACATTTACTTGAAACCATAAAAGGTTTTAGATTCTTATTCAGCTTGGAAGTCTGATGTTTAATGGAAACTAGAATAAAAAATTGGTTTAATTTCATCAAAAGATGCTTATGAGATTTCATCCTAATTTTATGGATACTTCATATAGAATCAGAATGACCATTTATAGACCTCTGGATAAAACCACCACCGCTTTTCAACTTTCATACAACTAATAATTCCTTATTTTCTAGGGCGTCCACGAGGATTCGAAGACCGCCAAGGGCCACCACGACAGAGAAAGTCACCATGGCAAATATGATGACCATGGAGGACATGACAAGAGCCATCACGTGGAAGCAGGTCACTATGGCGACCACCACCATGAGGAACACGGCAAGAAACACGCCAAGGTATACCGCAAGCGCCGTACGAACATTGCCCATTATGAGGCTAAGTGCCGAAAATGCCCTACTGACTAACTGAGAGTTCATTTCATATTTTGAAGGGTTTCACGTAAGCGCAAATTATTTACGTATAGGAATTGCAGTTAAGCGGTATTCAATGCAGGTAGATTTGTGCAGGATCCTGATAAGCCAAAAAAGTGCTGCATCTAGCTAGATTGCAATCCTTAATTATAAAGTGACCAGACACAATATTGATGGGAAAATCTGATGGACATGCTGTTGCACAAATATGGCTTGTATAGGTCTTCTAGAAGATGTATTAAACACTAGAAGACGAAGAAAATATATTTAACTCGTTCTGTTCAGACTTGCTATTTCGTTTTCTAAATCTCTTCTCTTCTATTTTTATTTGGTGAAGAGAAACGAAGTTTTTAATTTTAAGCAGTAGCATATCCCGAAGTTTGGGTTCAAGCAATAAGTAAGCTTCCCGCTCCCCCGCCAGTCCGGTAGGTAGTAAAGGCCGCTTTCGGCCAACTACCGATAGTCCTCTAGAAAAAGAACGATCGGAATTGTAATGAATCCAATCATTGCTGACGATGCTGGTTTCAAACGGCAGTCAGTTACTGACTCCATTCAGCTCATTTTGGCTGAAGGGTATCAAATGTACAATTAAGGTGAGTAACTGCGCGAGCGCCGATGCATCACTTCATCCTGCACATTTGACCATTTTAGAACTGCAAGCAGTTGCCGTAAATGGAATTATGCTATATTACAAATGTTAATATCTGTTAATCAAAAGGTATACTAATGAAATTGCAGACAGGTAAGTAATTCTGACTAAAATTACAAAATTTTGGTTTTTCGAGTGAGTCCCAGTGTAATTTAATATCTAATTTAATAATTATCTTAAGATGAAACATTTTATGTACATTATTTTGTAGGTATTTATTAATGCACAATTTTTTAATATTTTCTTGTATTAAGGAAGCGTTTAATTGTTTTTAGCTTCCAAAGATATTTACGATCTAGTAATTTTGTCGACTTGACAAACAAATACTGTCTCATAAAGTACAAAATATCTTAACATTTTTTTAACAAGTCTAACTGTCTTCTTAACGCTTTTAAATTAGGTTTTTCAAAAAAAAATTCATTCAAGACGACCATTGTTAATCATCTTCATAACGTTAGTTCTGTTCCTGTTTTGTTATGATCCTTAATTTAGCGAGTACCTTCACAACCTTTAGACAAGAGAACCAAAACTATAGATCATGGTTCCAGAAATAGTCATCAAGGTTACTCACTAACTTCCATTCCAGTACGAAGAGTCGGGCAAACACTCCAAAGGGCACAGCACGAAAG
This sequence comes from Glyphodes perspectalis, assembly GCA_951394215.1. Lineage (NCBI taxonomy): Eukaryota > Metazoa > Arthropoda > Insecta > Lepidoptera > Crambidae > Glyphodes > Glyphodes perspectalis. The sequence goes on from OX596218.1 coordinate 1,514,543, forward strand.
GCAGCCACGACATCCACAAAAAAGAAGAATACGAGAAGAAAGTCGAGTTCTTCGAAGAAGACGGCGACTCCGCAGAAGAAGAGAAACATGGCGGCTACCACAATGAAAAAGAACATAAGACGGTATGTGATTACAATAAGACTAGTCATCATCATCACCTACATCATCGCTAAGGTGATTAGAATTATCCAGAATATGATAAACGCTTCAGGCTGGCACATCAATTTCCTAGTTCCAAACAAAGATTAAAGTTTGTCCTATGGATATAAGATGAACGGATAGAAATACTTAAATATGTTACGTATATATATCCATGACTCGAGTACAAATGTCCATGTTCATCACACGAAACATTTGCCCCTAGTGTAGGGTTGCCATACGTCCCCGTACGCCGGGACATGTCCCCGTTTGAAGCATGGTGTCCTGGCGTCCCGGCCGATAAGCAATTTGTCCCCGTTTAAAAATCATAGTTATTTAATAGAGGGCTGGACTTGGTAAACAGTAATATACCTACGTAGAAATAAACGCGACTAACTAGCTAGGCTAATGAGGCTAATCGTACGTTGATAGAACGACGTAAGCGCTGACACTTAGTCTTGTCCGTTCACGTTTCACGAATTTACATCAACAGTGTCAACACATTTCGGGATCGCGAACTCTCGACGTTGACAGAGCAAGAGCGCATTAGTAGGCACATAGGGAACACTGTCGCACACGGTCACGCACACTATCGTACACTATCGGGCGCTCTCGCTCGTTCGGCTTGCGCTCGGCTCAGGTCGGCAATAGTGACTATTGCCGACCTGAGCCGAGCGCAATTTACTTCGTTTGTTTATACTGTATTTAGCCATTTTCATTCAGTTGTTTCGCAAAGCTGCGTTATAATATATTTCGTAGAAAAAGCATGTTTTCTATCTGAACGTTTGGCAGTTATTTTCTATGTTGTGCTGTGCGTGTATTTTGAGGTTTGGACAGATAATTCAAACCAAGTGAATAAACGAAATAAACTTGTTTTATGCGTGCCGCGCGCGGCTTCGCTTTGGCGCGCTTTCTGTTTGGTGTTTCAACGTCGTTGTGTTTAAAAGTTAAACTAATAATTGTTTGAATTACCATTAATGCAGTTTATAAGGTACCTAGTTCTTCAAGTAATTCGTAATTGTGATAATACAATATGGGAAAAAGGAAATGTTCGTTTTCGGACGACTATACAAAAGAGTGGTCGTTTATTAAAAGAGGTAGGCATGATAAGGAAGCTTTCTGTTCAGTTTGTGGATTGTACTTATCTATTGGAAATGGGGGTAAGTCAGCTGTGAAGGACCATATTCGAACGGGAGTTCATGCGACGAAATTAACGGTTGCTTCGACATCAAAAGATATTTCAACATTCATGATCAAACAAGAAACCCCCGAAGATATATTGATACGCGCTGCTGAGCTAACCACTGCGTATCGAGTTGTGAAGCATCACGAGTCATTCAACTCTTTAGACTGCACCACAAAACTGAATTCTGTTATGTATCCTGACTCAAATATAGCGTCAAAACAATCCACAGCGAGAACAAAGGCCACCGCTATTATAAAAAATGTTTTAGCTCCACACTCCATTGAGCAAGTCAAAGCAGAAATTGAAAATGTGCCTTTCTACGGCGTGTCCACAGATTCCAGCAACCATAAATCTGACAAGATGTTTCCCCTGCTGATACAGTATTTCAGTGAAAAAGAGGGATTACAAATCAAACTTCTCAAGCTAGACATATTACCGAATGAAACATCCGATACCATAACTTCATTTTGCCTAAAAACATTGCAAAATCTGAATATACCGACGGAAAACATGGTGGCTTTTAGCGCGGATAATACAAACACAAACTTTGGAGGAAGAGAAAGGCACGGGACAAATAATGTGTACTTTAAATTAAAAGACATTTTGAACAAAGAGTTGGAAGGAATCGGTTGCCCTGCGCACATTCTTCATAATACAGCCTCCACTGCCGCTGATGTAATGTCCATCGATGTGGAGTCCATGGTACTAAAAATTTACAAATATTTTTCAATATTTACTGTGAGAGTTGAGCGCCTCAAGGAATTTTGTGAGCTAGCAGAAGTAACATATAATAACATACTGTCACACTCGAGAACACGATGGCTGTCACTTCTTCCAGCTGTAGAACGCATATTAAAGCTTTGGGTGCCATTGAAAGATTTTTTCGCAGCTGAAGCAAGAGCCCCGAAAGCAATAACCGATTTTTTTGAGAACCCTTTATCTGAATTGTACACTCTTTTTGTGCACAGTCAATCAGCTTTAATTGAGAAGCAAATTAAAAGGATAGAAAAATCAATGATTACTGTTATTGAAGTGAAAAATGTTTTAAATGATACAACGAAACAACTGAACGACCGGTCAATAAATAGCTACTTGGGTAATCAAACAAAACAATTATATACAAAACTCAAGAATGAAGGTACTCTTGGTGCACAGCAAACAGAGACATTTGACAAAGACACAAGTGATTATTTCCACGCTGCTATTGAATATCTCGAACAGTGGTCTGAGCCTATGAAAAAATTCGAGATTTTTGATTGGATGATGTTGAACGAGATTCCACAGTGGCAACAAATTGAAGAAATGACAAGTTATTTAAACGAGAAATCTATACAAATTAGTGATTCAATGTATGAGGAATTTATGTACTTACAATCGTTCCTACAAACTGAAATGTCTGATGAATGGAAATGTAAAAACGTACAAGATAGATGGATTTTTTTTTTTCAAATGACAGAGGAAAGAGAAAGAAAAACTAATTTACTCAAAGTATGCCAATATCTCTTTGCAATCCCTGGCCATAATGCACATGTGGAGCGGGTATTTTCATTGATAACCTCGCAGTGGACTAAAGAGAGGAACCAGCTCGCTGTGGGGACAGTTGAGAGTATAATTCAGTGCATATACAACTACAAGATGACATGCATTGAGTTTTACAAGTACGTGAAGTCCCAAAAAGAGTTGCTCCGTAAAGCGGGAACATCTGACAAGTATGAATGGGCCCACAAAAGTGGCAACAATTAGACTAAGAAGCTTCCTAACCGCTGGATTTTATATTTGTTGATTAATTTATTATATTTTGTACTAATAAAAAAAAATGCCATGCATAAACGAGGATATAATATTTGATGATTATATTTTGTGTTAATTTAAAAAATAACAATGCCATGCATAGTTGAGAATGTTATATTTATTTTGTTGTTGATTATATTTTGTGTTTATTAAAAAAATAACATTGTGATAATTTTATGTTTGTTGATTACATACCCCCTTACTAATAATGGTTGTATAGTGGCGGTATAGCTATACAATGTTTTGTCCTTATCTGTCAAATTCAAATGTCACAATGACAGATAAGGTCAAAAGATTGTATAGCTATACCACCGCTATACAACCATTATTAGTAAGACTAAGGGGGAACGTGTGCTAATTAAAAAATGTTGACAGATACTTAATACTTTGGTTAATGTTGATTAATACCTATTGTTGTAATAAAAGCTCCTTTTTTCTACCTTTAATAGTTTTTCTTTAAATGTCCCCGTCTGAGTCCCCACACCTATGGCAACCCTACCCTAGTGGGATTCAGTGGCGGTTTTATAGTCTTGGCCATTCTAGGCCCCAGGCCATAATTCTCAGTACTAAAGCGTCATCACTTAATTTTTATTACGATTGGCCGCCTCTAATATCTGGCCGCCCTAGGCCTAGGCCTACTAGGCCTTAGGGTAAATCCGCCACTGGTGGGATTCGAACCCGCGACCCTTGGTTTCGCGGCCAGGGTCTCTGACTACTCGACCAACGGGCCTGTCAAAATATTAGGCTATGAAATGTTTGGCGCACAACCAATAAGAGGCAAAGGCGCAGAACATGTGAGGACACCACCCAAGTGATGACATTGGACTTCGTCCAATAGGCAAAGTGACTAAAAAATTCTGTTCAGTCTGTTAGTTTATTAAAAAATATTGAACACGTATTTTTTTATTTATTTGTCAAACAAACATTGACGAAGATACAATCCATTCAAATTGCGCGTGACGTCGAATTTTCGTAAAATTTTTACTAAATATTGACGTCGCAAGTCCCCACTCCAAAACTTTAATGCTCTTTATCTTTGTGACTTTTTGTTTATTTGAAAAACCGAAAAATATGTGTTTAGTATTTTTGTATAATCTAACTGACGGACTAAATAGAATTATAGCTTTTTAATGCAGTCATCATCCCTATTATGACTATAGTAAACTTGACTATGCCTGCAATCATCAAATAGGTCACTGTTTCAATCACTTTATACCAAAAATAAATTGAGTTATTGAGATAAGTAATATCAAAAATTATGGAAAAGTAGTGACAAGTAGATACCTCGTTGCCTACACAGACAAACACAATTTCAAGTACACTATCTATTCTATATATTACTTCCAAGCCCCAGGCTAATTACCTATAAATAGTGAATAGAAATTTAATTTTAAAGTGTATTCAGTGTTTTGAGTTCTGACGCCAAAACATTTTGTATGAACGTAATACGTTTAAAGAATTCACGAAAAGTTATTTTGTCCCATGTTGATCTGGGACTTGGACCATGTTGATCTGGGACAAAAAAAAGAATGTGCCAACTGTGGTTCTTGCCTAGCATGTCGTAAAAGGCGACTAATGGTATATCGGGTTTTGGGTGTGTGATTGTGTAGGCGACAGGTTAGCCGCTTGTCACTGCTTTTTCTTAATTTTTCATCTAACCCAGCCCGGCTTTATTTTTGGCTGAATGTGCTTGAAGGAACATGCTGCCCCTTTGACTCTGCCTACCCCTTCGGGGATTATGGGTGTGGTGTTATGTATGTATCTACGAAAAGTAAGTCAATTGACTGGGTTGTAAAATATATTATGCTATGAAATACTCGAATATAATTAAATAGCCGTGCCCGCGGTTTCATCCACATTTATGGTTAATGTTATATAGCATAAAGCCTTTCTCGAATGAACTATGCAACAAAAAAAGAATTTTTTTAATTCGGATTAGTAGTTTCTGAGATTAGCTCGTTTAACAAACAAACTCTTCAGCTTTATATATTAATTAATTAATATAGATTATATTTTTTGTTCTCTAATCCTCCGACTGACATCCAAACACAAGGCTAAATTTGTAAAAAAAAAAGGAAACCCAAAACCGATTATCCACCGCAACAAAAGCCCAATTGATTTTCACAAAAACATCTCATAAATCCACCGTTCTTTTTGTTTTCGTTTGCCAACCTTCGCCCTGTTGCATCCAAATTTAAATCGACGTAGATAATCAGGTGAAACTAAAGTATTACAAAAACCATTTGTTCGGAAATAAACTCAAAGTCAAATTAATTTGCATTTAGTACCGTTAGATTTCACGGTCTCACCGGCGTATAATTGGAACTACTTGACTTGTAGACAAGGCGACAATGGCTTCTTAAAATTGATTGTCGCGTTGCAACATCGAGGTATGCTAGTATAACATGCGGTATACAAGAGAAGCACTGAATGGAGCGATGTCTGCTGTATACATACATACATACATATTACACATATACATACAAACCATCACGCCCGTAATCCCCGAAGGGGTAGGCAGAGTCAAAGGGAAAGCATGCTCCTTTAACCACATTCGGCTAAATATAAAACTGCGGGCTGGGTTAGATGAAACATTGTAAAAAAGCAGGTACAAGTGGCTAGCTCGTCGCCTACACTGTCACATACCCAAAGCCCGATATACCATTAGTCGCCTTTTACGACATACTAGGCAAGAACCACAGTTGGCACATTCTTTTTAAGTCTTAGACCAACATGGGACAATACATATAACGTCCGTAATCCCCGAAAGGGTGGGCGAGTCCAAAGATCAGTTAGGTTTCAACCATAAAAGAAATTAGGTTGTCTGAGATGAAAAAATATGAAAAGTAGAGACAAGTTCGTCGCTTACTAGTGGCAAATCCAATACACCATTAGTCGCCTTTATTGACGTGCCAGGCAAGGAACAAAGTTGGCAAATCATTGTTAAATCCCAGCTCAACAAGGCATTTTTAGTGAAAACTTTGAAAAATGTATTTATTTTAAAGGTCATTCATTATCATGCTAATTAAAATAATAGCAGTACCAACATTGTCATTTTTGTGTGCTAAAAATAGAGATACAATATATTGTTGTTATATTATTTTCTATTCTCAAAAATCCCGAGCCTTTATACATAATACTCAAGTTATTCCGATAAAATTAAATTGCTAGTCACAAATACCTATCGGCCCTTAAAAATGCTTTAAGGAATCTCTAGGATAACACAAAGAATTTAGGCTTCAGAATGAACATATTTAGAATATTTCGTTAACGTATGTAAATATATTTTTTTAATAAATAAAGGACATAATTCGAGACGAAATATCGACTGAGATAATAAAAAAGACTAGTTTTTAAATTGTTTATTTAAAATATTAGATAAACAACCATTTAGTGGTAAGCTGTTATTTTAACATTCGAAATAGACACTTATTTTTTTTTTCATACATTGAAACATTGCATTCACATACCAGACAGATTATATTATGCTTACCAAGACTTAATTTAATATACAGCTAGCAGTATAAATATGTACATACATAAATCTGAAGGTACACCCTGGTAGTGAACTCACACTTTTCGCACGTGATGTGCATATTTTCACCATTGAGCTACCACCGCTCTCCAGAGAGAGAGGTGTACATATTGAACACAAGACCGCAAATAATTATCTGACTATCAGACTACATTACATACATTGATCTGACTCCTAGGTTAGTAGCTTAAGCACTTGTGTTACGGATATCAGATTCAACAGTGTTATTACAAATATATACTTAAATCTTCAATATTAACACCCAGACACAGAACAAACATAAGTATTCATCACACGAATGTTTGTCCTGGGTGGGAATCGGACCCACATCTCTTGACGCTTGCGGCAGGGTCACCACCGAATGAGCCAGTCAATTAAGATTTCCATGAAAAAACACCATATTGCTTTGTCCCGAACCAAAGGAATTGACTCTTTATTAATAAATCTAAAACCAAATGTCTAATTAATTATTAAACAAAGCTTTTTAAATAATAAAATTTTTCATCAAAAATTTCGAATGAAAAATATTTAATCATTAAAATCCATTTAATTAAATAAGCATTTTCGAAATTAGCAATGATTGCGCAATACGTTCGTTGTGACAAATGGTCAGACTGGATTGACTTAAAAGTATGTGTCAACCGAAGATTACCAACCGAAGCACTAGAAAAAGTCTAGACTAGCCAGGTCTAAAAACGAGACTTAATTGCGTTTCTTTATTAGCTTGCAACCCGTCCAGCTACGCATGGTTGAACACAAAATGTCTATGGATAGTTCGATCATTTAAAATGATTTATTTTCATAACTTTCGCGGTTGAGCAAGAATTCAAAAATACAAATATTTCTTTTCCATTTTAATATAATATTTATAATCTTACATGTTAGGTAACAATGTAATATTTTCAGTATTAGAATGACAATGTTTATTTATTTGTTATACACCTGACAGTTGCTAGATAGCAATAGCTTGCAGAAACATGTTGATCTGAGTCTCATGTTGGCCTGGGATTTAAAAATAATGTACCAACTGTGTTTCTAGAATGACGTAAAGCGAATTATGGTATATGTACTATGTATTGAATTTTATATTACTAACCTCGCCTACATAATATAACGGGGTAATGACAGTGGCGTATCTAGACGTGAGCGAAGTGGGCCCTCATCCACCGCCTCGCACCTGTAGGGGCGTCGCGACGCGATGACTAACTACGACATAAAAATTGCATATTGCCACAAATAATTAATTGGAAAATTAAATAATATTAATATTTAAAAAAATAAAAAAATAACCCGCTTTTCACCAACCAGATCTGCAGTTCCGTGTTGGGGTATATAGGAGAGGCATGGAACAAGTTTTCAGCTTGCCTTAAATACCTACCAAAAATTGGTGCCAGCTCTCCTACTAATATAATTGAAATAGATTACAATTTGTAAAAAAATTTTTTTTTTTAAATTGTAATTATTGTAAATCAGGTACGTTGTTACTAGCCCCTGCCAGAAAAAAAATCAAATATTCAGGTTTTTTACAGAGGTGTATCCTGCCGTATTTATGTTTAGTGGGATGTTTTCCGGGATAAAAAAGTAATCTTAAATCCCTTTTTAAGGTTCGGTCTTTTTGCGTACCAAATTACACAATCATACATACATACATAACATCACACCCATAATCCCCGAAGGGGTAGGCAGTGTCAAAGGGGCAGCATGCCCCTTCAACCACATTCAGCCAAAAATACGGCTTTATTTTTGGCTTAAAAAGGATTTTTTGGACTTAATAATGCCTAGCAGGTCGTAAAAGGCGATTAATGGTATATGGGGCTTTGGGTATGTGACTGTGTAGGCGACGAGCTAGCCACTTGTCACTACTTTTTCACAATTTTCCATCTAACCCAGCCCAGTTTTGTTTTTGCCTGAATGTGGTTAAAGGGGCCTGCTGTCCCTTTGACTCTGCCTACCCCTTCGGGGATTATGGGCGTGATGTTAAATATTATATATTTTTTTCTGAGAGACGCACGACAGCGGCTTTGTAAGAAGTTGTTTCCAAAGCGAGGCCGCGTATTGAAGAAACTGGCTTGTTACTCAATATAATCAAACACTTACCTATTAAATTTGACCATGAATCATTTACATTAATACTTAAAAAAATATATCGAATTGTAGCCTACTTACTTTAAATATTTTTTTTTGCCATATTGAAGATCTGGGGCACTTTTGCAACAGATAATAGCTGTATACAGATTAGGTCAACTATTATGCGTAGGACCTTGAGTTATCACCTAGATTTTTTAACTTTTATAAGTAGTTATGAATAGCTAACCTAACAAAGTGTGAAAATTTGTATATTTGATAATTACTTCATCAAATTGTTAAACGAAATTGTATATTAATCTAACTTAACAAAAAATATAGATCTGTAACATTTAAATTAATGGTAACTTTTACCCCGTTTTAATGTTCATGCGATATTTTTTCTGGAATATATTTGCTGATAGAAGCTAGTTTCAAGGACATACTTTATACAGTTTAATTAAAAACGAGCTGTGCCAGCGGTTTCACCGGCATTTATGGTTAATGTTATTAAGCCTACAGCCTTCCTTTATAAATGGGCTATCTAACACTGAAATAATAATAATAAATAATAATAAATAAATTCTTCAGACTGGCACACCAATTCCCTAGTCCCAAACTAAGCTTGTAAGCTTGTGCTATAGATACTAGGTGAACGGATAGACATACTTAAATACGTTTATAAACATCCATGACTCGAGTACAAATATCCATGTTCATCACCCGAAATATTTGCCCCTAGCGGGATTCGAACCCGCGACCCTTGGTTTCGTGGCCAGGGTCTTTGACCACTCGACCAACGGGCCAGTCATATAGAAATATTTTTTTAATTCGGACCAGTTCCTGAGATTAGCGCGTTCAAGCAAAAATAACAAACAAACTCTTCAGCTTTATAATATTAGTATAGTGATTCTCGTTGAGATTGGCCACCACCATGTCACAGGTTTGAATCCCACCAGGGGCAAATATTCTGTGATAACCAAATGTCCGAGGGCCTCTGATATTAAGGGGCCCATCCGATAGCTATGCCTAAGTAGGTACAAGTTAGTTAACTTACTTTTTCACAATTTCGACGTAAAGTTTCTCATTACAAAGCCTAGCTTATTAAGGCTAACTTCTGCTAATCTTATTAACAGAAGCGAGTTATATTAAAAAGCTACCGGGAACTTCTGCAGCTACCAGCTGTATAACACGAGGCTACGCCACCTCTAACTAGTGCTGCGAAAGTATCGATATATTAAATATCGACAGCGGACCTCGAAATTTACTAAAGATATGCAATATTATCATAGGTCCTATAAGTATTGCAAGCGACTATATCGATATTGTCAGTAATTATTTTATTTGGCAATTATTGTTACTGATTGTAATGGCAATATTATCATACTACGGATAATTTTGCTATATCTTTTGCACAGGTCAATCATATTTACTTTATCTGGATTTGAATTGAACCAACACTCCTTGTTTTTGATAACAACACGTTCTTCGTAAATGGTTAGTTGGATGGCATTGTGCCAAAAAAATATATTTGAGACACGATCCCAAATTCTACAAAAGATAAATAAAAAAAAATAAAAAAAATATCCGACTACATCACATACATTGATCTGACTCCGAGGTAAGTAATTTAAGCACTTGTGTTACGGATATCAGAATCAACAGTGGTATTACAAATATATAGTTAAATATTTTTATATTAACACCCAGACATAGAACAAACACAAGTATTCATCATACGAATGTTTGTCCTGGGTGGCAATCGAACCCACAACTCTTGGCGCATGGGGCAGGGTCACTACCGAATGCGCCATCGAGCCAGTCAAAATAAAAGTGTGTAAATAAAAGTGTGATACATTTGATCTTTGTTCTGAAATCATGGATGTTCATATATGTATTTATTTGGGACCACATGAATGCTGGTTTAGTTAGAGGTTAGAGTTAGGGTAATGATATGTTGACTGTAGAATATATTTATTTAATATTATCTAGAGTATAACAAAATCAGACCAAAGTAATAGTAATTGATCGAAAAAAAATCTGACCGATTATATATTTTCAGTTATTAATGGAAATATGTTCAATGTCTATTATTATCAAAATTGAATTACATACATACATAACATCACGCCCAAATTCCCGAAGGGGTAGGCAAAGTCAAAGGCTCCTTTAACCACATTCAACCAAAAATAAAGCAAAACTTTGATTGATACTATTAAATATAAAATGAGAGGTAATATTGCTTTTACCAACATTATTCGCAATTTACTATCGATAGTATTGGTTTTGCTGTTACTGTCGATAGCTTATCGACACAACACTACTCCCAACGTTTAGCGGAATCCTCAGTATCCAACTAACTTAGTTTATGACTGTTTCATAATTGAATGCAAGCGAACTGGGGAAAGTTAATTCTTAACAAAGTACTTACAATTAGTTTTTATCTGCATTGAAATGAGTGTTTGCGTGGGTCGCTATTTTCCTACTTACAATGTTATTTACAAAAAATCTCGCTATTGTGAGTAAATTAGCATTGCAAAGTTAAATCTCTCTTGTTATTCAATTCAGTTTTGAGTATTTAGGGAATATGCATTATTTTCTATGTGTCTATATGTTACGTTTAGAGAGCGGTGGTAGCTCAATGGTAAGGACACGCGCCTCTAAACCGAGGAAAGCGGGTTCAAATCCGGGCATGTACCTCTAGATTAATCAAATCTATGTACGTATTACCACTGGCTCGATGGTAAGGGAAAAAATCGTGATGAAACCTGCAAATTCAAACAACTTTGGATTTGTGACTATGATCCAAAAATTGTCTGGTTCCCCTATCTTAAGGTTACGAAGGTCAGATCGGCAATCGCTTCAATGTAATTACCAGACTCGCTACATCCTGGATCATGGTCTAAGCGGACCCCGTCTAAGCACGGGACATAACGATCTCAATCGTTTACCGCCTATTATCGTTATGAATTAGGCACATCAAATATTTGAACCCTAAGAAGGATTATCAGATATTTTTTTCCGGATATTCGAATCTCGAATTTATACTAATATTATAAAGCTGAAGAGTTTGTTTGTTTGCTTGAACGCGCTTATCTCTGGAACTACTGGTCCGATTTAAAAAATTCTTTCAGTGTTAGATAGCCCATTTATCTATTTAACATTAACCATAAACGCGAGTAAAACCGCGGACACAGCTAGGTATTTATTTATAAATCTATAACACACACAAACAGAACAAAATTCTCAATCAATCGACTAATGAGGGTCTTTTGAATTAAAACATCCAAAAGATGGCGTTACTGTGACGTGCGGTCTTGTCACCCTCCTCATTGGTTAGTTGTCAGACCAAACTGACATGCTGTCAACAAGGAGCCAATAGTGACAGTGATAAGACCTAAACTCCCTCGCGCCATCTGGCGGTTTTTATTTTTGAAAACCCTCATTGCTTAAGCTTGAGTTAGTAGGTCGATTGAATTCATGACGTTACACGGTTTTGTAACTATCAACATCACATTACAAATACCATACCTAGATTTATTTATGACTATTTTGGGCATTCAATAATATTTCTGTGTTTGCACTGCCTAACCTTTAGTGATACGGCTAGTTAACTATTGAACTGCGACATGACTTCTTTAATCATTCTTATGGACGAAAGGGTTTAAATCCAATTTCCTCCTGTGTCAAAAGGCTGTCGGTTAAAACAGAAAGTTACTTATTAAGACCTGTTTAAGTTTCGTTCAAAGTGCTCATAATAAATGAATTTTCAGATATTTATGAACAAGTCGTCTGGGAGTCTGTCTTTAAGTGATTTAATTATAGAGCATTAGTGTGATATGTTTTGGGATCAGCCCGACAAGCCCGTTGGTAGAGTGGTCGGAAACCCTAGCCACAAAACTAAGGGTCGCGGGTTCGAATCTTAAGTAAAAAAAATAAATATAATAAATAGTTCTGATGAGAGCATAAATATAATCTTCATCTACACTATATACACTTCTGCACTATTATTATAAAGAGGAATGATTTGTACGTATGTATGTAACGAATAAACTCAAAAACTACTGGACCGATTTCAAAAATTCTTTCACCATTAAAATGCTACATTATGTCTTATTAACATAGACTATAGAAAATTTTGAAAACAGTTAGCTTAAGTTAGAAAATAAATGTCCACCCGTGCGAAGCCGGAGCGGACCAACCAATTTTATCTCAAAAACCCATAAACACAATTGCAAAGGTTAGGTACTACACGAATAATATGGTTGGGTCATATTTACCTTTTTTTTCGTGTTTGAATCGTATTGGGGCTGCATCTATCCACCACTGCAGCCCAAATACGACTAAATACCAATATTGCGTGAGGAGGGGAGTTCGCTCCTGCTACTGAAAAGAATGGCAACATCGCTCAAAAAAATTCTGAGTTATGCTTGTTTTAAAATGGCGCGGGTCAAATAGACCCAACTGTGCGATCGCCGGGTTAATAATGAAAAATATAGAAGTAGCAATTGACGGTAGTCGTTTCCATACTTGTAAATTAATAAATATTTTTTTCATACTTTTTCAGGGCGGACACTACAAGAAAGGCAACTACAACTCGGATCACCACCACCACCAGAAAGGGGAATCGGGCCACTTCCAAAAAGGGGGACATGCTCAAGGACACAAGGTAAATTCACCCTTATTAAATTATTTTTAAGTCTGAGAACTCCTTAAAACTTTGCGGTGAAATCTCTAAATAAATCTGAAATAAAATAACTCTTAAATAATTGAAAATAGAACTTACAACATATTGGTAAATATTCTCAAAATATATAAGGAAATATTCTTTGTGTAATTCTGTGAAATTTCCGCATATAGAGGTACGAAACATATCCAAAGGAATTTAATTCTTAACCTTCACTAATAAGTCTGAAAATCATTCATCGAAGAACCGAGATGTCACTTCCAGGAAGGGAATGATTGATCAAAATAATTAGCATTTTTTACTTACAAATATTAATCCGTCAATGAGACAAGGCAATTTAACCTTTACGCGGTCGATTTTAAATTCAAATATGCTAAAGCAAATATCTAAGATGTCATTATAAAAAAAACTTACGAAAATCTTCAAAGACGATTTGCGCTTAAAGAGTCAGATGATAGATCTTAAAATTGGATAAAAAGTTGGTTATATGGGGTTGATAAAAATCAGCTCCTTCATATTCGGGGCAGTTTATTAGTTTTGCTCGTTGGCTATTTGAGTGGATCCAATTTGCGTTGAAATCGCATTTTTATTGATGTTATAGAAAAGGATATTTTTCATCCGCACCAAAATTGGATAGACAAGACTCGGAGGATATCTATACTTTGTGGGTATGAGTTTTTATTGGACAACTAGTTATTGGTGCCTGGCGTCACTTGGATAAATAAAGAGGATTGCCCAAAAAATCGGACCCGATGGTTTCGTTACGAAACTTTCTTGGTTAGGACCTCCAAACACTCGTATAAACAGGTAAGCGGCCAATCAAGTCAGTCAAGACTGGACTCACAATAGGCTTGATAATGTTGATTGCCCTGCCGACGTCAAACCATACATCCTATAACGCACTTACGAAGAGAATTTATACCGCAAACTCTTGGACCTGAGTCATGAAACTCATAACTTACTTTAGAGACAATATTTCCACTTTTCCATTTCCATCCAACCCAGCCCACTGTCCCATGTTGGTCTGGGACTTAAAAAGAATATGTCAACTGTGGTTCTTGCCTAGCATGTCGTAAAAGGCGACTAATTGTATATCGGGTTATGGGTATGTGATTGTGTAGGCAACGAGCAAGCCACTTGTCACTACTTTTTCACTATTTTCCATCTAACCCAGTACAGTTTTATTTTTGGCTAAATATGGTTAAGGGGGCCTGCTGTCCCTTTGACTCTGCCTACTCCTTCGGGGATTGTGGGCGTGATGTTATGTTTAGGTATATTATCATAATGTTATGCACTATGCATGCATGCATGCGGAGTCAGATCAATGTATGTGATGTCGTCGGATATTTATTTATATTTATTTATGGTGACCTACGTGATATTTAACATTTCCTTTATCAAACAAATAAAGCCTCTGGCTCCGCCCTCGATTCTTCACATCATCCGAATTAAAATGTATAACAATATAAATGGGAATCTGCAGACAGAGTAACGGATTAAACTTATTTCTGTTCCGAGGGTAGAAGACGTTATTGAGTTAGGGGTAGCGGGGTGAAGTTTAAAAATGCGATTTAAACCAGTGTGGAAGTGTGGGCGCTGCGGGGTACAGTCGACTATCATTTTCAATTCACGTATGATTTGTAATGTTATAACAATACTGTAACTTTACACATTTATAGCTACAGCGTACTAAGTGAGTTTATTAAAAGTATTAAACTTGATAACAAAATGGTAGAGAAAGTCAACACTTAAGTAAATAAATTAAATAATACATTTTCTATGCTGACACACCAATTCCCTAGTTCGAAATTAAGTTATAAGCTTGTTCTTTAGACACTAGGTGAACGGATAGACATACTTAAATACGTTTATAAACATCCATGACTCGGTACAAATGTATGTTCATAACACGAAACATTTGTCCCAAGCGAGATTCGAACCTGCGACCCTTGGTTTCGGGGCCAGGCACTGACCACTCGACCAACGGGCTAGTCAAATAGATGGGAGATGGGTAGACTGCTTTTCACCATTAAATTAGCATCGCTTTCATAAACAAAATATGTGATAGTATGAAAAAATTACAATCAGAAACTAGAATAAAAGTACTATTTAAACCAAAAAATATGGTTGTTATACATCCACATTAAAAATTAAAAAGCCGACGTTTAATTAATTATCTTGCTTCATTCTGCGACTCGATTTCACGTTATGAGGACAGCATTGTTATTTACCAAGACCCTTTTGAAATGATTAATATCGAAACAAAACAAAGGGTTGGAATTACTACGTTAATTACTATTGAATTTAGTAGTATGTTGATCTGAAACACAGGACAGAAGAAACTAGTAGAAGAGGCATGTCACAAAATTAGTATGAGAATCGATGAAGCCAAACTCACGCAAATACGCTTACTAATAATCACAAATTACACTACAGGCAATGAGCAGGATTGGCTATCTTTGTTTTAGTCAAAAACAGCTTATTTCATTGCTCATTTTATTGCTCAGCTCAAAGAATAAAGGTATGTTTTCTCATGTAGGTTTAGACCTTCATTCTTTTAAGAAACGGTTTTATTAGAGGTATATTAAATTATAGTGTTCAAATGTTAAGAAAATTTTTCTTTTCGTCTATAGATGACGTCGTATTTTTTTGAAGTAAATAATAATAAAATAATAAATTCTTCAGACTGACATACCAATTTCCTAGTCCCAAACTAAGCTTATAAGCTTGTGCTATGGATACTAGGTGAACGGATAGACATACTTAAATACGTTTATAAACATCCATGACTCGAGTACAAATATCCATGTTCATCACACGAAATATTTGCCCCTAGCGGGATTCGAACCCGCGACCCTTGGTTTCGTGGCCAGGGTCTCTGACCACTCGAGCAACGGGCCAGTCAAAGTTAGGTAATTATAGCTCTTTCACCAGCAGGAATAAGGTGTGCATTTAGACATAAGTAGTCTATGCGTAGTCTGGCGTTATTGCGCAGAATAGATCACACATTGACATGTGCTCCAAATGACAGATTTCCGATATCTAGTATCCGTAAGAGTCCCACTCACACATGCATAGGGGTGCCTTCACGCTGTAATTTGACAGCGCGGAGTCATTCTTTTTTTCTGGCTTGTGTATCCAGGATAATCTCTGACCCTTTCTGTTCCCGCAGGAGCACCGCGCAGCAGGTGGTCACGACGGGCACGGCAACCACCACCACTCGCACTTCCAGAAGGATGGAGGCGCGGCCGGCAAGAAGTGGGTCTATCACCACGGACACCCCGCGAAAACTGCTAATCTGGTTATAATAGACCGGCGGGCTGACCAATTCTACCACGGTCCCCAGTATTACGGTTAAGTGAGGATTAGATAGACATAAGTTAGGCAATCTTTCTTTATCTCTTTTTCTCCCTCGTTATCACTCTCGCTCTTTTCAACAAAAATACTCTCTAAGAAACTGACTGTAAGTTAAATACTTGGGATTAGGTTGAAGTAGATCTCACACTAGCAATAGAGTAATATTCGCACTTCCAGAAGGTTGGGGGTGTGACAAGAAATGGATCTACCGCCACGGTCTGCTTATCTGGGTAAAATAGACCGGCGGGCTGACCAGTTCTACCATGGTACGCAGTATTACGGAGTGTTTGACTGGGTCTGTAGGATAGGCTATCTCTTTATATCACTCTCTATTCATCTATCTCTGTTTCTATCTGTTTTTATCTCTATCTATCTATTTATCTCTCTCTCTCTATCTTTCTCGCTCTTTCACTATCAACAAATATATTTTCCACTTCCAAAGATGAGGGTACGGCCAGCAAAAATACTGCTTATCTGGTTATAATGGGCCAGCGGACTGACCAGTTCTACCACGGACCCATTATGATGAATAAATGTATGACGGGGTCTGTAGGTTAGGCCATCTTTCTATCTCCCTATCTATATATATCTCTCCGTCACTCTCTCTCTACAAGAAACAAAGATCTATAAATAATAAGTCATATATATTATTGTTTCTCTCTCTATCTATCTACCCCTCTCTCTTTCAACAAAAATACATTGGGTTGGAGTAGATCTTAGAAATGGACAGTAAGCATAGTTCTAGGGTTAGAGTAGATCTCCTGCAAGCAAAAGAGCGAGATAAAAAAATTTGTATGGAGGTAAAATGACGTCATTATTATAGTCTGTTTACCTAGTTCCCCATTTCACTTAAATAAATGTGAATTAAAAAATTGATTTTAATATTTTTTAAAGTAACGAAAACATCATATAACTATTAAATAATAGAACAACTGACTCATTTGAGATATATCATTGATGTAAGTTTCTTAGAAAAGTTCTATATACAGAGTGTTACAAAACTACCCGGAAAGCCGAAATGAGGTTATAACGAGTCTATTCACAATATTTAAGTACTGTAGTAACGCTGTATAACATACCCCAAAAAAATAAAAAATATTATTATTTTCACTGATGTGCAAACCCTATTTCAAAATACATACATACAAATTTAAAATTAAAGAGTAAACTACGCAGAATGTACCTAAATTTCTATTTTTTTTCCAACTTGACATTTTTTGAAGCCAGTACTTGAGTATAATGACATTGTATTGAGGTAGCAAACATTTATGAATGAAAAATAGAAAAACTATTAACGTAGACAACTATTAGGTAAAATAGGTACGTAGGCCTTTCTGTTAAATAATCTGGTTTCCTGACATGACAGCTTACTAGGGTTGACAAAATTTTGGCTTTGATAATTAATTATATTTTTTACGTGGTATTTTATAACACGTTGTATACCGAATTTTAATGTTAAAAATGTTAACCTTTCTTTTCTCCAAAGATTTATTTTGTTATCTCTTCACTGTACAAAGAGAGTTAACAGTTATTTCAAAATTATATTTAGCTCCATCGCATCGTTTGAACTTGACCCACATAATGAAATATATTTTTATTTTAACGTGGAACTTATTTTATGATATGACTGAGAAATTGAATGATTTATTACTAAAAAAAAATAAAAAAAAACTACCAGTTATTAAGCCAATAACTTTAATATCCGTTAAAACTTAATTATTTACAATTACGAATCATTAAAAACTATATATTTTTTTAGTAATTACCAGAATTAACAGTACCTAGGTTATATTTTAATTTATAAAACATTTCCTATATCTGCGTTCTAAAATGCATTATTTTAATTTTAAGTTACGAATTAACGGTAGAAGCCATTATTATAATTTAGGTAAAATATAACTCACTGATTTTTTAACTAGCTTAAATGTTTGTGTTGTTAATTATTGTGTAAATATTTAATGTAAATATTATTGTGTGCTGTAAATATGTTTTTTTAAAGCTTTTTATAACTTTTCTATTACTTTGTTCTAATAAATATATTTTTTTATATAATGTTGTTGCTTTATTTCACTACATTGCAACTACGCGCCCAAGTTGAAACCTGCACCCCTTGGGAACGAGCAACCATTGAGCTATCACCGCTCCCCACAAAATATACATGTAATAAACCAATGCAATTATCATTACCTTGATCCTTGACCTCACAACACCTGAATTGAGGAAGTACTTCCACTTAAGTAAAAATCTTCTTAATTTTTTTTTATATTCGATATGATTTAATTAACATTAAGTTTCTAAATTGCTTTTATGAGGTCAGACAACTCTCAATTTTATCAATTATTCTACGACGAACGTGAATTCTACCTACGACTATGAATGGGTACAGTTTCTTAAACCGGGAGTCATTGAGGTCCCTAAGGTTTTATGACAAGAATGTTGGGAGTCCTCCGCTATCACATCATCTGTGGAATTATTGATTTTGAAAGATAAGAGATTGACTGAGGTATACAATGCGATAATGAAAGGTTGGAGGTACCGAAAACGGCCCCGGCTCATCTACCACGACCAAATTGTTAGGAGCCACCACGGAGTATCTGTGGTCTGTGGGAGCCACAATAACCGTAGAGCATTTAAAAAGAAGGATCATCATCCTAACGTTAGGTTTCGTACTTAGATGGGGTCCGCTTAGACCATGATATAGTATTTAGCGAGTCTGGTAATCACATTGAAGCGACTGCCGATCTGATCTTCGTAACCCTAAGATAGGGGAACCAGACAATTTTTGGATCATGGTTCCAAAATCCAAAGTTGTTTGAATTTTCAGGTTTCATCACGATATTTTTCCTCACCGCCGAGCTAGTGGTATAAATAGTCCGAGAGCTGACACCAATTTTTGGGTAGGTATTTGAGGCAAGCTGAAAACTTCCCGTACCTCTCCTATTATACCCCAACACAGAACTGCAGACCTGGCTAGTGAGTAGTACTTCGTGGAATAAAAAGCCATGTACACCGCCTTATCTCCGAGGCACTGCCCAGTTCACACATTAAATACAAGGTAGCCTCCCACTCGAGGCACCGGCCTATCTCCCATCCATTTTATGGCCTTATAAACAAACGATAAACTGCTGTAAATATTCATCAGATATAAACGTATACGTTATCTGCCACTCCAGCCCTCCCAATAAGCAGTTATCAATACTATATCGGGTTATTTACTGCCTTGTAGAAATTATTTATGCCATAGCGCTATGGGGGCACGTTATGAAGCAAGTTGTGGCTTTGTCAAGGATCCTGTTTGCCGCAAATGTTATTGAGAATTCAGCGGAAACTGTTGAATTTATGGCGGTGAAAATAGTCGTTATAATTTTGGTCAGAGAATTGTATGATAGACGTGGACAATTCAATTGAAATTGCACCCTAAGAATGAATATATAACTCAACGTTCCTCTTAATTAAAATCAATAAATATAAGCGTTACTAGCTAGCTAGGTTATTTTAATTAAATTACACTTTTTTAGTTAGGTAGATTTTTTCCATCTCATCATCTTCCTAGCGTTGTCCTGTGCTTAGACAGGGTCCGCTTAGACCATGATCCAGGATTTAACGAGTCTGATAATTAAATTGAAGCAACTGCCGATCTCACCTTCGTAACCCTAAGATAGGGGAACCAGACAATTTTTGGATCATGGTAACAAATCCAAAGTTGTTTGAATTTGCAGGTTTCATCACGATGTTTTCCCTCACCGTCGAGCTAGTAGAATAAATACTTGCATGGATTTCAAAAATCCAGAGGTACGTGCTCGAATTTGAACCCGCACCCCTCGGTTATGAGGCGCGTGTCCTTACCATTGAGCGACCACCGCTCAACTTCTAACATTTTAAATATATATTTTTTTTAACTCGTGAAATCTAATTTTAAACAGATGGGGGCCCCAATTGTTTTGTATCTGGAGTCTGGACTTTAAATGACCGAGGGCCCTAAGTTTCCCAGTACCTACATTACTCTCACCATGTCTGGTCAGTCACATACATTTTAAATTTCGTATAGAGTTGACACAAACAGATGTCGCTACAGGCATCGTTTAGACTGATTGAGTGATAAAACCGAAGAAAAACGTTATTATTACACTTTTTAAAAATGATTTTTACATACAATTAGTTTTTTACGTAATTTCTTAGATAATTTATTAAATTTAGGTGAAAAACATGAATATAAAATATTTTCTTCAGAAGCAAACAAAAATAATTTTTGTTTTAAAACCATAAAATTTTACACAGATGGCGTATTATTACTAAGAAACAACTAACCTGTGCTTGTAGCGCCATCTTGTATTATTCCTGACAAACAGACTAAACTTTGCTGTGGTTCCAATTACTCACCACTGTCGCTGTTCTTGCGCAAGTTATAGCAATAACTTTTCAAGTATAGGCAGTGACCCCTATGTCGTACGTAGTATATTATTACTCTGTGCTCTCACTTAAAACAGGTTCCTCCTTCCCTTCTTCCAGGTAAATGGTGTGCTATTATTCTGGACTCAATAAAATTGTTACAATGCCGCATTAAGTGTTGTTATACCTACTGAAATAAAACTCGAGTTTCATGGACGTTGTTATTCGTAACTGCTAGCTATGGATGGCTGCATGCTTAAAGGAACCAAGCATATTTTTTTTTGTACATACATACATACATACATAACATCACGCCCATAATCCCAGAAGCAGGGGCAGCAGGCCCCTTTAACCATATTTAGCCAAAAACAAAACTGGGCTGGATTAGATGGAAAATTGTGAAAAAGTAGTGACAAGTGCCTAGCTCGTCGCCTACACAAGCACATACCTAAAACCCGATATACCTACCATTAGTCGCCTTTTACGGTATGCTAGACAAGTAACAGAGTTGGTGCATTTTTTTTATGTCCCAGACCAACATGGGACAATGGGCTGGATTTTTTGTGTCTGCCTAGAACTATGTATTCTAAAAGCCTGAAGGTCTATATTGACCCCTGAGTATCTAGTTTAAAGTAAGTAGGAACCAAGATATATAAAATGTAATATCGTCGGAGAAAATAATTACTGGGTAAGTTGATTTTGAAATAAGACTTATTTTGACTTAAATAACATTGAAAATCCCATGTTGGTCTGGGACTTAAAAAGAATGCACCAACTCTGTTACTTGTCTAGCATACCGTAAAAGGCGACTAATGGTAGGTATATCGGGTTTTAGGTATGTGCTTGTGTAGGCGACGAGCTAGGCACTTGTTACTACTTTTTCACAATTTTCCATCTAACCCAGCCCAGTTTTGTTTTTGGCTAAATATAGATAAGTAGGCTGCCCCTTCGACTGCCTACCCCGTCAGGGGTTACGGGCGTGATTCTATGCATGTATGTGCACATGGCATTGCACACGATATTACTCGTGTAAGAATTATTAATAAATGTTGAAAATGTCTCTGTTTTCATAATATACACTTCTATACTAATATTATAAAACTGAAGAGTTTTGTTTAAGCAATCAATCGTAAACGTGTTAATCTCAGGAACTACTGGTCTGATTTAAAAAATTATTTCAGTGTTAGATAGCCCATTTATCGAGGAAGGCCATAGGCTATATAACATTAACCATAAACGCGGGTGAAACCGCGGGCACAGCTAGGTACAAGATTTCATAACTTTAGAATTTACATAGAGACTACAAAGTCACACACCCACTTGTTACGGGAATGGGCTTGATTCGCTGTCAGATATTATCAAGCCCTGACCCAGACAGTCTTGAAGGGTGATAAATACCAAATAATCTAATCAAATTAAAATAACTAGGGATGCATCATGTGTCTTCAAAATGAGTACATATATATCTGTAGAGATAAGCTATGCCATTAAACTATGTTCGAATTATCACACATCTATGGTCATTAATGGTCAATAGATACAATATGACTATTTATTTATATAAAAGAGTACTAGCCGATTTGAATCGCAGTGCAGGGCAAGTGGGAGATGCTATATGCTTGTGCGAACTACGCGCTCGCACTAAAAGTGGAAGTAGTTCCGCCGAGCTAGGTGTTGCTTGCTCGGGGACCTAGGTCCGACTAAACGTCGCGGTGGATTGTATATCCCCCCCCCCCCTCCCCTCCTGGACCAATAGCTGCGGACGCACAGGTCTGTATGTTACATAGTAATCAATAATAATGTTTATTAATTATAGGTACAGATAGCATCTGTGTCATAAGGAGCCTTTAGTTTGAAAAATGAATCTAGATCAGCGGTTCTTAAACTTTTTTGGCTACGGAACCCTTTCGGAAAGCGGAATATTTGATCGAAAACTAGAATAATCAAATCGTTTTTTTGAATGATTTGTTAAGTTGAGTACTTATTTTCGTGGACCCCCCAGAAAGGATTCACGGAGCTTCTCCCCCAGAAAGGATTCACGGAGCTTCTAGGCTCCGCGGAACACACATTGAGTACAGCTGATCTAGATTAACAATATTTGATAAAATACAAAGGACAATATTATAGGAGCGGTGGTAGCTCAATGGTAGGGACACGCACCTCTTAACCAAGGAGTGTGGGTTCAAACCCGGTAAACACTATAATTTAACGGTATACACGTTGGCTGCTGATCGCATTTACCTTGTGTTTTTAGTAACTGAGTGTGCAGTCTTACACGCTAGGCGTGTCTTTAAAAAAATATTCAGCGGTGCGGCAAAACTCACACCTTGCGGGTTCAAACCCGAGCACGTACCTCTGGATTTTTCAAATCTATGTACGTATTTACACCACTAGCTCGACGGTGAAGGAAAACAACGTGATCAAACCTGCAAATTTGTAACCATGATCAAAAAAAAATTGTCTGGTTCCCCTATCTTAGGGTTACGAAGGTCAGATCGGCAGTCGCTTCAATGTAATTACCAGACTCGCTAAATTCTGGATCATGGTCTAAGCGGACCTCTAAACACGGGACATAACGCTAGGAAGATGATGACAAAGGACAATATAATTTTTTATTAATATGCCTGGTTCTGTTCTACATGGTGCGGTCCCATGAAATACTCCGTCTAGTTTATTGGTTTAGTATCGGATTGCCGCGCGATCAACCCCATTTGCTATGTTATCCTGGCTCTGCGTCTACAGGAGACCTCAGATTTTGTGCAAGCATTATGCACTCAAGTATCTGTAAATTCAAATAGAGAAAAAGATCATCCCTAGAGGTTATGGTTTTTCTCTATTCCCATCCTTATAGGTTATCTTAAGATATCAAATAACTGTACGTGACATTATTACATATTGACTGCCTCGTTGGTCTAGTGGTAGCATGCGCCGCCTAAGTACCAAGAGGTCCCGGGTTCAAATTCCGGGTCGGGCCAAAAATTTGTGGCTGGTTATTTCAATATTGAAATAACTCAGTAGGTAACAGTCCGGAGTCAGGAAATTTAAGGTATCGGTATGTATGTATGTAATGTTAGAAAACAGATTATAATCTAATTTCTAACAATAATATCGGTCCCGCCCATAATCCCCGTCCCCCTGAGCATGCACCTTCAACCACAGTAGTTACGAATAACCGTTGTTATTCGTAACTACTAGCTATGGATGGCTGCATGCTTAAAGGAACCAAGCATCATTTTTTTTGTACATACATACATACATAACATCACGCCCACAATCCCAGAAGGGGTAAGCAGAGTCAAAGGGGCAGCAGGCCCTTTTAACAACATTCAGCCAAAAATAAAACCGGGCTGGGTTAGATGGAAAATTGTGAAAAAGCAGTGTCAAGCGGCTAACCTGTCGCCTACACAATCACACACCCAAAACCCGATATACCATTAGTCGCCTTTTACGACATGCTAGGTAAGAACCACAGTTGGCATATTCTTTTTAAGACCCAGACCAACACGGGTCATCAACATCGGTCCCATGAGTCTTTAAAATAATATAGCAACTGCGTTCGTTGTCTAGCGTCTTGTAAAATGAGACTTCGAGAAATCCAAGGCGACGTGGTTCTACCTAACCTGAATTTTATTATTCGCTATAATTGTTTGAAGAAGTCAACCAACTCAGGGATTGATGGTTTAAACTAAACTTAAACTAAACTAAACTACACGCCACTTCCCTAGCGGGGTAGGCAGAAAGAACCGATAGTTCAATAGTATAAACATTACAAAACAGATCATTAAGTGATGTAATTCAACATGGCTTTAACATAATACCGGGCTTAAGGCGTGAGTACCTACACAGTAGCTAAAGATAAGACCCACGGCCGATATCGAACCTGTGCGTCACGGACGCGCCTCCACGCACCGCTCACACCGACCTCACGCTATTGTAAATAAGGATATTATCTATACTCACTTGAAATATTTATAATTGTATGTATGGGTAATGTACGGATTTACATCGCTAATTCGGTGAGGGATAGATTTTTCGACTGGCTCGATGGCGCATTAGGCAGTGACATTGCCCCATGCGCCAAAAGTTGTAGGTTCGATCCCCACCCAGGACAAACATTCGGATGATGAATACATGTGTTTGTTCTGTGTCTGGGTGTTAATATCCAATATTTAGGTATATATTTGTAATACCATTTTTGATTCTGATCTTGTAACACAAGTGTTCCATAAGTAGCTTAAGCTACTTAGTAATCAGATCAATGTAGGTGATGTAGTCTGATATTTATTTTTCTAGGTCTAATGGAATAGGGATGATAACTGCATTAAATAACTATAATTCTATTTAGTCCGTCAGTTAGGTTATACAAAAATACGAGACACATATTTTTCGCTAATATGATTTCGTAACGACTAATCAATTTCATAAACGTTTTTAGACATTTTTGTAAATACGGATTAGCGAAGGTATAAATGTAGGTTGAAAAATTTCATTGATTTGGGTTAAACGAAAAATTAAGAAAAACTGATAACTAATGGCTAGATCTTCGTCTACACAATCACGAACCTAATACCCAATAAACCATTAGTCATCATTTACGACATGGTTTCTAAATATGACTGGCTCGATGGCGCATTAGGTAGTGACCCTGCCACGCGCCTAGAATTGTGGGTCCGATCCCCACCCGGGACCAACATTCGTATGATGAATACTTGTGTTTGTTCTGTGTATGGGTGTTAATATCCAATATTTTTAACCCGACTTCGAAAAAAGGAGGAGGTTCTCAATTCGGCTGTATGTATAATATTTTTTTTATCTATTCTTCGTCTGATATATTTTCGTCAATTATAGACGGATTAAATTTTTTTTTTTGGATAGAGTTTACTTCTGAGGTGGTCCCATGATAAGGAAGCCAGGATCTGGTGATGGCATCCCTGAGAAATCGATGGGAACCGAAATCGAAATCGAAAATCGTAGGGGCGACTAGTGCGTTTGTAATTTTTTCATTAAGTATTTTAAAGTATTACAATTTAATGATGGTCTGGAGGCGATCTGATCATGGAGCCTAAAGACAGACGAGGGAACTCCTCAACAATTTACAGCAGTTACCTTGTGTTTGAGTTTGATTAATTTGTATTGATGAGGACTTCACACCTAGATGGCGTGCGACCATCATTAGTGGCCTGATAATGAAGACGAAGAACAGTTAAGGGAACTTCTTAACGGTTTACAGTAGCTACTTAGTGTTTAAATTTAATTCATTTATATTGATGAGAACTTTGCACCGGTATAGGTATGCCATTACAAGTCTGATGATGAAGACCATAGACAGTTGAGTGAATTCCTCATAGATTTACAGCAGTTCTCTTTTTTGGGCTTACATCATAAGGTTCAACTTGCCAAAATGTTCAGTTCGTACAGATTAGATCTACTTATTACTTCAAATAGAAAATATTATAATTTTAAACGAAGAAGAAATAAATTTACTTAGGCCAAAGTAATACGTATTTTATTACTTATAAATTTGTCGGTGCCAGGTAAATACTTAAATTGGTATAGGTACAATTATCACTCAACAGATACATTTTCGGTTATACTTAATATTAGCTTCAATTGTACCAAGTCATTGTTTAACTTGGCACCGACTTTAAATTTATAAGTATTTAAATACGTATTACTTTGGCCTAAGTCAATTTATTTTTTACTTTTATTAGGTACGTTTTTAAAGACAGTTTTTTTTTGTTAATAGTATATATTTTTAATACCACTGTTGATTCTGACACAAGTGCTTAAGCCACCTACTTATCTCGGAGTCAGATCATTCTATGTGATGTAGTCGGATATTTATTATTATTATTTATTATACCTATATACATTATATCACACCCGTCATCCCCAAAGGAATAGGCAAAGTCAATGGGGCAGCTAGCCCCTTTAACCACATTCAGCCAAAAAATAAAGTGGCTAGCTCGTCACCTTCACAATCACAAACCCAGATAAACCAATCGCCTTTTACGACATGGTTAGTATACCGGGATTAGGGTATGACTTCATACCAGATAAGGCGGTGTCTCACTTGGCACGCGAGAGACACACCGCTTCCATGCGACTGTCGAAATTACATGTCTTTGTATTTTATCTCTTGGATTACTCAATGAATTCCCTCGGCTTGGCATTTATGAGCTGAAAAATATAAGGAATGAGATTACTGGACTTATACACTCACGTACGTTATAATTGGTAAATTCTCAATGATAACAACATACACACAGAAAAAAAGTTAAGAACATATTGCCTTATCACATCATTTTAATACGTTATCAGTCTTTGACAGGGAGAGCAATATGTTGAACCCAAGGAAAAAAAGGAAAAAAACATCGAAAGATGCACCCTTTAAGGTCTTGGAGGTTTCGTGAAGGCCTTCATACCCCACCACGACAGGATACCGCAAAAATTGATTTCTGAATACACTTCTAACACATACAAAACAATATTCCTGTGGAGATAGGTAGAGATCACATCCCTCTATCAAAAAATATCTAAGACCAATTAAAAAAATGTACGAAACTAGTATTTTATGGATAGGTACATACATACATAACATCACGCCCATAATCCCCGAAGGGGTAGGCAGAGTCAAAGGGACAGCAGGCTCCTTAAACCACATTCAGCCAAAAATAAAACTGGGCTGGGTTAGATGGAAAATTGTGAAAAGTAGTGACAAGTGGCTGGCTCGCCACATACACAATCACATACCCAAAACCTCA
The DNA here is from genome assembly GCA_951394215.1 of Glyphodes perspectalis. Classification (NCBI taxonomy): domain Eukaryota; kingdom Metazoa; phylum Arthropoda; class Insecta; order Lepidoptera; family Crambidae; genus Glyphodes; species Glyphodes perspectalis. The sequence continues at coordinate 1,542,454 of OX596218.1, forward strand.
TATAACATTAGTCGCCTTTTACGACATGCTAGGCAAGAATAATAGTTGGCACATTATTTGTAAGTACAGAACAACATGGGACAGGAATAGCTAAAAAGAACTAAAAAAAAATTTCTGTGGCCACCTTAAACTTCCATCATCACACCAGCTCAATAGTATAATATGTATCACACTGAAGTTGCATAAGTATGCCAAATTCCATCTAAATCCAACTTCGGCAAAATTAAATGGTTGAAAAATAGACAAACGAAGAGCGGTGGTAGCTCAATGGTAAGGACTCGCGCCTCTTAACCGAGGAGTGCGGGTTCAAACCCGGTCACGTACCTCTGGGTTTTTCAAATCTATGTACGTATTTATACCACTAGCTCGACGGTGAGGGATGTGATGAAACCTGTAAATTCAAACAACTTTAGATTTGTAACCATGATCCAAAAATTGTATGATTCCCCTATCTAAGGGTTACGAAGGTCAGATCGGTAGTCGCTTCAATGTAATTACCAGACTCGCTAAATCCTGAATCATGGTCTAAGCAGACCCCGTCTAAACACGGGACATAAGTAACGCTAGAAAGATGAAGATGAAAAATAGACAAACAAACAAAATCCTCCCCAAATTACCCCCTTAGATCAGATTATTGAAAATTCAATATTAGGAAGGATTATTGAAAATTCATTAATTACAATTAATCCTTTCTAAGTCTTACCCTCGTTATATCTTAAGGACCTCCCGTGTAAAATATTATACTTTTTTATACACTCAATACCTACTAATTTATACTCGTCTGGCTCGATGGCGCATTCGGTAGTGACCCTGCCCCATGCGCCAAGAGTTGTGTTCGATCCCCACCCAGGACAAACATTCGTGTGATGAATACTTGTGTTTGTTCTGTGTCTGGGTGTTAATATTGAATATTTAAGTATACATTTGTAATACCACTGTTGTTTCAAATATCCGTAACACAAGTGCTTAAGCTACTTACCTCGGAGTCAGATCAATGTATGTGATGTAGTCGGATATTTATTACTATTATTATTATTATTACTATATGTATATGTCGTTTGTCTGTGACTTCATTAACTCGAGTTTATTAACTAACTAACTAAACTTCACTAGCGGGGTAGGCAGAGAACCGAACGCCATATGGCACGGTCCTTACACACTTCACTTGCTTCCTCAACTTTATTCAATAAAATATATTGATTTTATTTAACTGATATATCTTTTGTAATCTTATCTTATCAAATATATTGTTTCTTATTTAACTATGTTCTTTGAAAAGTTATAAAACTAATGCAGATTTGTGTTAGATATGCCAATAAGATATCGACTTGAAAAAGTTCTTTTTTTTTTAAATTCCTATTTTTTTGTAAGTATTGAATAAATACCAAAAAAAAAAAACGCGATTACAAATTTTCTCTCCATGATAATAATGATCCTATAATGATAAACATATGTATATGTCACCGTAAAATTGCAAATAACGTTAGGTTATAATCTATATCGCGAGATTGTGAACTGTCGAAAAATTGTGGACCGTAACGAACTGCTTACAATTTAACGTATTATTATTCGTCAGATTATAATCTATCGAAGTGAAACTGTTAAATCACAATCTTACAATTGTCAAATAGGGAACGTGCACCAACTATAGGGGGCAGCACTAAATCAACAAAAGAGACACTATGCGGACAGTAAAGGAAGCTTATATTAGACCTGTCATCGTACTGTGAATAATGTAAACAAAATTATATCTTCAATTGCATTATTTTTTATATGATAAAAATTATAAATAACGCTCGACAGCGTAGCCAAAATATGTGTAAATGTCAAAAGTTCTTAGAGGCGGACCATGTATTGAAAGTTAAAGAGTAAATAAACGAAGTAAATAAGGCTTTTAGAACTGGAAAAATTGTCGCACAAACTAAAATATCTAATGTTTACGACGGGAATATAATGGCAGAATATATTTTATTACTGTAGTTATCTATTTTTGGCCTTTTTCACATAACCGTACCATAAGAATGCTATTCCTTTGAAAGTAATAAAAATTTTGCTCCAGACGATTTTTTAAGCATTGGTGCATCCGGAATAATAAAAATAAGTGAGGTGGTAGCTCATTAGCAAGGACACGCGTCTCATACACAAGGGGTGCGGGTTCAGACGCTAACACGAACCTTTGGAATTTTCAAATCTATGAACGTATTTAAACCACTAGCTCGACGTTGAGGTACAAAACGTGATGAAACCTGCACATACAACTATATGCATGTGTTACCATAATCCTTATTTGTCTGGTTCCCCTATATAAAGGTTACGGTGTGTTTCAGATAGGCACTCGCTTCGATGTAATAACCAAACTCGCTAAATCCTGAATCATGGTCTAAGCACGGGATATAAAGCTAGGGAGATGGTGATTGGTGCATCCAGAAACATAACAATACATTTTATCTAACTAGAATAATAAATTTCACTATTAAAACTAATTCTGTTTACTAGATAAAAAATCAATCTCAAGTATTCATGGCGTACAAATTTCCCATTGACGGCACCAGTTGGCAGCACCGTCGTCGTGCACGTCCCCTATTGTCAACTGTCCTAAGGCTGTCCCTGATTGGTCGGCCTTACAGTAGACCGTTCTGTGTCCATTGAGTTAGAAATAAAACACAGGTGTCAGTCAAATAAAATAAATGCACTTCAAGAATTGTGACATCAAGTAAGTATTCATTTATTATTTAGTAGGTAATCAATAATTGTGACATAACATGGTAAGAAAAATTTTTATCAACATTTTTAAAAACAATTCTAATACATGAATTAACGTTTTGAAAACGTAACAAAATTGTCTATTAGCAAATAAAAGTAAATTGAAAATAAAGTAAATAACTCTATGGTAAACTCATCCTGATTAACAATAGCTGGTATTTCTGAGCTTTGTTGATGGACAGGCTCAATATCCGACATTATAAATGTTATCAAATAAGATTGCATTGGTTCACACGCACAAAAAAATATTAAAACACGTAAAATATATGTATTTAGACTATGTTCGGTGACTAACACTAACTTATTTATCATTCAAACTTCACTTATTTTGTTAATCACAGTAAATTCTAAATAATTCTAAATCTGTGAGTTATTTTCGGCACGAAATCAATTTATAATCACCAAAACACTGTTTGTTTACATTCGACAACAAACGAATTATAAAACAAACATGGCGGCGCGGGGCATATGCCGTTCAACCAATCAGCGCGCGAGGTGCGTTTCGTTTCACAATTTGACGGTTTCACGTCGATGAATTATAATCTACCGAATAATAATGCGTTAAATTGTAAGCAATATGTTACGATTCATAATCTTTCGACAGTTCACAATTTCACTAGATAGATTATAACCTAACGTTATTTACAATTTTACGGTGACATATATATACAAATAAACAAACAAATTGAATCATAGTTAAACATTGTTTTTTCTATGATATTAATATTTTTTATTACTATCATATTTTCTTGCATTATCTATGTTACTGATAGGCAATCTATTATATTATAGCTTTTAAACAACACTATTACTAATAACTGAATCATACGGGGGATGTTTAGTTATGTGCATGTTGACTACTTTAAACTTTTGAAATGAATTTTGACTGGCTCGATGGCGCATTTGGTAGTGACCCTACCCTATGGGCCAAAAGTTGTGTGTTCGATCCCCACCCAGGACAAACATTGTGATTAATACTTGTGTTTGTTCTGCGTCTGGGTGTTAATATCTAATATTTAAACGTATATTTGTATTAGGTACCACTGTTGAAATTTGATATCAGTAGCAGTACTTAAGCTACTTAGCTCGGATGAATGTGATGTTTGATGTAGTGGGATATATATTCATAGAAATGTAAAAGTTCATTGATATTTTCTCTCTGCTTTAAAATTAAAAACAAATAGTCATTAAAAATAAATTAATCTTTACTACAATTTTTTAGTAAAATACCCCATGTATTTTACTAAAAAATTATAGTGGTGTATCAGTCTAGAGAATTTATAATTTGTATTTATATTGATTGTACTCTTCGAGAAGGGTATAGGTTCAAACGCCAGTTATGCCCTTCGTAAGGCCGCGTGTCATTACTCAATAATCTACCACCACCCTTTTAGCAAACGGAATATAAAAATAAATACGACTGAGTTTATTTAGTCTGGAGGGGGCAATCTACCTAATAATAGTCGATGCTCAAGAAATCATTAGTCCAGTGGCTTATGATATTTTGGTGATTAGGACCACGGTTGTTGCAACACGGCCGAAACGTCAAGCTGTAAGTACTCATGTACATAATGCATATCGCGTTTAGTCCCATCCGGATATTTCTACTTAAGCTAGTTTTGTTCGACATGTTGGAGTGGTTAGAAATGCTGGCTTCGTAGAGAAGGTACAGTTTCGAATCCTGATAGGGGTAAACTAAGGATCGTGGCTTGTGAAGAGTAATTGATTTATCAATATAGTTAAGTGTTTTAGTGAATTATTATTATTATTTTTTTTTTTTTTTTTTTTTTCAAACGAGTGTATGCAAAAGCATACACTCGTTTGGAGGTCGAAAATTGGTGTGTAGCTAGACTATTACTGTTATTATAAATAATAGAATGGGATTGACTTCTTTACCTAAATATTTTTTAAGAAATAATTCGTAAGGGATTATTTTTAAGTAACTTAATTAATGTAGTTAGTGAACAGTTTGAATAATACTTACTAACTATTTAGTTACTTAGTGTATGTGTTAGCTCTACTTAACCGCATAAGTGGGCTATTGTATTAGTTCTTCCTTTTAAAACACATTTTTAACGATTGAACGAAATCAGCTGTTTAGTACTATTTTTCGTTCAACTGTGACATATTAAACTCTATTAAACATAGACAGAACCCGCTGGCAAATTTATTCTTTGATTGCATAACGAAAACGTTAATCTTCCCAGCGTTATGTCGCGTGCGTAGTCGGGGTCAGCTTAGACCTTGACCCATAGCGGACGATTCCATAGGGGCACCCGCGAAGCCTCAGACGGCGTAGAGGATGCATCCCGGAGTTTTAGTGGGGATACCTCGGCCGCTACCATCTTGGCCGGAGAGGGGGTCTCCTGCTGCAGAGGCCCCTGGGAGTCCCAATTACCCACTTTGCTCCACCGTGACGGAGTGGTATGCGTAACGCATTTCTCCAAGTAAAAAAAAAATGCCTTTACCCAGGATTTGGGTTACAAGCGACAGCCTATCCGATATTCCTGACTCAGACAGGGTAAACAGAAAATTTTGGATCATGGTTACACACCCCTAGTTATTTGAAGGTGCAGGTTACATCTTAATACCTCTGGCCGGAAAGGGGGCTCACCGAGTTAGAGGTCCGTGGGAGCCCCACACACCACTCTGTTCCCCCAGTCAGGGTGAAGGAGTGTCACGCATTCCCCGGGTAAAAAAAAGGTTCCATCTTAATGTTTTCCCTCACCGCCGAGCTAGTGGTATAAATACGAGGATAAATTTCGAAAATCCAGAGACACGTGCCGGGGTTTTAACCCCACTCCCCTTGGATGTAAGGCGCGTGACCATTGAGCTACCGCTCCACACCATACCAGGGCTATCTTAAACTATACATAGGGGCCCTTGGGCATACATTAATTTGGGGCCTCTTTGGAAAGTAAATAAAGCAAATTTTGCTAGCATTTTTCTACCATGGTAATTTATTATGGGTCATCATACACATTATTCTTATTCTTTTTTATCACTTCGTACCTATATGTTTTTATCTTTTATTTTTTCTTCTATTTCTTTATGTGAATAGTAAATGTTATGTATACAAGTATTTTTACTGTTGTGATGTCAATACAATAATTTTCTGTCGTTCTTATATTTTTTTAAATAAATAATAAAACAAGTGTATGTATATGTCAGTAATAAATCTTTTTATGCCGCTAGTTTTTTGGTCTCAATAACGATAATGGTTTCTTTCGGGATTTCTGTTACCTACTTAATCAAAATCTTCTAATATATCCACGAAGTAAATATTTTAAAGGACTTTCAATGCTCATAATTTTAATTGAATAATTACTTAGTCCTTATTTTAACTTTGTTGCTCGTAATTTTTTTTTTTATTCTCTTAAGAAACGAAAATGACCGCTCTTTAATACAATTAGTGACCAAAGGAATATTCTTGTAGGAACTTCAACGTTTAGAAAATAGTTAAATTGTCCCGTGCCTTTATAGCAGCGTTTCTCAAAGGGGGTATTCGATCGTAGGGGGTTCGCGGGAAGATTTACGTAATGTAGGATGAACGATTGACCCGTGCGACTCGCGTGGGCGCGCTACTGAACGTACTGTCTGATCAAAGTCAAAGTCAAAGTCAAAATACTCTTTATTTATATAGGTTTGAAACAAACACTTATAAATCGTCAATTCAACAGGAAAATCAACTAATAATATGAATCTACCACCGGTTCGGAATGTTGCTTCTACCGAGAAGAAATCGGCAAGAAACTCGGTAGTTACTCTATTCAACAACATTTTTTACAGGGGTGTATAGATCATATTTGCATTTTAACCATGTTGTGAAGTCGGCTTGTCAGACACCAAAATATAAAATAACGATGTTTACAAAATTTAAGCATAAATTAACCAAACCAGAGCAGAGATCAGAACTGAATCTACTCTAAGAGGACAGACAGATCTGACCCTACTCTAAGAGGGGGGAGGTCTAGGGGTTCGCCGTCTTCTGGAGACTTTAAAAGGGGTACGTGGAGCCATAAGTTTGAGAAACCCTGCTTGCGAAATATTGCGTCAGTCCAAACATACATAGCAAATTCGCTACGCATTAAAAGATACGATAACCGACAGTATATAATTAAATTTTCGCGCTATTGTCTATCAGTGTGAAGCGGTAACATGGCTAAGATCGTCTGCGTGCTGGCGTTAGCGGCTACCGTGGCGGGCTATGACCTGCTCCAAAGCCTGGAGGGTACAGAACTACTGTTTACTATGATGGTAAGTAGCATACAACCTCATTTTGAGTATATATGAACTAGGAAGCCTGAAAACTGTTTGTAAAGAAACGTTAATAGAATCGATTGCTTGAAGCAATAAAACCTTTCTATATCTTTCTCTCTCAAAGAAAAGATCTCAAAGAAAATCACGTAGATAGAGATGTGTGAAATTTAACAAATTACAAAATGCTTATGTCGAGAAGCAACGCAGGAAGCTAATATTCTCGCTTCAATGTAATTACCAAACTCACTAAATCTGCATCATGGTTTAGCGGACCTCGTCTAAGCACGGGACAAAACGCTAGGAAGATGATGATGTACTTATATTTTAATAATTTACAGATACATCGCCATGGTGACAGGACTCCTGTGCAATCCACCTTAGCCTTCAGCACCGATCCTGTAAAGGCGGCTGAACTTAGCGCTCCTTATGGCTACGGACAACTTACACAGGTAACATGAACTTCATTATACCATTAATGGTGGTAGGAAAGGGATTTAGGTTCGAATACCAGCATCTGCCTCTTCACAAGATTTACGTAATAAGGATTTATACTTTACTTGCCATCCAACCCAGCCCACTGTCCCATGTTGGTCTGGGACTTAAAAAGAAATGCCAACTGTGGTTCTTGCCTAGCATGTCGTAAAAGGCGACTAGGTACTACGTAGACGACAGGTTAACCGCTTGTCACTGCTTTTTCACAATTTTCCATCTAACCCAGCCCGGCTTTATTTTTGGCTGAATGTGGTTGAAGAGACTTGCTGCCCCTTCGACTCTGCCTACCCCTTCGGGGATTATGGGCGTGATGTTATGTATGTTTGTAAGTACTTTAAACAAGTTTGTTTTAGTTTAAGCGAAACCAATTGCCTACATATTTAACTCATTATTTTAAGGATTTAGAAAATTTGCTAAGATTTTTTTTACACTCCATCAAAAGTTGTTCAGCTGATTGGTTATTTTGTATGAAAAGTAAAAATTTTTTTTTGCTCATTTTTTTAATCTTTAAATTGGTTTCTTTGGATAAGATGCATATACTAAAAATAGCCTTGTACGAGCTATCTTGCTTGGGAGAAGGATTCAAATAACTACAGGTATTAAACATATCCTTTTTTTCTGGATTAGGTGATCCAAGATTACAAAAGTCAGCTAGTCAGCCGCTTTAATATTCACTAATCCAAACTCACTAATTCTAAAAATTTTCCATCTAACCCAGCCCATTGTTTCATGTTGGTTTGGGCTCTAAAAATAATGTGCCAACTGTGGTTCTTATCTATCATGTCGTAAAAGGCGACTAATGGTATATCGGGTTTTGGGTATCTGATTGTGTAGGCGACGAGCTAGCCACTTGTCACTACTTTTTCACAATTTTCCATCTAACCCAGCCCAGTTTTATTTTTGGCTGAATGTGGTAAAGGGGTCTGCTGCCTCTTTGACTCTGCCTACCCGTTCGAGGATTATGGGCGTGATGTAATGAACCCTATGTATGTACCAAAATCCTGGATCTGTCTAAAGGTGTCCCTACTACCACGCAACATATCGTTAAGAAAAGAAGTGCAATGAAAGTCAATGTTAAAATGTAAATAAATGTCATCAACTCTCCAATCTGCAGCTCATCCACTTCAAACAGGATCGTCAGAACTACTTACAAAGTTGTCAAAGGGTGTCTTGCTAAGCGAATTATGCTAAGTAGGTATACTTCGGAGAGCGGTGGTAGCTCAATGGTAAGGACACGCGCCTCTTAACCGAGGAGTGCGGGTTCAAACCCGGGCATGTACCTCTGGATTTTTCAAATCTATGTACGTATTTATACCACTAGCTCGACGGTGAGGGAAAACATCGTGATGAAACCTGCAAATTCAAACAACTTTGGATTTGTAACCATGATCCAAAAATTGTCTGGTTCCCCTATCTTAGGGTTACGAAGGTCAGATCGGCAGTCGCTTCAATGTAATTACCAGACTCGCTAAATCCTGGATCATGGTCTAAACGGACCCCGTCTAAACACGGGACATAACGCTAGGAAGATGATGAGGTATACTTCGGATCCATGCGGAAGTTAACGGGTTCATAGAACTGTACATACATAATACTTGTGTGTAAATATGACATACCTATACGAAAATGATTAATATTTTTACATCTTTAATTTGTGTGAATTTGATTTTGACATATGTAAGTAATGTGTGTAAAATGTAATTTTTATGCCGAATGTAATTTGCATGACCTCTGAAAATCTGTAATTTGCATGCCGAAAGGCTGAATGTGGCGATACATAACATATACCTACTTAGACCATCATTGTAAACCCATGTTTCGCAAATAAATTATTTGAATTTGAATTTGAATTTAAAACAGGTGATATCGACGTTTCTGTCCGGTTGGGTCAATTAAGGTAACTTTACAAATCTGATTACGTTATTTGTTTTATTCACATTTCTCTATAGTCATGTTTAATCCGAAGACAAGAAAAGCTTTTCCTGTGGTATAAAAATATATCTTATTCTTATACTACTGTCTACTTTTGTCTATTGAAAAAATATTTATACACTCATACGAAGTTGTGGACAGAGAGAGTATAAAATAATAATAATAAATAATAAATTCGCCAGACTGACACACCAATTCCCTAGTTCCAAACTAAGCTTAAGCTTGTGCTATGGATACTAGGTGAACGAATAGACATACTTAAATACGTTTATAAACATCCATGACTCGAGTACAAATGTCCATGTTCATCACACGAAACATTTGCCCCTAGCGGGATTCGAACCCGCGACCATTGGTTTCGTGGCCAGGGTCTCTAACCACTCGACCAACGGGCCAGTCAATGAACGAATGAATAAAATGAACTTTTTTTTAAAAACGAACAACATTTAATACGTGCGTATTCTTAGTCCGTTGACTGAGCACCCCAAAGTATGTCTTAGCCTCCACAAGACTATACCCTAACTCAATGATAGGGTTCTACAATTTTACTCAAAATTATAGACATAATAAAGATTTTTACAGGACTTAACTCCTGTATAAGACATTGGGGGACAAAGACATGGGGCCCCCAGTCTACAGGAGCTCCAGCGTATTTAAGCAAAAATACTTTAAATTCCTCAACAGGTATCACCATTTAGTGGAAGGATGTAGAAGCCGTGGAAGGCCCAAGCTTACCTACCACGACCAGATTGGCCGTGTATTAACAGAAGGTGATGTTAGGAGTTATAAAAACCGTAGAGCTTGTATGAATAGGATGAATGTTAAAGAGGCGAGTGAGGTGTGTAAGGATCGTGCCATATGGCATTCGGTTCTCTCTGCCTACCCCGCTAGGGAAGTGGCGTGAAGCGTAGTTATTTTAGTCATAATAGCGTCTTCGTCTCTGTACATTTAGTTGGGAAATTATATCAAAACGTCCTCATCTACCATTCCTCTTCAGATCGGCAAACGCAGAGGGTACGAAGTGGGCCAGTTCATCCGCTCCCGCTACAACGACATGCTGTCTCCCTCCTACAACCGCTCCGAGGTGTTCATCAGGTCCACAGACTCCACCCGCACCAAGATGACCATCCTCACCGCCTTAGCCGCCATCTACCCGCCTGGTCCTGAGCCCTGGTGCTCGGAGATTAATTGGACCCCTGTGCCTTACACCACTGTGCCGCCTAAATACGATTATGTAAGTACTATTCTCCCTTAACTTGTGTTGATAAATTTAATAGTTTACTTTATAACACACTAAAGTATGTCCGCGGCTTTGCTCGCGTGTCACATTGATAACACATAGCCTATGTGCTATTCCACTCTTTAATCTTTGTCTGTGCTTAATTCCATATTTAACCATTCAATAGTTTTAAATTTTATTAGTTACAAACATACAAAATCATAAAACTCCATACAAGGCTAATAGTGATTATTTGAAATCGCACATAATTACTTTTCGCAAAAATCTTCCCTAATTCACCTTTTCCCTACAAAAAATGTATTGCATTTTCAATCATCTTGTATTGGTAGTAACTCTAAATAGAAATATCGTAATTTGGATGCACATTTAAAACAATAAAATAACTATCTGCTAGTACTTAAATTGGGAAATATCCTGTACTAGAAGTATCCTGTACTGACCTCCTAAATGTAGAGTTTCTAGCAAATTTTATTTTACTAATCGGTAGTTAACAATTTACTTGTGTAAATAAATGTTTAAGCATTATATATCGTCTGTGATATTGCAATATCGCATTAATAACACTTAATCATAAGGCCTAATTTTTAATGTTATTTAATTCAAAGTTAGACCTTATCATCAGTGTTAGTTACTCTTGCATTATCATTGACGATTTGCTTTATTAGAGTCAGTAATCGATTAAGAGTAAATTTGATAAACCTGTCCTCGGTAGAAATACTACACAATTTCAGTAGCCCATTTAAATCTCAGAAGCGACGTAGACCAAAAATAGAGAAGGCCCTAGAATACTTCCTTGTGGTAGTCTGTACCACAGACAGATAGCCTTTCATGCGATTTTCAGTTTTTTTACACCCGGAAAGGTAACAGTTAAAGATCAAATTCCAATCATTTCCAGTTTATTTCATACAAACTAGGAAACTAGGGATTGAGACAGTGTCAAAAGCTTTAGCTAAATCCAAAAATGCAGTAACTTTATAATTTGCAAGAACTAGTGCATTCACATGATAAGTGCATCATGTTAATGCATTATAAGTGCATTTATTGTTACCAAAACTAAATTGATATTTATATAGTAGCACCTTAGTGTAAAAAATTCATTTGCACTTGGCGGCTTCTATGTAAAAACACATGCACAATTCCAATTTAGGTTATTATTTCATAACTTAGAGCTTGCTGTCCCTTTGACACTGCCTACCCCTTCAAGGATTACGGGCGTGATGTTATCTATGTATGTATATATTTCAGAACTTAGCTACGTTCAACTGCCCTACATATATAGAGGCCTACCAGGGTCTCTTGTTGTCGCAGCCATCTTCTATGAACAAGTACAACGGAGTGTTCAATGTCATCGCTGAGAACATCGGCATCAACATCACACAAACCCCTGTTCTCATCTATTCCATCTACGATACTTTTGTTAGTCAGGTGAGTATTTTGGTGTAGCTTATTCCACAGAATCGATGGTGTACCTAATTTTTACTTACAAAAGTTATGTCTCATGTGTTTTATACCAAGGATATTCGCAATCATAATCGACAAGCAAATCAAGTCTTATAGTTTTTCATTATCGTTTAGGAACCATGTATTATTTATAGTGTTTTTTACTCTAGTATCCATTTAAGAAAACACATTCAACGGCAGTTGAAATAAGCCTTATAATAAAGAAGAAATTGCCAACAATTCGGATGTTGTCGCACATAACTAACGTCAAGAGTTCGTTTAATTATAATGACACCATATTGACCACTGTCACTTTATTTAATTTTTAAAGTAGCTGAAACTTCTTTTATTTACGTTAATTACTTAATCAGTTAAGTATAGCACGTACTGACATTATAATTTTCTAAAGCCATACCAAATGTCACAAGCATCACATTTCCACAGTTTCTAAAAAGCAGATATAGAAAAAACTCGTGGTATTTTACTGCTTTAACTTAACGACTATTGTCACTGATACACTCATCATCTTCCTAGCGTTATGTCCCGTACTTAGACGGGGTCCGCTTAGACCATGATCCAGGATTTAGCGAGTCTGGTAATTACATTAAAGCGACTGCCGATCTGACCTTCGTAACCCTAAGATAGGGGAACCAGACAATTTTTGGATCATGGTTACAAATCCAAAGTTGTTTGAATTTGCAGGTTTCATCACGATGTTTTCCCTCACCGTCGAGCTAGTGATATAAATACGTACATAGTTTTCAAAAATCCAGAGGTACCTACGTGCTCGGGTTTGAACCCGCATTCCTCGGTTAAGAGGCGCGTGTCCTTACCATTCAGCTACGATCGCTTTTATCCGTCTACTATTGACTCTATAAAATGTTCTTCAAAATTATTCAAATGAGCTTAACACTTACTTAATAGTTATTAAAAAGACCCGCTATCCATTTGCTTCTATTCCTAGATATCTCAATGGTTTCAGAAAAGTAATTGGATTATCATCTAGATTTCACGCAGAAATACTCAAATTGAAACAAAAACAAAAAGTATTTTTTCTTAAGTTTCTTATGTTGACTTGTCCCTAAAATAATAATTATGCCACGTAATTAGTTTAAATTTAAATTGTTATAATACTTTATAGCATATCAGTCACTTATATAGTTTTTCGCTTATGGTCATCTCACTAATTAAGTTTGTAAGTTTGGATGCTTATTGCTCTTTCACGGCAAAACAGCTGAACTGATTTGACTGAAATGGGGATGGCTTATACCTTGGATTAGGTCATAGACTACATTTTATCTCGTAAAATTCAAAGTTCCCAAGGGAATTAGATTTTCGAACTCCACCCGGGCGAAGCCGCGGGCAACAGTTACACCGTATAATTAAAACCCACTTTTCTATTTTGTCTTCATTTTTCTATAGTAAAAATATTATTTACACGTTAATATACAAAAGAATCGTACATATTTTAGTTACATGGAGAGTTATATGAAAAATATAATTTTCCACATCCTCCACGGATGTTGTGACCTGATGTTTGTAAATTTCGCTTGTAAACTGAGCTCGGAACTTTTAACTGATGTCAAGGGAGTTTAAAGTTACACCCCCTTAAAGTTTCGATACCGTACTTAAATACAATTAGAGGGTTGGCGACAGTGTCGTTGCGCGCTTTTCATCGATATCGATAAATACCTTATCACTACTTGAATCGAAATTACATGTTGTGTATTTTTTATACATGGTCTTTTTTCATGAGATGATTTAATGTATTGACGCATTTTTTATCGAAACTTAAAAAAGTAGTTGACAGTGACAGTTTTTACATGTCATAATAAAAACTGCTTAACCGTTCTGATAATGTTGAAGCCAGTATGTAGTTGAAATTGTAAATAAGAGTGTTAATGTGTAGCCTGCTACATAATAAACGTAATACGCTTTTTTCAAATTGTGTGCATTGTAGAACAACTTATATCTTGCAACACAACTTGTATGGTTTCATCGTCGTATTAAACCAAAATATCGAGAACTGCATTTCCCATCACTATTTAGTAATGGAAATTAATAGTACCTAAACTAGGCTGCGACATTATTCAATTCCCGCTGTGGGACACTTTTAGGTTACAATAAGTAAGACCTTATATTACCTTAGTTGGTCTAACAGCTTAATATAATGAGGATATTAGTTATAATATTGAGTATCTATCGTTTTAGTCTCAATATATGTAATAAGTAGTAGATATTTCTAATATCACACTAATATACTGAAATAGATAAGTTGATCAAATTTAATTTTGATCACCCATCCATATTTTAGCCACAACTAAAGTTGCTTGACTTTTGTTATCGAATGTGAATTATGTGGATCGTTTCTTAGCTACTGTACTTGCTAATTTTGATTTCGTCTACATTGTACAAATTATGTCCGTTTCCAGATGAGCTTAGGATTACCTTTGAATGATGAGCTCGAGAAGGTGTTCCCTGAAATCCGAGAGGCTGCGGGTGAAGCTATCAGGGTTATGGCTGGAAATGAGAACTACATTGCTTTACAGGCTGGTGAGTATTATGCTCTTAATTTGGGAGCTAACATAACTTGCTCTCTCTATCTCTCTATACTTATATATCATTTTCATTCTCTCTTCACGCCTACATCACTAAATTAATTATAATAAAATTTGTCTGCGAAAAAGAGCCTAATAAAACACACAAGCTCGTTTCTACTTCATAATAATTAAATAGATCTTGTAGAACTCTAAAATCTCTGTAGCATTCGATCATTCCGAATCTAATGTCTCGAAGCTAATAATCAATTTATTATTATTTACTTCCAGGTGTCCTCCTCCAAGAATTCTACACTTTTGCCTCCAAAGTCCAAGCCGGTGAAGACACGCCTCGCGTGCGCATCCATTCCGCGCACGACCTGAACGTTTACGCCTTGCTAGCGGTCACCCAGGTGGAATACTCGCTAGGCGTGCCTAAATACGGCTCCGTCTACTCCTTGGAGCTGAGGAGGTCGAAGGAAACTGGCCAGTATTTTGTTTTGGTGAGTCGAGCATTTTGATGTATGTTTCTTCCTGAGTAAGTAGTTTCTACACCGTATTACACCGCCTTTTTACCTGAGTCCATATAATAATAAATAAATATCAGACTACATTACATACAATGATCTGTCTCCAAGGTAAGTAGCTTAAGCACTAGTATTACGGATATCAGAAACAACAGTGGTATTACAAATATATACTTAAATATTGAATATTAACACCCAGACACAGAATAAACACAAGTATTTATCATACGAATGTTTGTCCTGGGTGGGGATCGAACCCACAACTCTTGGCGCATGGGGCAGGGTCACTACCAAATGCGGAGGACTTAATAATATGATACTAAATTCATTGTCTAGTATTTCGTAAAAGGCGATTGATGGCGTATTGAGTATTGGGTTTGTGGGTGTGTAGCTGAGCTAGCCACTTGTTACCATTTCCGCAATTTGCTGTAGATTAAGTTAGTAATGTTAGAGGCAACGTACACACATGGGAAATCAGAATATTGACACTTCTAGGCTTTAAAAAAAGATAAAACATATACGTAAACTATTGTAAAAAATTTTACGACCTCATTCGTGAAGAAGATATGTGATGACGTTAATAAGTATCATGATTTCACAATTACAAACAGCCTTGTTAATTGACACCAGTCCTTGATAATTTGGGCATAACTAGTGGTTGATCTACATTTAATAAAAAAAAATGCCCGGAATCATCGAGAAACAATCCATTGGGGTCTTAAACCAGCACAAATGCTAATAATCATATGTTTGTTATTGCAGCCGGTATACTTACATAGTCCAGGGGAAGACGTGGTCTACCTCCGTGTCAAGGGTTGTGATGAACTATGCGAGTACCAGAAATTCGTCGAGATCACCTCCAAGTTTGCTCTGGATGTGGACACGTGGAGAGAGAAATGCAAATTCACAAATGACCTGGTCATCGATGATTCGAACTTCGCTTAGAATGTTTTTCGAGTCTAATACACTTAATACTCTTTGGATTTAAACTATACTTTTAATTTATTTTCATCTTTTGATGATTTTTCAATGAAAATTCATCGTATTCGTATATTGTGTAATATTACTCTCTTTTGCTCTTCCGTCCAAAAGAACCCTATGGGTTATTTGACAGCTTAGTCCATTCTCTTGCTTTTTATGAATCGCCTTAATTCCTTTTAAAATTATTTACTTAATTGAGACTCATAAGCTTGGATTAAAAATATAGTAATTTAAAATGAAATTTGAATTTAATAGGGATGTTGACACTATTTATACTTAGTTAATTTTGAAATATCAATTTCGTAAAACAAGATATCGTAGTATGTTTTAAAACTTTATTGATTTTGAATTATATTAAGTCGACAATTTTTAATCTTACAAGAACTGTTTAATATTTAGTCAATTGACTAGTGACGTCATAAACCGACAAACCCAAGCAAAATCTATGAAGTGATTTTAAAAAGTAGCTCAATTGACTTGCCAGTCAACATCCCTATTGTGAGACTAAAACATATTATGAATGCCTTATCACTAACATGAACATATATATATATATATATACGAGCTTATGTCAAACACACTTCGCATGTGCTCGCCAAAAACTAGTATAAAATATAGTGATTTATGTTAATATTCTATCATTTATTTACTGATGATGTCAAATACCCATTTGTAACACATGCGATTAGGAAATTTGTTGAGGGAACAAAGATCTAAATTACACTCACCTAATAATTTAACCAATCTATTTTTAATGAAAATAAACGTTATACAGAAATAACAAAAGTATTTTAATACCCCTTCACTCACCTTTACTTGTAGTTAAATAAGTACGAATATCTATCTCGTGCCATTAGTCAGCTAAAGAATATTTTTTGAAAAAAACCTTCGAGTTTAAGCTCATTTTAATTAAGTTTAAGTAAGCCTACACATTCCCAAGAATTTAATACCGCAAGAGCAGGACTGATTATACAAATAATCAAGTTACCACAGAATTGAATCGAAAATCAAAGATATAACACAGTACCATCCAATTATTACCACAAAATTAAGTGTATTCTCCTCACACCCTCGCGGCATCTCTCTGCCGCTCACTCAATAACACAGCCAATATTCATGTTCGTGTTCATTACAACACTCGAAATACAACCAGCATGAATATCAGTTGCGCGAGCCCCAAACATCACATTGATATTCAGCTGCGAGTGCAGTGTATTCTATGAAACGCAACATGCATTTCATTTTGAATGCACGCCACGCGTGTTTTCGCTATACACAGGGCTGCCACTCACTTCATCATACATTTTTTTCTGTAAATTTTTCAAACTATGACATATACGAAAATTATTACTATTCGACATCTTTAATTTGCGTGAATTTTATTTCGACCTTTGTAATGTATGTAACCTGTAATTTGTATGCTGAAGGTAATTTGCATGACCTATGTAAATTGTAATTTACATGCCGATAGGCTAAATGTGGTGATACCTAATATATATAAAACTACTAAGACCATCATTGTAAACCCATGTTTCGCAAATAAATTATTATAATTTGAATTTAAAAAATATTCTGTGCTTTACCTATCATGAATACTTTCCAAGTACTTAAGATACTTACCTCGGTGTCAGATCAATGTATATGATATAGTCTGATGTAGATCCCAAGGAATTGTACAGAGTCCAACAGGCTCTTTTAACCATTATAAGCCAGAAAAAATGTAATAGAGATATGATGGACAGTAGTGATAAAGTTACGACAAGTGTCTAGCCCGTTGCTTAAGTACACAGCCAATACCTAATACACTATTAGTATTTATTATACGGTAAGCTAAGCAAGAAATCATCAAATCAAATTGACAACCCTCAGCCACATCGAGTTGACAGAGTACTAACAAATCATTCTTATTTCTATTGCGCTAAGGTTTAAATTGTTTCAAAGATCTTTTACCGAATACTTAATTCCCTGAAGTAATGTCCGGTCAGGAGTAATTGTAAAAATGTTTTAACATTATTTTGTTGTGAAACGTGTCAGGGAAAATAAAATTTACAGATTTCTTGCTACCAAAAACGTAGCTTCTACATCTGCGACTACGCGCTTTGATGTTTAGAATAAATTCATTAAAATTGCATGATCACACAATTATTATACAGCTACAAACATTTCGTGATTATTAGAAAGTTATTATGCAAATTATTTTTCAAATTATAAATTATGGATGTGTTGGGAAGTGACCCTTGTACAGAAAGTTTCTGACATCACCTATTATAAATTGTCAACATTGAAACCTTGCCATTAAATAAATATACTTCTATTATAAAGAGGAAAGATTTGGCTGTTTGTTTGTTTGTATTGAATAGGCTCCGAAACTACTAGACCGATTTGAAAAATTCTTACCCCAATAGAACGCTACTTAATCAGCAAGTAACATAGGCTATATTTTATCCCCATATTGTTACGGGAACAGGAGCTACGCGGGGGAAACCGCGGGGCGCTGCTATCATAAACTATTAGGTGTTTAGTATCATTGGAGAGAACAATGTGGCTAAGAAAATGGAACAAAACAGGTAGATATTAATTCAACAAATTGTTACTTCTCCCTACAGAGCCTCCACAGTGGATAAAATGTGGAGATGATCCGCACAATTGCTTGTCTATTTTAATATTTCCATGCAGCAGTCACTTAGATTAAGTTTTAAACCTATCACCTATGTATGTAAACTGTAATTTGTATGCCGAATGGCTGAATGTAATAATACATGTACCTACTTAGGCCATAATTGTAAACCCATGTTTCGCAAATAAATTATTTACATCTCCCTAGCGTTATGTCCCGTGCTTAGACGGGGGTACAAATCCAAAGTTATTTGAATTTGTAGGTTTCATCACGATGATTACCCTCACCGTCGAGCTAGTGGTATAAATACGTTAATAGATTTGAAAAATCGAGAGGTACGTGCTCGGGTTTGAACCCGCACTCCTCGGTTAAGAACCCACTCTTCGTAAAAAAAATATTTTAATTTGAAAAATAAAATTAACTCTGATATTACAAATATTACAATTACTAGTCTTAACTTTAACCTTTGAAGACCACTATTATTCTTAAAATATACAACACCCTGATTTTATAAATATAAGTTGACTTTACTGATGTACCTAAACACTATAATTTAACGGTATACACGTTGGCTGCTGATCGCATTCACCTCATGTTTTAGTAACATTATGAGTGTGCAGTCTTACACGCTAGGCGTGTCTTTAAAAAATATTCAGCGGTGCGGCAAAACACACACCTTGTGTTACGGTAGCCACTGCTTTGGTGAATCCTTTAAGTTGTTTCGACTTATAATTTTTTAGACACTATACTAACGTTTAGTTAGGCTAATCGTTTTAATTAATAACACGAAATGTTGATTGTAGTTGATATAACAGTTATTTTTTTTTTATTAGAAATGCTTTTTCACAATTTTCCATCTAACCCAGCCCATCGTCCCATGTTGGTCTGGGATTAAAAATTATGTCCCAGCTGTGTTTATTGCCTAGCATGTCGTAAAGGACGACTAATGGTATATGGGGTTTTGGGTATGATTATGTAGGTGATTTAGAAATGCGTTATATACCGTTATCCCTAACGGTATATAACGCATTTCTAAATCGCCGTGAAAGTATTACGTTTCGCAATTTTTTAAGATTTCTGACCCCCAAACGGAAACGGTATTTGGGACTAGAAAAGGATCTCTAATAAAAGAGAGCGTTCTTTAATTCAGAGCCAGGACTGAATTATAGACCGCTCTCTTTCAGCTAGAGATCTGTAAGATGGATTTGTCAGGATATACCCATCAAACCCTATAATCTTACTCTTCATTGCGAGTGATCGAATAGTAGCCTAGAATTACTCCAGAATTGATAATATATATACCACATATTTGAAAAATTATTCACTTAAAATTGCCTATTTAACTAAGACTAGCAGCGCCTGTTCTGCCTGTTCCCATTCCTGTAGGAATATCGGGATAAAATATAGCCTATGCTACTTCCGGATAATGTAGCCTTCCAATGGTGAAAGAATTTTTGAAATCGGCACAGTAGTTTTTGAGTTTATTCATTACAAACATACACACATACAAAAGTATTTTTTTTTCCTCTTTATAATATTAGTATAGAAGTATAGAAAACACGTGCCTCTTAAAACCATATCAATGTTTACCGATCAGCCCGCAAGGTAAGCGTCAGTTTGAAATATATGCGCACATATAAAATGACGTCAGTACGACGCCTAATCTACAACAAAGTGATCTATTTATATAAGGCAATATAAAATATCAATCAACTTTATTATACCTGGCTTATAAGCTCACATTTAAAAATAAATTAAAATAATATATGTAATTCTATTTTTCCAGCAATTATATTTATAATATATATTACTGGAAAAACAGAAACTAGGTATTCCAAACATGTATCTCGGATAGTGGCTGCTGTCATTATTATTATTATTATCTTTATATCTATCACCATGTACTATAATTTATATTCTAATGTTATATTGTTATTGTGTTCTTTTTGGCCTCACATTTAATTATTTTCGTATTTTCCTCACATACTACACGAGCATCTTATATTTATACATTTTTTTCTTACTATGCACAATGTAAATTCTCTTTTTATCTTCTTTCTTGGGTCCTCCTCCAAGGTGATGGCTGAAAATCGGCATTTTGTCCTTTTATAAGGCAAAAAACTACGCAGAGGCTTGGCCCCTATTTACTGCAGCACACATAGACATAATTTTGTTTTTTGTTATTTTTTTTATCAGCTAATTAAACCTAATTAGCTGATAAAAACATGAAAAATACAGTCATAAGAATAACCATTCTTATGACTGTATTTTTCATGTATGTGTGTGATGTAGTAAAATAAACGATTTATCTATCTATCTATATACTATTGTACGATATATAATATACTATTGTACAAATATAAATGAAATGGCTGATAAAACTACTTACCAATAACAAAATACTCCTTTCAGACCGATAATGAGTCTTATCTATTGCAAAACACAACATTGATGTTAATTATTTTATTGTTTCTGGTTGTTGAACCAATTCATTAAATGAATCATGTAAAATACATTGAAAACAAAATGTCATCTTCCGATATTCGAACTTAGATCATCTTTTTTTGTTTTGTTAATCTAGGGGGATGCGTTACACATTGTCCCGGTGAAACCTGGGGAAATTAATAGGACTTCAAAAGTTCCCGGAGTCCTCACGATGGTAGGAGGATCTGCTCTGTTTAACTATTACCGTTTACGCCTCTTTGGAAAGCACCCACGGGTTCGCGAAACGCAATACCACAGTGACTTGGAACATGATCCTGGATAGAGCTTATCTAGTTACTACATTGACGACTGCCATCTGAACCTCATAAACCTTAGGAGAACCACACAAATAAGACAATGGTTATGGTTACACATCCAAAGTTAAGTTATTCGAATATAAGGTTCATTCACAGTGTTTCCCTTACTGATCTAATCTAGTAGTACGTATAAACATCTATTACCAAGACTTGAAACATCCGAAGATACGTGGCCGAATTTGAATCTATATCATTCGCATGTGTCCATAACACTTTTGTAGAATAACACGATAAAAGCAAATTGCCTACAAAAAGTCATGATAAATTACGATTAATTCTAATTTAAATTGTTAATTCAAACCAAATTATTAGCAGATGTTCAATAACTTTAAAATATCTTAACATTTTACATTAATACTCTAGTCGAAATTTACCGCAACTATTATTCTAAACTAATAAATTACTACCCAATCCGGCCAATTTGGCGAACGTCCGATTTGATCTATAACTCCGACGGAGGGTCGGCACGCTATCCTCTTTCTCCCATAGGAAATTAACGCACACACAAACAAAAGATTATTATAATATTATGACTAACATAGCTATTTTTGCGGCAGATAATATGTTGCTGATTTGTATTGGGACCAATAAAAGATATCGTTATGTCTTATCAATGTTCTTTTGATGTCCCGTGGCTCTAAATGTTAGGTATATTTTAGTAAAAAACGTCTATTGCAAATGTATGGTTTTGAAGATACTAATGTCGTAAATGGCTAGATCGTCGCCTACACAATCAAATACCCAAAGCCCGATATAAGTACATACTTATTGGTCGACATGCAACGACATGCTAGACAAGGAACACAGTTGGCACATTCTCTTTAAATCCCAAACCAACGTGGGACATAGTTGTTTATCATAATTAATTAATTAAAAGAATATTGGTAGGACGAGTAAGTAATTAATTTTCCCACACAAGTGTAGTTACAATGGAGTGCAGGCAGATATATTTCATCAAACTATTCCGTATTTTTTTAAATAAAATGAAAGAATTTGTATAGAATAAGTATTACAAAATATTATAACACGACATTGAATATTCTTTATTCCGATTGCAAGTATTAATGAGGGTGACTAAATCGTCCCCCATTATTGTTAAAACGGAGGAAGTGAATTTTTCTCCCCAGATGCAATCGTGCTCAGATGGAACCATCAGGGTTAAAAATTCCCATGAAACAGAGTAATTTCCCCTTCGGGATGAAATTCCTTGCTAATAATGATTTGACACTGAGTAATTTTGCTGGAAGTGGCTTTTTGACATTTGAAACCAAACTGTTTTCCGTTTTAGAAATATTTTGACATGCTGTTTTCCGTTTTAGAAATATTTTCAAAGACACTAAACCAGTGGTCACGGGTTCGAAGACAGTACACCTCGAGTAGTGGTTATTATTATGTAGGTACATATTTGTCTATCAGTTGATCAGTGTCCATGGAACAAGCAAAAAAGTTTAACACATTCCTAATGAATTATACATAAGTAATTTATGGTTACTGTTTCGCCGAGACAGTTGTATAAACCCATCCATTGATTTACAAAAACCGATACCTAACTAAGTAAGTACTCGAGTTAAATGATCCCACTTCGTATTGAGACGTTTCTCTTCCCATACGGTAACAATAAATATGCTTCAAATTTGTCCCATGTTGGTCTGGGACTTGGCCTATGTTGATCTGGGAAAAAAAAAGAAAGTGCCTACTGTGGTTCTTGCCTAGCATGTCGTAAGAGGCGACTAATGGTTTACGGGCTTTTGGGTATGTGACTGAGTAGGCGACGAGCTAGCCACTTGTCACTCCTTTTCACAGCTTTCCATGCAACCTAGCCCACTGTCCCATGTTGGTCTGGGACTTAAAAAGAGTATGCCAACTGTGGTTCTTGCCTAGTATGTCATAAAAGGCGTCTAATGGTATATCGGATTTTGGGTGTGTGATTGTGTAGGCGACAGGTTAGCCGCACGTCACTGCTTTTTCACAATTTTCCATCTAACCCAGCCCGGCTTTATTTTTGCCTGAATGTGGTTGAAGGGGCTTGCTGCCCTTTCGACTCTGTATGTATGCTTCAAATTTAACATAAAAGATATAAATATTTGCGCGTAAATTTGTTGTACGAACCATACTTATACGTTAATTAATTAAAGGGCATACACTGTATCAGCATGGATCCAAATGATCTGTATTCTATAAATGCCCTTCCAGCCACCGTCTTTATATCTTTGCTTGCTATATTGAAGAAGACGGCCGCGGCCGGAAATGGCCTCCTAATGGCAGCGCCATCTAGCCTCTCACTTCCGCCCTACGTAAGCACTTGGATAGCGTTACAAGCAAGAGGGTGTGATATACTTTATGTAGAAGTTTTAGAGACCTTAGAGTTAGTCTGGTACTTGGAAAGAATGTACCAATTATTTATCTTGAGTGGTATGTAATAGGCTACTAATGCTATGTAGGGTTTGTGATGGTGTGGGCGACGAGCTAGCCAGTTGACTCTATTATTATACAACTTATCATCTAAGCCAGCTATACTCAATGTGTGTTCCGCGGAACCCTGGGGTTCCGTGAAGCCTTTCTGGGGGTTCCACGAAAATTGGTACTGATCATAAATATCATAACTCCTGGGGGAAAATCCGTTAAAAGTCGATTATTACAACTTCGATTCCAATAGTACTACGGTACTACGGTCTAATGTCACGCCACTTCCCTAGCGGGGTAGGCAGAGAGAACCGAACGCCGTACGGCACGGTCCTGTGAGTCAATCTGGGGAATTAATTAATTAGATGTCCATAGAATACAGTTAGGATTGCCAACCGTACTTTATTATAAAGCATTGTACGTTATTTAAGTCAGAAAATACTTTATTTCGCACGATTTTATTTTTCTCTGGGATTCATTTTACCCAATATACAAATGAAAGTGGTTTTAAAGAATGTTGAGTAAAATAACAGTTACTGGGGTCGATTAGAAGTGATGATAACTTGTTAAAAGTTGCTTTAAGCAATGCAAAATACTTTTTTAATGCAAAATTACAAAGTAAAATAAATCGTACTTTATTTAGATAGAATTTACTTTTTTGTCCTGTCTTTCATAACCAATATAAATTAATTGTGTAAAAAAAAGGTGGCAGCCCTAGATACGGTGACCGCTTACCAACTGGCACACCGTACATGTATACAAACTATATGTGTGAAATTATCATACGACTTAATAAAACCTTCTATCGAGAAGAATATTTTATTGTGTATTAGAAATTAGGTCTATTTCTTAAGCAGCATTTCCGAGAGTTATTCTAAAGAAGGAGATATGTATATTTTATCTGACAAATAAGATACAAATTATCGATGAAGTATAGTCATTTTAAAATCATCACTATTGCAATTTACGTACCTTCAGAACTAGACGAAGACTAAGGCCGTAGGTAAATAAAATAAATGTTCAAATTTAAATAATTTTATTTCCTTATTCTTATCATAAATACTTATAACATGCATCCACTTCAGCTAACACGAAAAATAAGCGTTTGTTTGCTACAAAACATTATACACTACTTCGGACAAAATCAAAACTGTGTTTTATCAAAATACATCGGAATACAAATCAGTGCGCTCTGTTCCTGACGATTATAAAAAAATAACTTTTGGAAAACGTGTAAAGTTTATCGAAAATCAAGCGCGATGTCGTCTCAATTGATATTTTGGTTGACATACAATTTTTAGAGAAAAAATATATATAGTCTTTAAATAGGTTCTACATGTTGTTATAGCGCGTTATTTAAAAAAAAATTAAAATAAATATACCCTTAAATTAAACTATAGATGTGCACCACTAATTATTTACCTGCTTTAGGATAAGCTCAAAGGGTTGTGAAGATCAGATCGGCAGTCGATACAATGTAATTACCGGAATAACTAAATCCTGCAACATGGTCTAAGCTGACCCCTAGGCACGGGACATAATGCTAGAAAGATGATCATAAAACTATTAGATGTTACTTCTCATCAATTTCCG
The DNA here is from genome assembly GCA_951394215.1 of Glyphodes perspectalis. Classification (NCBI taxonomy): domain Eukaryota; kingdom Metazoa; phylum Arthropoda; class Insecta; order Lepidoptera; family Crambidae; genus Glyphodes; species Glyphodes perspectalis. The sequence goes on from OX596218.1 coordinate 1,568,040, forward strand.
ATGATATTATACTAATGACTCAGAAGTCAGAAATAAAATTGAGCTCAATTTTATGACTCCATTCAAGTTTCCAAAATCTCAATTGAGACCACACCCGTTCCACTAACAAGAACATCTACTAAAACAAATCCAAAATGGCTGAAAATCCATACAAAACACGGAACAGAGTGAAATACAAACGAGTATGGCACGATACTGCGTGAGAACGAGACTCTTAACTCCTAGACGGAAAAAAGTACCAAAAATCATTCAACACCTGACCTTATAAAAGCTTACCGCTATGAGTGTACAAATTGTTTACATTATGTCCATAATATGATACGTGATTACCGGCTCTAAGGCGCTGAGATAAGGTTTAATTTGGGATGTCTAACTAATGTACAGTGCGGCACAAAATTGTTTGTTTTTTATATGTTATGACAACAATTACAAATAAATAAGTGTTGGTTTTCCTTTTATCTAACATCACTGACATGACGAAATTAAAAGTGAAAATTATAAAAAAATCCAAAAAAAAATTACATTTATTTCACAGTTATATTTATCAGAAGAAAAAATATAAAGTATATGATATACTTATATTAGAAAAAAAGGTAAGTTTACCACAAATTCACATTAAGCATTAAACTCTTAAGATCACGTTTAACGTAAAGACATTTCCATAAACTCAAACGTCTGTAAACACAATCAAGTCAAGCAAGAACATTTCATATTCGCATCACTATCATATATAACTTACTATAAGTTCGATACGATAGTGATGCGAATACGTGACACAAATCATAAAAATCCCCGCATAACCCTCAATACTGATATCAACTTACTTGAGTGCAGTACGCGACAACTTGAAGTACGGGTGAAATGTACACCGCTGCATAGATATCGCCCGCATTCTAATCTAACTACAATTCTATGCCGCACTTAAAGTCCTAACCTTAATCAATCTAGTAATCTACAATGATTAATATTATATTATATTTATAGAATGTGCTGTCCGTTTGTGCCTTCATCAATAAAAGTAACTTAAATAAAAGAAAAGAATGTCAAATCACTCGATAAAATATTGCACGTACATTGTAGGCCAAGACAATATTATTCCCTAGCACTAGAATTAACACATCGTTGTAAAGCAAATTAATGGCAAGAATATGTTATTAACATATATTTAAAAACATAATTTTAATAACAATTGCGGTGTAACAAAGACATAAGGCGATTTGTTTAGTTCTCGAAACCAAATTCTTATATAAAACTGACGTTTCCTATTGTGGCGATAGAATTATATAAGCTAGCGATCAGACAGTTTGTGGACAAAATAAAATAAGTCTAGAGACTCTAATCTAACATAACAACATCACTTAATTAAAGCACTTTAATAGGAAGTTTTTAAATTAAAACGACTTTTAAGTTTAACAACAAAACTCGTTAAAACCTGAAAAAAAGTTCAAATTATCAATCTTGTATTTTTACTTTCAAGGAAAGTTTTTTGCTTCGGAATGTACCTACGGCATAAAACTAATCTTAAAAAATTAAACTAAACAGTTCACTTTATGCCTCTGAAAATACCAATTTAAACATTATAACTATTAACAATGAGTATTATGGAAATAATTCTAAAAAAAAAGTTCATGTTAACTTTTTTGTTTCTAATGTAAATGACAAGTGTCGATAAGAAAATGAAACTGACATAGTGTTGAAAACATATGCTCTAATAAATTACAAAAACTTAAATCTGTATTTTTAAAAACATTTGTACGCATATATCAAACAATAGACTATTGATTTCCTTCAATGACTTGTAATATATTAAAAAATATTACATACAGTGCGTTGGACCAATAAAAAACAATTAGTCAATCTATTGGAATTATGTAAAATGAAGCTACATAGTACATACATTGGAAGCCAATACAACAAATTATTAAATAAAAAATAATAAAATCGATCAACAAATCAATTATATTAATAATAATTATTCAATTTGACGATTAACATGAAAATAATTATATAAAACCAATACTAAAGTCAATATAATAAACATTAAAATATAATACCTATTGTCTTTTCGTTAAATAAAAACAATGTTTATATTATCCAATTTGATTACCCATCTAACCCTACTCTATAAAAGCGGTAGTATTTACATTAGTTTCAAGACAGATGTCAATGTCATTTGCGCCTACGCAACATTTCATTTCAATACAATCAGCATCATAAAGACATGTGCCACTATGAATCTTAATACATTAACTTTAAGAGCAGCCATGTTTTTACAATCCTGATAATATCCAATTTATGTTAATTAGAATACATATTATTGTACAGATTTCATTGTCAATGACTTGATGTTAATTATAGTGCAAATAAATTGTATTGTGAGCTTAAAATAATGAATCTGCATCAGCTAGAGCAAATCCATGTCATAAGTATTCATTTCATTTTTAGATTTTTTTAAACATTCCATCTTTCACAAACATAGGTGGGTGATATTTAGTGGTATAGACGCAGATACGTCATATTCACAAATCGTCATTTTATTTGTTGGCTAAATGCGGTTAAGGGGGCTATCTGCCCTCTTTGACTCTGCCTTCCCCTTCAGGGATTGCGGGCATGATTCTACTCTATTTTTTGCAAAGGTAGACAATATGTGAAAGCTACCTTTGCTAAAAATAAGGGTAATAAAAGTTTGGGTAAAATTTTTACTAGCCTTTTTAATATTTAAGGTCTTAGGTAACTACCTAGGGCATCTATCACTTAGATATTGAATCATTTGGAAGGTACATGTTCTTGTATTATTTTATGTGATGCACTCATTGGCTTTAACTCTAAGGTGTCTCAGTTTGATTTGAAATTGGGGTTAACCCAATTTAAAAAACGATATTTTTAGATGCTGGAGTTATTCTGATTGGTTTAAAAATTCTGAAATGCCACTCCGCCAATGAGCTTAAAATGTATGGACATCTGTCCACTCAACTGAACGCCGTCCATACGCTTTCGACATTTGCCGCTTTCTGTTTTTATTTCATATACGGACCGGCAAATTAGGAATGGCCTAGTGATTGAAATAGACATGCAGGCCGCACGAAATTTTCAAATGACGCCAACACTATTGTATCAAAGAACTCACAAATGTAAGGACATCTGTCCACTCAGCTGTACGTCGTCCACACGCTTTCAACATTTGCCGCTTTCTGTCCGTCTGCAATTATATAAATGGAGCGGCACTCCCGCAGTGGTTGAAATAGTCATGCATGCTGCATGCAAATTTCTAGTGACGCCGCTGTCGACAGGCCTTACGAAAACTAAATATAAAAGTGCAATCGAGAAAGTAAGCCTGTAGCCTACTTCTCGACCGCAGGTGCGGGAAGCCTAGACTAGTCGCATTGTTTTAAACAACGTCGATCTAATTACAACTTCACCGCTCTTCTTAGGTCCTTTGCGCATTTGCTAGTTTTATAACAAAATAAAAATATAAATAAAGTAAGCCCAATGATACAGTAGCGTACTATTATACAAGTAGTTGGTCTGACGTAGTTTTAGTGTACTTAAGAGGCATACGTCCAGCAATGGATGAATATTAGCTGATGATGGTGATAATATTTTTTTTAACGGACATCCTGTCATTGCGATGTACAATGATTTAAAGATCTCTTGACATACTTGAATGAATATTTTTTTTATGAAAAGTGTATCCAGTTGCATTAACATAAAATTAACATCGTGCGAAAAGCATTACGCCAATGAGCTCAGTTGTAAGGACGACCATCCACTCAGCTATACGCCATCCACACGTCTACGACATTTGCTGCTTTCTACATCAGCTTGAGGATTCCATAAGCATCTATGTATCTCGCAAAGTCGTCAAAGTAGTGGTTGAAGTAGTCATGCAATCTGCACGCAATGTTCAAATGACGTCGCCGTCGACAGGCCTTACCAAAACAAAAAAATAAAAGTGCAATCGAGAAAGTGAGCCAGTAGCCTACTTCTCGACCGCGGGTGCGGGAAGGCGGCTAGTCGTATCGCTCGAAGCTACTTCGATCTAGCTCTTCACTTCACCGCAATAGGTCCGGATGCATTTTTCTAGCTTCAAAACAATAAAAAGTGAGCCCATAGACAGTTCAGCACTCGCACGAAGGTAATTTTATCGTCTGCTTATGATCGCTTTCTGCCAGCCTGTTTACTCACAACAACATATTTTACAATGTATCCAAAATATTTTAAGAGTATTTAAGAAAGGAGTTTTTTTTACGCTATGAGCGGATTGATATTGCCTAAGAAAAAAACATTTTTATTATTTTATATAAGAGGCGGGAAACGAGCTTGCGGGTTACCTGCTGTTAAATAATCACCATTGAGAACTGCAACACTAAAGGAGTTGCTGGTGCATCGCCAGCCTTTAAGAGGGTTGAGCCCCCCAGGCTAAATTTCTGTATCTTCAGTGCTAATTAGCTTAACTCTAGAATTCAGTTGACGATGCAACATATTATTTAAAAATACGTTCAGGCTACATAATCTATCAAAACTGTAACTATCTTGCATATTGTATACGTAGCAAGTTCAATTGCACATTGCATCATGAGCTCACAATGTATGAGTGTCTGTCCACTCAACAACACGTCGTCGACACACTTGCGACATTTGTCACTTTCCATCTGGTTAGTCAGTTTGCTTATTAATTACCAAACCTATATATACGGATCGACAAAGTCGCATTTGTATAGTGGTTGGAGTAGTCATGCAGGCAGCACACAATGTTCAAATGGCACCGCCGTCAGCAGGCCTTACCAAAAACAAAAAATGAAAGTGCAATCGAGAAAGTGAGCCAGTAGCCTACTTCTCGACCGCGAGGGCCGGAAATCGGGTAATCTTAACCTCGAAGCAACTTCGATCTGGCTCTTTTCTCCACCGCTATAGCCTCTAAGACCCTAAAACCCGTTTTCCACATTAACTAGCTTAATAACAAAAAGTAAGCTTGTAGGCAAAGGTTGCCAGGTCCAGATTTTTACTTGTTTTTAGGTGTTTCATTATCCTACAGATGATTTGCTACTTCATAGCGTGATTCAACGATTAAGGGTTATAAATGTTAGAAAATATAGGACACTGCTATAAAACAGATCAGTTTTTGATTTTGATACATTATAGTTTGAAGATCTGTGCATACATACTCAACCTTGATCTGAATTGCAACAAACATGAATTTTGCACTCAATGAATAGTGAATCTAATATCAAGCAAACGCTATCATGTCAATGAGCTCAATGTGTAAGGACCTCTGTCAACTCAGCTGCACATCGTCCACACGTGAATAAATGACGCCCACTTAATACTTGATTCATAATAAACAAAGCTTTCTCTATACATAGGCAGTCACATTCACGTAGTGGTTGCAAATCATGCAGGCAGCATGCAATTTTCAAATGACGCCGCCGTCGAAAGGCCTTACGGAAACAAAAAAATAAAAGTGCAATCGAGAAAGTGAGCCAGTAGCCTACTTCTCGACCGCGGGTGCGGGAAGCCGACTAGTCTCATTATATGAAACAATGTCGATCTAGTTCGCAACTTTACCGCTATTTAGGTCCGTTGTGCATTCACTAGCTTCAGAAGAAAAAACTAACATAAAAATGAGCTCAATGTCACCCCAGCGTAGCATCATGCTATTAGACATAGTACTTAGTCAAATTTATTTATACGATGAAGATGGCGACTTGATGGTAAATGGCCACCGTAGATGCTTGCAACACATGGGTATCGCTTTTGCAGCACGTTGCTAATCTTGAAGATTTTGTTAAAGAATCACCGCGCCGACGGCATAAGGGACCAGAACACAATAAGCGCCCTAGTTTTTCTGCCGTTGGCGCCGTGAATCCTTAACAGTTCGGGCCTCCATCCATTCATCACCCATCCGTGGTTCTTCGCCCTTCAGGGGCGGCTACGGGCATTGATCGGGTGGTCATTAATCGGGCGTCTTCTCCCGTGCTCCTCGAGAGCGGGGTAATCTATGCCTCTCGGCGGGAGAGTCCTCCCGCTTGCCCTCGGCGCGGTCGGATCCACCGGGTGAAACCCGTTGGGGAAGCCATTTCGGGCCTCCGGAACTTCCAGTCACCGAACGAAACGCAGCAGTCTGATAGCCGCTATTTAACGCCGATTTTCTCTGAGAGGGTGGTTCTGCCTCGCTCGAGCCGGCCCATTCATGCCAAAACCAATGCAGCTTCGGTGTGGCTCTACCGCCTGTATGTTATGATGTTTTGTTTATTGCTATAGTATTTATCATTCATATTTATCTTATGGTGATAAATACATATGAAATACTGGATAACACTATTGTATCAAAGAACTCACAAATGTAAGGACATCTGTCCACTCAGCTGTACGTCGTCCACACGCTTTCAACATTTGCCGTTTTCTGTCCATCTGCAATTATACAAATGGACCGGCACTTGCGTATTGGTTGAAATAGTCATGCATGCTGCACGCAAATTTCTAATGACGTCGCCGTCGACAGGCCTTACGAAAACTAAATATAAAAGTGCAATCAAGAAAGTAAGCCTGTAGCCTACTTCTTAACCGCGGGCGCAGGAAGCCTAGACTAGTCGCATTGTTTCAAACAACGTCAATCTAGTTACAACTTCACCGCTCTTCTTAGGTCCTTTGCGCATTTGCTAGCTTGATAACAAACTAAAAATATAAATGAAGTAAGCCCAATGATACAGTAGCGTACTATAATACAAGTAGTTGGTCTGACGTAGTTTTAGTGTACTTAAGAGGCATACGTCCAGCAATGGATGAATGTAAGCTGATGATGGTGATAATATTTTTTTTTACGGCCATCCTGTCATTGCGATGTACAATGATTTAAAGATCTCTTGACATACTTGAATGAATATTTTTTATGAAAAGTGTATCCAGTTGCATTGGCATAAAATTAACATCGTGCGAAAAGCATTACGCCAATGAGCTCAGTTGTAAGGGCGACCATCCACTCAGCTATACGCCATCCACACGTCTACGACATTTGCTGCTTTCTACATCAGCTTGAGGATTCCATAAGCATCTATGTATCTCGCAAAGTCGTCAAAGTAGTGGTTGAAGTAGTCATGCAATCCGCACGCAATGTTCAAATGACGCCGCCGTGGACAGGCCTTACCAAAATAAAAAATAAAAGTGCAATCGAGAAAGTGAGCCAGTAGCCTACTTCTCGACCGCGGGTGCGGGAAGCCGGCTAGTCGTATCGCTCGAAGCTACTTCGATCTAGCTCTTCGCTTCACCGCAATAGGTCCGGACGCATTTTTCTAGCTTCAAAACAATAAAAAGTGAGCCCATAGACAGTTCAGCACTCGCACGAAGGTAATTTTATCCTCTGTTTATGATCGCTTTCTGCTAGCCTGTACAACATATTTTTACAATGTATCCAGATTATTTTAAGAGTATTTCAGTAAGGAGTTTTTTTGGTTATGGACGTTATCAACAGTGGCGGCGCAAAACCTAAACTTAATGTGGGCAGGTATATTTTGCGAGGCCCTCTGATGGTCCAAGAAGACACGAATATAAAACTTAAAATTATACTTTTGGAAACAAAACAATTTTTTTACTTTCGGAAACATTAAGAAAAAATGAAAAAAAAATTAGTTGAGAAATAATTCTAATGTATTTAGGTGTTATAAGAAAAACCTTGTGGTCTGTACTTTTGGATTTTCCATACTTTGCACCGCGAGGCCGAGGGCGGTGGCCCACACGCCGCCTCTGGCTATGAATGGATTGATATTGCCTAAGAATAAATCATGTTTATTGTTTCTTAAGTTGATTAATATTAAAGGCGGGAAACGGACTTGCGGGTCACCTGCTGTTAAGTAATCACCTCCGGCCTTTAAGAGGGATGGGCCTCCGGCACTCTCACTCACCGTACGAAACACAGCAGCACAGGTGCTGCTATTTCACGCCGATTTTCTGTGAGAGGGTGGTACTTCCCCGGTCGAGCCGGCCCAGTTTGTGTAGCCACCGATAAATGGTGACTACGAGGCTCTACCACACAAAAGAAAAAATATAAAAATGTACGAAAATCACGCCCGCAATCCCCGAAGAGGTAAGCAAAGTCAAAGGGGCAATAAGCCTCTTTAACCATATTCAGACAAAAATAAAACTGGGCTTAGAAAATTGAGAAGAAGTAGTGACAGGTGGCTAGCTACATATAGCCCAATCCAATATACCATTAGTCGCCTTTTACGACGTACTAGGCACGGAGCACAGTTGGCGCATTCTTTTTTTATTCCCAGACCAACATGGGACGCCAACGCGCGTAATCCCTTTGTCTCTGCCTACCCGTTCCGACTATCTTTCAAAAGCAGTCCAATATGAAATGTAAAATCGAAAAATATTTAATTTAGTTTCTGATCTAATTCCTTAAACCGTAGTACTTGTATGAAAAGGATCATGAATGTTCAAGAGGCGAGTGAGGTGTGTAAGGATCGTGCCGTACGGCGTTCGGTTCTCTCTGCCTACCCCGCTAGGAAAGTGGCGTCGTGAAGTTTAGTTAGTTAGTTAGTTATCAAATTCCTGACCACATTGACAATGAAACCCTATACTGACTTCTCTAGATCTCACATAATCTTATGTTTTTAAAATCAACATGATATTCACATTTTCCTGATCTCTCTCACTCCTTAAGACGTCACAATATTTGTAAGTGTATATTAATGAATACAACTACATACAACGATTACTATTATCAAATACCATATCTTTAGTGATTGGAAAGTGTTATAATAATATTTTATACAGTTAATTCTATGAAGTAATGATTAACTTGTCTTTCAAAAGAAGTTAACAAAAGTGGAGAGTGCTTTCTATTTTACAAAATTCTGTGACATTTAATTTGGTAACGATGTTAATTAATTTATTGTTTTTAAATTCAATATTGAATAATGAGAAACATATAAGAGAAAGAACTTTCTTTATATGAACTATGTATCTAAAAAAAAATCTGGTCTTATGGAATTACTGGAATTAACACTTAATTTGGACACCAAATAAAATAAAATAAAAAATCCGACCTCTATTTGCATTACGCAAGCGAATTGATATGATGATCCCAATAGCTCTACAGCAGTGCTTCTCAAACTTTTTATGCTATGGAACCCTTTTAGGAAGCGGAGTATTTGACGGAACCCTAGAACAGCGCGGGCGGCAGCGCGTGGGGAGGGGGGGGGGGGGAGTGTAATAATCGACTTTAAACGGATTTTCCCCCAGGAGACTTAAATATAGTACCCCTTTATTTTAACAATTATGATCAGTACCAATTTTCGTGGACCCCCCAGAAAGGCTTCACGGAACCCCAGGGTTCCGCGGAACACACATTGAGTATAGCTGATCTACAGTAATAACCTTCCGCACAAATAGAAAACACAGTAACAATTTTGTAACATTAATTTGAAAGACAAGAACGTATTTACGATCCATGATACAGATATTGTAGCAACGTGATTGATAACACTACTCTCTTTCAAAAATAACACTTCGTGCAATAGCATACTTCGTAAAACAGCAAAAATACATCCCTAGAGCGACCGACTAGTCGGAAATTTTCAAAAACCAACTGGAAAGTAAACTAGTGGTTCGCTCTGGGCAAATGTTCCAACTATTTTTATGCGTAGTAGAAAAAATATTATCGGCTATGTGATACAGTTTATCTATCTTATGTCAATACGCACGATTATTCTATTTTGTCCTCGTAGTCACATTTAGCTGTTTCTCTGTTAAGAGGATTCAATTCCATTATTAAAATTGGGTTCATAGATAATTTAATAGACGTTATGTTCGTCATTAAGGTGGTTTTCATATTTTATTACTTAAAAAATTTGATACTGACAATTTTTTTTAAATTACTATACATTTATTTGGGCTTATACACATTGTTGCTATTTCAACCCAAATGATAAATTACGATATTTTTTTATACAAAATTAAACCCACCCGACAGAGAAACCAGCCTAACTACAGATCATTAAGTGTAAAAAACGAAGTAGATTATTTATACCATATTGCCTCGACACGCGTACATCCGTTCACGTTATTTTGAACTGTATTCACTTAGATTAAGATCGGTAATACTATGTAACACTGGTATAATGAAGTGGTTCTGTACATTCAACAATGGGGTCTGTGATTACATCGTGCTGTATCAAAACTTAGGTTATTCTTAAATCTATGATAGCTGAAAAACATACGAGATTCAAAATATAAAATCTAGCGTCAGTGTAGAATATCTTCTCTATTTTCTAGTCTACTCTTTGCCTTCTTTAAAAATATTTTAGTGTTTTATAATCTTGTTAACTTTGAAAGCCTAGTTAACAGTTCAATTTCGCAGAAGCTATAATATGTGTCATACAGTGCATACTTCAGAAGAGCAGTTAAAAGTAAACTATGTTGACAGTTATTATGACAAAAGTATCCATTTATTTGTATAAACTAGGCTTTATAGCTTTCAAAAATAATAATAATTCTTATTGTATGGCATTAATAGAATCTTTTTTTTATACCAGAAGCTTAGGTGGCCTGGTAGTAATCTCTTTGAAGGTTTTATTTTGGATTCACCTTGACAGCGGAATAAGAGGTGAGATAATCTCCCTAAAATCCCCAGAATTGGGCTTCTGGGACTGAATGAAATGAAGAGGCTTGGAAGCCGCTTCTTTATGCCGATCTCCTTAAAAGGGTTGGTCCTACCCTACCCCCGTCAAGCCGGCCCAGCCATGCTTAAACCAATGCGACTTTAGCATGGCTCTGATACACATATTTATATTTTATCAAACAGATTTTTTTTTGGCTAAGCCATACTAGATAAGAATTATTTAGGCGTTGGACTTTACTTCAGCTTTCTATCAAGTACCAATATATTCAAAATGTATGCATTGCAGATTTATTTTTTGCCGTTTACACTGCTAAAATTAAAAACTTTCACCGTCTGGTCTATTTTATATACCAGAAACATAATAGCTACAATTTTATTTACGTACGTAATAATTTTAAACTTTGTTTATCTAGACGATACCATTATACTGTCGAGTTGTCTTTTACATTCAATCAAGATACTACAATAAACTAGAAACTCCGAAATAGTTAAATTCGTTTTCTAATACACATTAACTGATATAAAAAGAACAAGCAACAACAATCACAACAGTTTGTTCAAATTCCATATTTTTTTTACAGGCAATTTTCGACTATACCTGGACTAGGTGTGACTGTAGGCCTACGTGATAAGCCTAGGGGCGTGTAGACCGTACAAGCGGCGGGCGAGGGGAGGCCTGTGTCTGGGCTCGTCGTCTGCATGAGGGGCCCAGTCTTGGAGGCGAGCGCCCGCTGCCAGGCGGTGAGTGAGGCGGTGTGCTATGGAAAACCCGCCACTACCTTCAAGCTGCGTAAGGACTATTATCACTTGCCTGTGGAAAGAAAAGTACTCTTTTAAATAAATAGTCTAAGTCAACGGTAGCTTTCCGGCTCAGTAGATATAGGTCTACTAAGAAACAAGTTGGGCATGCATAAAGTTCCAATAAGCGTGGCAACAAATGACTTTGATTGAATTGGTAAAGTGCTGACAAAGTTATATCAATAATTTGGTCAATAACGATTAGTCAGACCTTAATAATAGTACTCATTTACATGTCGACTGGAGAAGTATCGTCTTCTGACAGAAGATCAGATTAGATCTAAAAAGCAGCACCTGTGCTGCTGTGTTCCGCGCGATGGGTAAGTGCCGGAGTTTCAACGCATTTAAAACCCGACAACGCAGTTGTCCATGGGCAGCCGTTATTACTTACCATTAAGTTACCCGCTTACTTGCCGCCTTAAACATATATAAAAATAAAAAATACCTATGTAACGGTGGGACAGAATCGATAGTCTTCAGTTCACCCCTCGTGGAGACCACGTTGTAGCTCTCTTGGCAGTCGCATTTCACGTGGATCCACTTGTCTGTATGACGGTTCTCAACCATCACCACCAAGCCGGCCCATCCCTGCAACAAAATATGAATATTATGGTATGTATATATATACATATATATATTAACACTGGTGAATAAGAAAATGTTTGGCGCGTGTCACGTGTCATATTTAATGCTACCACTATTACTATAGTATAGTAATATGCTCCTAACCAATTTCCGGCGGCTAATCTGCACGAGGATTAGCCAACTAACTAGTTTAACTAACTAACTAAACTTGTACCTATGCTTATATTTTTCAATAATGTTTCTCTACGCGAGATGAAATTGTTAATGTTAGTTAAGATATTTTGCTTCACCCTTATATGATATAATACTTTAATATAATATTTACAATATTTGAGTTGCTTATATTACCTAAATATTATAAAATACTATTATCATAGAAATAATAATATACGATGTGTAAAAATTATAATAAAAGAAATATAAAGTTGATGATAATGTTATGTATGTATGTAAAAGAAATATATTGTAAGCTGTGCTAATTAATTTGCACATTATTATGGAAAAGTTTATGTTAGTTTTATAGTTTTTTAAATTTTTTGCAATGCCCTTACTACAGGGCGTCACATGTACTTGCCCTTTAAAGACTGTCATCTTTTTTTATCGCGTGACTTGCAATAAAGAATTTGAATTTGAACCACGCAGGAGATTTTTTGGCCTGACCCGGGTTTTGAACCCGGGATATTTTGGTCCTTAGGCGGCGCATGCTATCACTAGACCAACGAGGCAGTCATAGTACAGTATCTTCCTTATAATATACACAGTATAACATAGTATCCTTGCCTCCCTGATGGGCTTACTTACCTTAGTCAAGTAATACGCCGTCATCCCCTGACTCCCCTCGTACCGCTGCTTCTCGCCAGCATCTCTCGTATATCGCAGCCTGATGATGGCGAGAAGCAGCAAAGAACTACTGGTCTACCAGTCGTAGAAGAAATATGTCTATAGACACACCGCTGATTGGTGACGCTGAAGGTATACTACTCATCCTCTTTTTAAGCACTCACCTTAGGGCCGATTTTTTAATGGTCAGATATGAATTAACTGACTGATAAAGTATAAAGTCACCAATTTGCGGATGTTATACGGTACTTTACTTAGGAAACAGGCATTGACATTTTACAATTATCCGGATTGTGATTTATTTCGATTGTTATCTTTTTACTGACTGTTGAAAAATCAGCCCTTAGTCAAGTAATCCACCGTCACCGCCTGTCTCCCTTCGTGGCGCTGTCCCCGCACCATCGTCAGGCCGATGATCGCGTTTGAAGGAACACGGTCTTATCAGTCACTCACCTTGGTCAAGTAGTACGCCGTCATGCCCTGCCTCCCCTCGTGGCGCTGTCCCCGCGCCAGCGTCAGGCCGATGATCGCGTCAGCCAGGATGTGCGGGTGCAGCGACGGGCGCTCCACCGCCAGCGGCTTGGAGGAGTGCGCGGCCAGCACGTGCCGGGGCCACAGCGAGCTGTCGGCTAGCTCCAGGCCTGTGTGCCAGTGGTTGAAGGCCAGACAGACCACTAGGTAGAAGCCTTTTTCTAGCATCTTGTGGCAGCCGACGAAGCCGCGGACCTGGAATGTAACATATGAATATCAGATAAAATTCCATGGTTTTGGTTGGCAATATGCAAGTCCCACATTGGTCTGAATCTTCAACTGTAATCGATGGTGGTTTGGGACTTATTGGCTTGATTATTGCTCGTCCCCAAGACCTGACCTGTTCACTTGTAACTACTTCCGCACAATTCTCCATATATCTCGATTTTACTCTTGGGTATAAAAACTTTGATGTGATGGAACATGTTATTCACATTCACCCAGACCCGAGACAAATACTTGTTTCATCGACAACTATTTGTCCCATAGAAGAATCGACGCAAAGCCTGAACTCAACCCTGAAGCAGTCGTTGTCCAAAAACATTTCAGAGGAATGATCGCTGGTACAGTGACCATTTACGCACAATGGCCCACTTATGAGACTAAGTGCGGAAAACAAATGCCCAACTAACTAACTAACATTTCAGAGGATAATAAATATCACCGAACAAATAATGTTACAAGGAAAAACATGTCGAAGATAACTCACTAGAAGTCGGTTGAATCAACAATATTATCCGTAGAAAAGTTTATTTCACCATTACCTGTCTCTTGCTATGTGCCACCAGCTTGCCGACCTGCGCGCTCGGCCCAGATTTAGTTCGAAACACCACCACGCACAAATCCAGCTGAGATCGCTGGCTTTTGGCTGAATTTCTGAAAAAATAACACATTTGATACTTTAATCTAACTAGAATATCAGGCTATGGGTTAAATTCGTCGAATACACACACATAATTAAAGGTGTGTGTTAAATCATCTGTGTTAGGCTGCTTGACCACCGGAGCAGAGCGAGGTAGCGGAGCGGTGAGCTAGTTAAAAAGCGACCAATAGAAAATGTCCACTAAAAAGGAGCGGAGATTTTGTGTTATCCTATTGGTTAATATTTCTCTGTTTCTCCGCTCCGCCGCCTCGCTCAACAGGCAGCTTTAGGGACGATTTTTATTCGTTTCGCCTTCAATACGTTATTAATAAGATGTCAAGCCAAAAATCTATGGACTGGGTGATAATAAAGTCTGCAACCACCCGTAAATAGTTTTGTCCTCATATTCGATTTAGCTTAAATAAATCTAATATATAAAATTTCCATGTCATAATGTTAGTTACCGTACTCCTCCGAAACGGCTATACAGATTTTTAGCAAATTTTATATGCGTATTCAGTAGGTCTGAGAATCGGCTACTATGTATTTACCGTACCCCTAAATGTTAAGGGTGGTCCACCACAAAGCTATAACTTGAGGGCTGTACCGATTTTGTTCGTTTTTAGTTGTGTTTGTTATTGTCAAGTGAAGGTTCTTATGAAAGAAAAAAAAAAGTTGCGCGGTAAATAAAAAAAATGGGTATTGAAAATCCGAGAACGGGGCGTTACGAAGTGCGCCGGGTCAACTAATTTATCTATAAAAAGCATACAACTAATATTTTTTTATATAAACTTCATATAAAGAAAAGATCTCTCCCGCTTTATAAGTTTAGCATAAGTAATAGGTACCTTAAACAATAGATAGATATTTGAGTGTCATTAACACACTTCTGGTTGCCATAAAAAGTAGTTTCAACCTTCCAGTTCTTAAACCCCACCTTTGCCCTTCCTGGAACAGCGTGAAGTCCACCTCTGTCGGCTGGGTGGCGGTCAGCAGGAGACAGGTGAGGTGCCGCGTCGACGACATGGGCGGCAGGATGCCGGCGAGACGGACCTCGTGCCATCCCACTCGCACCTTGCAGATGTCTATGCAGTCGAAGTACCTAAGAGAGGGAGATGGATGATCTGAGTAGAAGTTTTAAAATGGCCATATTCTCTTTTTTTTGTTTTTATTTTGTCTCCCACTGTTGGGCAAAGATCAATTTTTTTCCATCATCAACATCAACAATCACATCAACTAACTAAACTTCACGCCACTTCCCACTTCACTTGTGCTATATTTTAAAAATCAGTTTGAAAGATATCAATGAACCCTATTGCTATATAAGACAGAGCAATAGTGTTGTTCCATGACCTCAATAATGGTCAAGTACCATTACAAATCCGTTAATCCATGCTCATCTTTTCAACTTAATGTTGAATTGATGGCATTTTGAAGCCCACAATAGGCGAGTTCATACATACCTGTTCATGTGCAGAAACTAGGCTTCTCCGTAGTCAAATTCTGTCTGGTCTGAATCGGTAAAGTACCTGTCGCTATATGAGTGACAGTTCTGTATGTTTACCGCCTTTGCAAGTTTGGCAACAGCTTTGTTGTGCCCCTGGTCCATAGACCACGTGTGGTCAGCGAGTCACTCACTTGAGCACGTCGTCGAAGCTGATCCAGAAGACGCCCTGGTCGCGGTCGGCGTCGGAGCTGGCGGCGTGCGCGGAGACGGCGCGGCGCGCGTGTCGGTCCGGTCCCACTCACTTGAGCACGTCGTCGAAGCTGATCCAGAAGACGCCCTGGTCGCGGTCGGCGTCGGAGCTGGCGGCGTGCGCGGAGACGGCGCGGCGCGCGTGTCGGTCCGGTCCCACTCACTTGAGCACGTCGTCGAAGCTGATCCAGAAGACGCCCTGGTCGCGGTCGGCGTCGGAGCTGGCGGCGTGCGCGGAGACGGCGCGGCGCGCGTGTCGGTCCGGTCCCACTCACTTGAGCACGTCGTCGAAGCTGATCCAGAAGACGCCCTGGTCGCGGTCGGCGTCGGAGCTGGCGGCGTGCGCGGAGACGGCGCGGCGCGCGTGTCGGTCCGGTCCCACTCACTTGAGCACGTCGTCGAAGCTGATCCAGAAGACGCCCTGGTCGCGGTCGGCGTCGGAGCTGGCGGCGTGCGCGGAGACGGCGCGGCGCGCGTGTCGGTCCGGTCCCACTCACTTGAGCACGTCGTCGAAGCTGATCCAGAAGACGCCCTGGTCGCGGTCGGCGTCGGAGCTGGCGGCGTGCGCGGAGACGGCGCGGCGCGCGTGTCGGTCCGGTCCCACTCACTTGAGCACGTCGTCGAAGCTGATCCAGAAGACGCCCTGGTCGCGGTCGGCGTCGGAGCTGGCGGCGTGCGCGGAGACGGCGCGGCGCGCGTGTCGGTCCGGTCCCACTCACTTGAGCACGTCGTCGAAGCTGATCCAGAAGACGCCCTGGTCGCGGTCGGCGTCGGAGCTGGCGGCGTGCGCGGAGACGGCGCGGCGCGCGTCGTCGGTCCAGCGCGGGCAGGCGTGCGCCCAGGCGCCGCGCCACGTGTAGTGCCCCCAGGGGTTGCGCAGGCGCAGCAGCCGCGTGGGGCCCGCCACCTCCACCACGTCCAGCACCGAGTACGCGTGCCGCGGCCGCAGCCCTAGCCGCTGGTACTCCTCCTCGTCCACCTGGAACACACATATTTTGATAAAGACGACACTCCTAGATATAGTTCCTACCCTATTCTTTGTGCCTCTGGACTTACGTCAAATTAGAATAAGTCGGCAGTTCTAGCAGACCTTCTGCAACTACATTCGAACACGAAACGGAGAATTTAAGACTACTAGATATACAGCATGTATGTCTTTTGACTTGCAAATAATCCTCTGGACAGTGATCTAGCAGGACTACTTTTTTTTTCGGAGAATAACCAAGTTTATATGGAGTAGGATTGCAATCCAACGGAATTTTATGCTGGATCCAGAACTTGACGCTGGACCCAGCTGAATTGCTTGATCAGCCACAATAATATCTATGGTAGGGATTGTAATCCAGCCGCATTGAACCAGCACATGTCGCTGGATTCAGCATAGCAAAAATTGTGCTGGACCATTACCTAGATCTCTTATACCAAGACAAATGATACACCAACAGTCTCTATCACAAACCTTCATGTTTCCGCCGCCACAGCTAGCCCCCATCAGGAAGCAGGCTTGCCGCGAGGACAGCAGCTGCGCCCACACCAGGTCTCTGTCCAGCTGCTCCAGCGGCACTCCCCCTCCCGCGCCCCCGCCGGTCCCGCCCGCTTGGAGGGATACTGACTCGCAGGGCGCCCCTGTTAGCGTGCATAGACCTGGAGGATGTTTCACAAAAAAAAAAAATCTATATTAAATACTTATACATACATAATTTGTCGGAGAAGGCACAGCCGGTTCACTATTACCTGCCATTATATTTGTTCGCTATGGGCACGTCAATCGCAAGGGAACCCGGCAGTTTTAAGAAGTTCCCAGCCTGAGAGCGATGAGCCAAAAGTGAGATCCGTCTAGCTGACTGCTACGTGGTAGACGTCCTCTGCCAAGCGGACACCCAGACACAGAACAAACACAAGTATTCATTCATCATCACACGAATGTTTGTCCTGGGTGGGGATCGAACCCACAACTTTTAGCGCATGGGGCAGTGTTACTACCGAATGCGCCATCGAGCCATTCAATAATGTTTTGTTCGATAGTTTTACTAACCTTCGATAGCTCTTCCAGACACGAGCGCTTCATAGCACCCGTGTAGTTTCGCAACAGCTTTCTCTATCAAAGGCACCCATAACTGTTTTCTTTTTGCCTGTAAAAAATGTTAGAGTATTTTACAAGCTGATGATCCGATCCGAAAAAAGATCCAGGACAATACAGCGAATCCATTTGAGTGGGCCAACGTTTGAGCCACGATACTTTTATTTAGTATAAGCATGTCTGGTCAGTCACATACATTTTAGATTTCGTATAGACTTGGCACAGACAGATGTCGCTACAGGCATCATTTAGACTGATTGAGAGATAAAACCGAATAAAAACGTTATTATTTCACTTTAAAAAAATGCTTTTTTCATAAAATTAGTTATTAACGTCATTTCTTAGGTAATTTATTAAATTTAGGTGAAAACATGAATATAAAATATTTTCTTCAGAAGCAAACCAAAATAATATTTGTTTTAAAACCATGAATTTTACACAGATGACGTATTATTACTAAGAAACAACTAACCTGTGCTTGTAGCGGCATCTTGTATTATTCCTGACAAACAGACTAAACTTTGCTGTAGTTCCAATTACTCACCACTGTCGCTGTTCTTGCGCGAGTTATAGCAGTAACTTTTCAAGTATGGGCAGTAACCCTCTTAGTCCAAGAAAATAGGCCTTTAAATACGAATTTGAGGTAAATACTTGAATTTTTGATATAAGTTACTTTGAAAGATTTAAAAACGAACTGTGTAAGTTTTTTGTAAAATCACCCCCGAGAACATTTGAAAAAAAAATAAAAAGTATTTGTTTTTGAAATTTTGGGAAAACGGTAACTAGTAGAAAAAAAAGGTTCAAATAAAAGTTGTAGAGCATCAGATTTTATAAAGAAATGCCCTGTTTATGTTTTCGCTAACATTAAAATTATCCGAGATAGGGCGGTTAGAAGCTTGGGGATGATAGTAATAGTCCGGTCAGTTTTCCATTTTGATTTGAAAGGATAGGACCAACGGGAAAATTTGTGTGTGTACTAGATATTTAACAATCCAGAAATTCAGGTCTCTGACACAACAGGTTAGCTAAAAAAAAAGCGCGGAAGATCGAAAAAGGCAAATAACTCATGAGTAGTGCAAAATATTGAAAAATGCTACAGGTAAAAGTTATAGATAATTGAATTTCCTACAAAAATGGTATCCACATATTTTTTCATAAGTGCGATACTTTTCGCAAAAAACACGCCTAAGTGTAAAATTATTTAAAAATGTTTTTTATCTTTCAAGTTTTTCTCAACAAATAATAATGTGTATAGCTACATTATTAAGTCTATTTTTCAATAATAAGCAGCACTTTATAAAATATTTTTTCCTTACTAAGATGCAATTTTTTTTCTCCTCTAGACGGGTTTTTAATGCAGAATTAAATCCTTTGGCTTATGCGAAATCCCTCTACTTAGTACCTGTAATTTATTAACTTTCATTGAATAAAGAGAAATGATCAGTAGTGACTGCCTGACCGAGTCAGGATTTCTTGCCAAAACCGAAACCGAAACCGAACATTAGGCAGCTCTCTTAGTTTTGGCTTAGGTCGACATAGCATGTTGAAATGAAGTGTATCTTTACTTTTATGTCTCCTGACCCGGTGTCTATCTGTAATAGTGAGATTAGAAAAAAATTATGGTTTCGTTTTTTTCTTTTGTTCAAATAAATTTGAATGACAAATACAGCGCGTTAAAGTTACCTGTGACGTCACTTGTTCCGTAAATGCGCTGCGCTCTAGATTTTTGAAGCGCTGTATCTTTGTAATTTTCCAAGTATTCGATAAAGCAAAAAATACGTATTCAATATTTTGATAATTTTACTTACGAAACAAAACAAATATTTGAGTCAAGTAAACAGGAGGAATCATCAAAAGCAAAGAAAACCAAAAAACCCTTCACAGTTTAACATT